>JACEFO010001324.1:0-84550 GCA_015342445.1 Digitaria exilis | reverse complement strand
TACCATCTCGGTGGCAGGCAAGGACCTCTTGTTCCCAAGAATGCCCTTCAGGTATTTTGCGTTGGTGGGTACCTGCATAGCGTCAAGAAGCGGTATATTGACATAAAGCTTCTTAATTACCTCGACGAATTTGCCGAATTGTTCGTCGGCCACCGGCTTCCTTCTCCGTTCCAGAAACGGTAAGGCAGTCGTGTCATAGTACTCCTTTGAAGCCCGTGGGACTTCACTGGTCTCTTCCTGGGTAGCTTCGGATGGTTCCTTGCCCTCCTCTTCCTCGGCTTCTGGCTTAGTATTCCTAGCGGGTACGGCTTCCCGCTGAGTACCTGCATCTTTAGGTGGAGATAGATCCCGCGTGGACTTTCCAGTCCGTGTGGTAACAACACTAACACTTTCTTTATGGGGTGCTTCCAGTTGCCCAGGAAGTTTTCCCACATTAGCATTAGGACAAGATGCAGCCAATTGAGCAATTTGAGTTTCCATCATTTTATTAAAACTCAATTGGCTTTTAACAACAGAATTAAATCTCTCCATTTGGGTGGCCATAGACTCTAAGACTTTATCAGTAGCAAGAAACTTTTTACTGATGCTATCATTAATTTGGTTTTGGCCATACCATATATCTTTCAAAGTAGGAGAAGAATTACTGTTGTAGAATGAATTACCTTGCTGTTGGCCGAAGGGGAGGTTGGGCTTGGAGTTCCAACCTAGCTGGGGGCGGAAGCCTGCATTGGGATTCCCATTCCCGATGAAGTTCGCTTCCTCTTGAGTGCTCGGGCAACTGTAGCCCAAGTATCCGGTGTCACCACATGTCTCACACGTGATTCGTGACCCCGCAATCTGCGCCATCTCCAGGGTAGGAGATTCCTACTTCTTCATAAGAATGTCCATCTTAGCGGCCAGCATGTCGATGGAGTCGACTTGATGAACTCCTTTGGTACGGGCTGACTGCCTATCTCCCTTCCAACTTTGGTTGGAGGCGATTTTCTCCATTAGAGCCTTTGCTCCTGGCACTTCCAGCGAGAGAAATGATCCTCCTGCTGCTGCATCAAGATGTTCTTGAGATCTCTGGTTCAACCCATGGAAGAAACTCTGGGTGACCAGCCATTCTTCCAGGCTATGATGTGGGCATGCTGCAATATACTCTTGCAGACGCTCCCAAGCTCCCGAGACAGTTTCATCTTCCTGTTGCTGGAAACCTGATATCTTCCCTCGGTAAACATTGGTTTTGCTCACCGGAAAATATTTGGTCAGAAATGCGTCGGCGCAGGTCTGCCAAACATTATTGAAGGAGGCCTTGCTGGTGTAGAACCATAATTTCGCCTTCCCAAGTAGCGAAAACGGAAACAAACGCAACCGAATAGAATCCATAGTAGAACATTTGGGATCAATGGTGCTACTCACTTCAAGGAACGTTTGAAGGTGATCGTTGGCGTCCTCTGGCGCCTTCCCATAGAATTGATTGGCCTGAACCATGTTGATGAGGCCAGTCTTCAATTCGAAACCATTTCCACCTTGGCTCCCATTATCCTCAAGGCCTGGAAAGCTGCTGCTTGATGGGGCAGAGAACTGACGGAGGGTCTTGGTGGTAGCCATGGGGTTTGGTGGTGGAGCTGAGCAACTGCAACTGTCACTGAGCTTTCTCTGGGGTGGGACGACTCTGCGTCTCACGACCCGTCCAATACGCTCTGGATTAGGATCAAAGTTTGAAGGTAGGTCGAAACCGGTCATGCACTGCTCTGCAAAATAATCACAAAGACAAAGAGAGCAGTGGTAAGCCCGCTAAGAGTAGCGGTGATAAGACTAGAAATGTCTTCCAAAATTTAATTCAACAATATACTTTAGCCAATTGCTTCCCCGGCAACGGCGCAAGAAATGCTTGTTGGCACTTCTTAACGTCACTGGAATTGTGCCGTTAGAAAGCCAATGGGAAACTCTTGCCCTATAGAATAAAATATTCTGCAAGCGCACAGAATGACCGTGTAGCACTTCACCTTGGAGTATTGCAGGGTATCGTAAATTTCCACGGGGAAGCTCTTTGGTTAAAGTGATATTGAGAGATTATACCAGGAACACATTCTAGAAATATACACCAGCTATCTTAGGGGAGATAACTGGGGCGCAAAGATATGTTAGGTGGCTGCCCTAAATGACTTAGCTTATCTAAAAGGTAAGCTAGATAGAAGGTCAAAATGACCAGCGACACAAGAGACTTCTACACTGAGAGATAGAAAAGAAGATCGGAGAGCAACGAGCGAGAAAGGATTCCTAAGACACTCCTAAACTTATCAGAAAGCCTCTAAAGATCTAGACTAGAACTCTACCTAGCTGTCAGGGAAAAGAGCTTACTTCGGCGGCTGGAAGAGGAAAGGTCCAGACGGGATAGAAGGGGGACCTAACGGCAACCTGCAACTACTGCTATGAAAACACCCGAACGTTGTGGTCGCCCAAAGGACGGACAAGGCTGTCACCACTTGCCGCCTACCGCTCTCTTTCCATGGGGTGGAACACAATTCTAGCTAACACCTAACCAAACACCACGTCTGGGTTCGATGCTAGGATTTCTTGCGAGGCCTTCACAAGAAACCCCCCTCTACCTAGGAGACGGCTAAATCTCCTAGTCCGGGCGAGAAACCCGTAAGGTAAAAGCCTGACAAACTAACTAGACTCTAACTGAATCTAAAGGTTATGAAATGAAAGGATCACACTACTTTCCTAGATAAACTAAGGAAAGCAGGAAAGGAAAGCTTAACCGATAAAGTAAAGAAGATAACTATATTGATAAAGGAAATATTCGAAGTATAAAGAAAAGATACAAGAACTTTACCCGATCTCCGAGAGACTCCGGAACCTTGAGGCAAGCTCGACTCAACTCTAACTCCCAACTCTAATCTACTCTAGAAAATATAAAAAATAGAGAAGCTCCTTCTTGGTGTGTGTTGAGAAGTGAAATGGAGGCCTCCTTTTATAGCTTGAGCAGGTCGGTATAGCATCTTGGCGGTTAAGTTAGCTCAGCATGCAACCGTCCTCAGAAGAGCGCCTCGAACGGAGTCGGTGGCCGGCCCTTCGGCCGGTTCCTGGCCGATCGGCCAGGGTTGGTCGCCATCTGGCACCGCCTTTCGCAGCAACGCTCTGGATTGCCTCCTGGTGTCGGTAGTTATGACGGTTATTAACTGCCTGGCAGTTAAGGCATGCAAGTGGGCCCTCTAATCCATGTGATGTGCCTTTCGGGCCATTTGATCAAACCGTCATTGGATGAATGGCTTGGATGCTTTGCATGTGTAGTTTGCTCCTGGATCAGTGACTTGTCATTTGGCCGAGATGTCTGGCCGGCTGGTCAGGACTTGGCCGGTCGGCCAAGCTTTTTGCCCATTTTTGTCTCATTTTCTGCCACATGTCCCTGCATTCACAACTTCACCGAAACTTGTGGAATTTGTTAAATATAAGCAACATATACATGGAACATTGTGCAAAGTTCTCATTTTATCCGAAATGTTGACGGTCACAAGGTGTCATAATGGCCGTCAACAATTTTCTTGATGAGCTCTTTGGATTCTTCATCAAGAGAGGTGTCGCTCTCATCATCTTCATCCTCTTCCTCTTCTTCATCACTTTCTTCCTCTTCACTTGAGCTTGGTTCCTCACTTGACCTTGAGCTTGAGCTTGATACGAGATTGTAAGCTTTCTTCTTTTGCTTGGAAGATCTTTGCTTCTTTTCACAATCCTTCTCCTCCTCTGCTTGTTTGCTTGATGAAGCAATTTCTTGGTTTGAGGTAGAAGGTTCTTTGGTGATATTGTTGGATAGCTCATAAGCCTTGATCTTGCCCAAAATTATACTTGGGTCGGCATCCTTGAAGTTCTCTTTCACGAAGAGGTAAGTGACAAGGTTTCCATACTTCTCTCGTGGAAGGGCTTGGATGATCTTTCTTGAGATGTCTTCATTTGTCAACTTGTGCAAACCTAAAGCATTTAGCTCATTGACAATAACATTTAGTCGAGAATACATGTCATTGGCTAATTCATTAGGCAACATCTCAAAAGAATCAAACTTGCGCTTAATCAAGTCTTATTTTTGGTTGATCACATCACTTGTGCCATCAAGAAGCTCTTTAAGCTTTTTCCAAATTTTATTGGCACATTTCTCATCATAGACTTGATTAAACACATTCATGCTCAAAGATTCAAGAATTGAATTGCGAGCAATAGCATTGAGTTGCAATTCCCTCTCATCGGCCTTGGTGGGTTTTTCGACCGAGTGAAGGGTTGCATTCCATCATTTGTCACTCTCCAAACACTTAAACCTTTTGCTTCTAGATAACTTGACATACGTATATGCCAATAGGGGTAGTTAGTGCCGTCACAGTGTGGAGGCCTACCGATATCACTTCCTCCCTCTAAAGATATCACTTTGCTCGTCTAGCGGTGAAGCTAGAGGTCCAAATACGAGCCCCGGCTTTGATGCCAATTGAAGGGACTGTGACACCCTAAGAGGGTGTGACATCCCTGATGTTTAAAAATTTAAAAATACACTAAAAACAGGGAAAAAGACAGCAAGGGTAAAAACACACATAATTAGCTTTCAAATTCAAAGTTTAAATTCAATAGGGCTAATTTGACACCCAACTGAGATCTCAAAAATTTCTTACTAAACTTGAAAATCTCCAAAAATAAAAGCTGTTTTTCATCACAAATGAAGCCTAGTTACTGTTGGGAACTTTTTCAAATTTTGTAGTTAAGCCCTTCAAAAACCCTAAAAACCATGCAGAACACCTTTTAATACATGGCTTGTTTGAGCTTGAAAAATTCGTAATTTCAGGTTCACCCCAAAAAGAAAGTTGTGTCCCACCTTTCAAACTCCAACTTTTGTGTTTACACTTTTGAAATTTTAGTTCAAATTTTCAGAGTTTTGTACAGTTGAACCGGGGAGCTCCACGGGCGCCCGACAGCCGGCTCGGCCAGCCTCTGCCCGAGGCCGCCAGCGGCCGCCACGTGGCCGGCGAGCGGCGGCGACCCAGTCAGGATGGCCGAAGCCACGGTATCTGCGCCTCTCTTCCCTGTGCGCACGCCAATGCGCCCGTCTGGTTAGATCACGCGCTGCTGCGCCTAGACGAGCCTCGCCACGCGGGCTGCCATCATGGCGAGCCGAGCGCCGCCATTGGCCGCAGCACGCGCACGCCGGGCAGGGACTTCGTGAAGCCTGGCTTTGCCTCGCTTCACGCCAGCAGACGTCGCCAGAGGGATCTCCCATCGCCCACGCCAAGATCTTTGACGGCCAACCCGTAGCCGCGCCCTACCCGAGCTCGCCAGGCCATCGATGGCGCTGCCCCATCACCCATCCGCCCCGTGCATGTTCCCCAGGCCGCCCAGCCAGCTCTAGCTCGCTCCAATCCTCCACCAAGTGACTGAGCCCCTTTCCCCAGCCAGCGCCCTGCCATTCTCCCTCCTCCATGCTCCCGCACACCGTCTTCCACCTCTGGCCGCAAGGAGCAGAGCTCAAGCGCTCGCAGCCACCGGCTAAATCAACCGCGGTCCCCTCCATGGCTCTCCAATCCACCGCACCCGTAGCTCACTCATCCACCTAGCTAACCCCTGGAGCCATCCCCAACCGAAGCCGAGCACCACTCGACGGGAATCAAAGAATTTCCCCGCCGCTCCGCCATCCCCGCCACCGAGCTCCACCTCAACGCCGATCCCTACCTTCCGGCCATCCCCGTCGCCGCCAAGACCCTCGACGAGCTCCGCCTCATCCCGGTAAAGCTCTCACGCCACCCCGCGCATCGCCTCGACCCCAGTAGCCCGCTGCCGACGTTGCCGAAACAAGCCGCTCCGCCGCTCACCGTCGACGAGCCGCGCCGCTTCACCTCCGTCCACGAGACCTTTCCCAACCGACTCGCGGTGAGCTCCTCTCCGCGTTCCCCCTCCTTCCCCACGCCGGTTCGCCGCCTCCTCGCCGGAATCCGGTCGCCGGTGAAGCCTGGACCCCGATGCGTTCCCCTTTTTAGTTCTAGGGTCCTCTGTGTAAAGTTCAAGGGCCGTTTTGTGAAGTTTTAAAAGATCTAGGGTTCCCGGCGTAAAAAGATTCTTTAGATCTAGTTCTATTTTCTGAGATCTTGTAAAATCCGTTAAAAATCGTAGAAAAATCAGAAGATGCACAAAAATATCCCTAGACTCGTGAGATTGTAAACTCTAGTCTTATGTTAGCATGTATACATTTTGATGAATGGTTTTTGAAATAAAATTCAAACTCAGTTTTTAGAGTTTTGTGCACCATTTCAAATCCTGAGCTCTTTTGTAGCTGAACTTTGGATATGTTACTTTTGTGGTCTGTAGAAGCATTGTGTCCGAAGGAGACCTAAAAATATGGTCTGTAACTTCAGTTATGAATTATTTTGTTATTTCTGTTCTAGCTTAGTTCTGCATTTATTAAAAATATTTCATGCAGTTAAAAATCACCAACTTTCACCAGAGGCCTAGAAAATTGTTGGCACATGTTAGAAGAATGCTTAACTTAATTTTACACTCTGTCTAGGCTATAAAATAAATAGGTATTGGTTTTTAGTTTGGTAATTATTTAGGACTGTCCAAGTGATATTTTTAGCTACCCCTTGGCCAAAGCTTTTCTTTTACCCATGACTAGCTCTGGTAGCGAAATCTTCTGTTTTGGCAGTAGTCTTCATTTTATATGATTTAATCTTGATTCTTTGAGCAGCAACTTGTACTATTTTTAATATATTCTGTACAACTCAGTTTTAGCTAAATTTTGGGGTGAGCTTAGCTCTTATACTCCAGTAGCTGTGATAAAGTTTGTAGATAAAAAGGATGAACAGAAACAGAGAACAAAAATGAGAAGGAACTAGAGTAATTTAAGTTTTATAAAAAGATATAGATCAAGTTGACAATTAATCAAATATGGTGCATGTGAAGTTTAAATTCCAGAACTAAACGCTTGTATAGAAATAATGGTTTGAATTGTTTTATATGTGTACACAATCACCATCAAATAAGTTTTAAGCCTAGCATTTTTCCCTTTTCTGTTCTTATGTAGAAAAGAATGGTATACCTTGGTGTCTAGGTGAATATGGCCTTCAAGTGCCTTAACCTTTAGACCTAAAAATGGCAGCAACCCTTAAAACTTGTGCATCTCATGTAGAAGGCACTCTCGCTGACGGCACCTACAATCTCGTCCCCGCCAATGAAGAAGAAGCTCCCGAAGGTGGTGCCGACATCATCGTGATTGACCCGGAGTCTGACACCGGCTTAGCTCAAGAAGGCAAGCCCCGGAGCATAACCTAACTTTTAAATTGTGCAACTATGAATTATTTATGCTTGTGCATTTATGTTTCAACGAGTTGTTTGAACACCCTAGTTGCATGATTCTAGTACCTATGTCTTGAAATACTAGTATGATAGGGTCGGTAGAGCCATGTCTTAGGACCATTACAAGTCGAGTGATTTCCTATCACTCGCGAGATATAGGAGTTGCTTGTCTTTACTTATGTTGGGAACATAAGGATGGACGGATGGGATGGTATGTGTAGATCTCCCGTCCGTGTATGATAATTGGTTAAGGTCGTAATGTGTGGTATCTGTGTGTCAAGTTTTTTAACATACCACGCACATGCCGACCTATGGGAATCGGGAAGCCCGGTACCCGATTGATACAGCTATAACCGCTCGTTTTGCAGTCACATTTTGTCATTTATTGCAGTACCCGATTGTAGTAGTGAAAATAAATGCATCGATTAAAGCATTCCTACACCCCAAACTTAATGTCATAATGTCAACTTCAACATATGCAATTATAGTCAAAACAACAGCACTGCTATTTCACTTTTTTTTGTACGCATTACTTATGATGGCCAAAAATTCTCATATTGTTCTATATGAAAAGAAACATCGAATACTACAACTTTCTAGTTGTCCAAAACAACGAACATGCGCTAATCTACAGATGAACCTTAATCTGAAAATTTGACATCCATTGTAAAACATTCCCAATCAAACAGATATACCTAGAGCTCCATATTCCTGAATACCCAAATATATCATCCCAGGAAGATTTTCCTTTTCAAAACTGCTATAGCTAGTATGCCAATTTTTTTTCAAAATGGATCACAATTGATTTATAGCATCTTTTAAAAATGGTTTCATGATTTTGGAGGTCTCTAAGTGGTCCAAATCAATTTTACAAGAAAACAGCTAGTTTCGCGGCTTTTGTTCTTGTTCAGACTGTTCTTCCATCCTTCGATCTTAAAATTCGATCCAAAACATCAAAACTAGCTTTTGTAGATTAATTTTTCGGAATGTCTGGACCTTTTCTAGGAATTTCTAGATGTTTTTGCAGAATTTTTGGAGTTTAGTTTGGAGTTTCCGTAGTTTTTCCCATTCTATAGAAAGTACCGGAGAGTCCGAACCTTTGTTCGGAGGGTCCGTAGATCGGCCCAAAGACTCCATAGTTTTTTTGGAGACTCCATAGTTTTTTTTCGGACAGTCCCCCTTCTTCCTCGCATTTGAAAGTGCAACAAAACTGATTTTTTTATCAAAACTGATTTTTATATCAAAAATAAAAAATCATAATTGATCTTATGAAGTATCCGAAAAACTGATCTTATGATAAAAAAAAAATAAAATCATAACTAATCTTAAAAAACTTTCTTATGATAGAAAAACCGGTTAAAAAAAACCAAAAACTTATCTTATGATTTTGAAAAAACTTATCTTATGATTTGTAAAATCTTATCTTATGATTTTTTAGCCTGATTAAGATAATTTTTTTTTGAAGTGACTAGGATAAGTTTCTTAAGATAAAAACTTATCTTATGAGTTTTTAAAAAACTTATCTTATGTGTAAGATAAGCTTTTTAAACTGATTAGGATAATGTTTTTGGTACTTATCTTGGTTTTACCTTACGATTTTTTTTATTAAAAACCTATCTTATTTAGTTTATGAAATTTAAGCAGTTTTTTTTCTTGTGAAGTATTTTGTGATTTTTCTTATTGATTTTTTTTATCAAAACTGATCTTATGAAGTAGTCTTCTTCATCAAAACTAATTTTCTTTATCAGTTTTTTATTTTGATAAAAAATAGGAAACAAATTAGATTTTTTGGTGAAATGCATTTTTTTTATGAAGAGCAGTTTTTCCTACGATCTTATAATTGCTCAAAACAAATGTTCCATAAGCAAAGGAAAAATATTCATAAAACGATGAAAAATATTCAAACCTCTATTTAAGAAGCACGGTAAAGGATTTGTATTTTCGCCTGTGCGATCTCATTTGACGACTTGATTTCTATATATTTCTCTGATTGGCAGATTTTTATCTCAACTTAGATTTGCATTCCGCTACAGTGTTTTACTGATACTAATGCACTGTGTCTTTCATGAATGTTTTACGCATGTTTTTACTTCTCAGCTTGTCACAAGGTGCGTCAGCTCATAGGTATAAAGCTCACAAAACCTTGCAAAGTCAAATGTGTTACCAAGAAATTTATTACCAAACCGCAACGTCATTTGATCATTTGAAATTTTGACCTTTATTACTTATGAATTGTTCAACACAACACGTCAACACCCATAAGCCCAGCACAGGTCTTTGTTCTGATAAGCCACTGACTGCAACAAATATCCAATGGATAACAGTTCAGGTCCAGGTACTGCAACAAATAACCAATGGATAACAGTTCAGATCCAGGTACTGAGGTACATACACATCGCTCACAACAATGAAAATCCTATATTTATTCAGTTCGAATCATCAGATATCCAAAAAAATGTTGTAAATGACATTACAGCAATATGCCAAGTACTTAGCAAACAACTGAGTAACTACAGTGCGTGCAGGGAGAACGGTTCGACAAACACGAGCAAATATGAAGTTATGACCACTCAAAGTCACAAAAAATCTGACAGACTACATGGTGACCCAAAAGCCTACAAGCCAGTGATAAGACGTGGTTGGCCGATCTTCCATCAGGTAAGGATAACTTTCGTTTGGGCGGAGTGAAACACCGATCCGGCTTCAAGTCAGCAACTCGAACCCTACAATCTTAGCACCACGACTCCTCTGGTTATCAACCGTGTCACAACCCAGTTGACCTCGCCAAGAAGGCTAATCCCTGCAAGCGAAATGAAGAACACAAGCAAAAACTTGAAAGAACGCAGCTCTCAATATTGGTGACAATCTACGGATGAATGATTAAGCACACAAGTTGGGGTTCTACAAACCGAAGACGGCGACTGTTCAAAGACAGATTAATCTAAAGCAAAACCCAAACCCTAACGAAGGCGGCGGCTACTGAGTTATAGACGTTAGGGTCGTGGATGACCCCTGGACACGCCCCCTAATGGGCTTGACGATGATACAAGGCCTAAAGGCCAAAAGACGGTGACGCAGCACCGGGACAGATTCTGGACGCCATCTTGTTTGGATGATTCCCGACGACTCCGGATGAATTTGGACCTCGAACCAAATCCATTGGAAGCTCTATAAAATCTTATTTCCAACCATATGTGGATAGTCGAATTTGGACTCCGTATGTGGCCTGGGCGTCCGTTTTACCGAAGGCAGCTCCTGGACTCCGAGATGGACTCGAACTCGAGTTGTAATGGGCCTCCACGTAGCTTGGCCGACCCTCGCTGGTCCTCCACGCCTCCAAGCCATCCTCCATGTGCTTGTTGATCTTTTTCTTGGTTCCTAATCACATTATAAACAATAGGTAGTAACGCATTCTCAAAACTATTAATAGGAACATTTAGGAGCGAGCTCACCTCTAAATTTAATTGTCGCGCTCGAGCTCTTGTAATTGGACCTTCAATGGTTTGGATGTCCAGCGGTGAAGCCTCGTCTATATCCGTAGAAGTAATGTCCTCATCATCCAGATTATTACAATGGAAGCACCGTAAAACCTAAGACATCTGGGGATGCAAAAGCCTACAAGCTTCTGTAATCCAGGACAGTGACTTCCTCATCAGGAGCATCAAGGTCGTTGTAACTGCAACCAAAGTAAGGTATGAGTTGCATGTGTTGGAGTATAAGTGAATTGCCCATATTTTCCAATCAGCTTAAGCTTTTGGGTTGAATTGGTTGGAGCATGCAACTCAATATGGTATCAGGGACAGAGGTCGCAAGTTCGAATCCTCCCGGGCGCCATTAAATAAAATAATTGCAACCCACTCCAATATCCACGTATGCGGCCTAAGGGAGCTGCACTTGAGGGGAGTGTTGGAGTATAAGTGAATTGCTCATCTTTCCCTATCAACTTAAGCTTTTGGGTTGAATTGGTTGGAGCATGCAACTCAATAGCATGATCTTACTGAATGAATAGTTTGCCTTCACAGCAATAAAACAGTCGATGCACATGAGCAAACAAACAAGTGGAAACAGAGATTCTGGGATTCAGTGTTAACCTTCGCAAGCGGCGAGGATCCAGTTTCATTTGTTTGCATAGTCCATCAATTACCATGTTATAAGCCATGGCCTCAATTGGAACCCTCTCATGGGACTAACCCCGAACTCGGGAGGCAACTCAAGTTTATATGCATTATCATTTATTTTCTCAATTATTTTAAAAGGACCATCAGCTCTAGGCATTAACTTGGACTTCCTTAAATCTGGAAAACGTTCTTTTCTTAAGTGCAACCATACTAGATCACCTGGTTCAAGTTTTAACTCTCTCTTACCTTTGCTACCATCAATTCTATACTTTTCAGTCATCTTTTCAATGTTGTGCTTAGTTGTCACATGCATTTTCAATATAAACTCAGTACGTTCCTTAGCATCACTATGAATCCTCTCAGTAGTAGGCAAAGGTAGAATGTCAATAGGAGCGCGGGGATTGAAACCATACACTACCTGAAAAGGACTTACCTTTGTGGTAGAATGTGTTGCCCGATTGTACGCAAACTCTACATGAGGCAAACATTCTTCCCACATCTTCAAATTCTTCTTTAAAACAGCCCTCAACATAGTGCCCAACGTACGGTTGACCACCTCCGTTTGTCCATCAGTTTGTGGATGACAGGTGGTAGAAAATAACAACTTTGTTCCCAACTTGTTCCACAAGGTACGCCAAAAATGACTCAAGAATTTCGCATCACGATCTGAAACAATAGTAGAAGGCATACCATGCAAGCGTACAATCTCTTTGAAAAAGAGGTCAGCAATATGAATAGCATCATTACTTTTATGACATGGTATAAAATGAGCCATCTTAGAAAATCGATCCACTACAACAAAATGCTTTCCTTTCTTATGTTAAATGATGTAAGAAAACGATTCAATGAACTCAACCCATTTAGCATGTCTACGGTTCAGATTACTTTATGAACGAAGATACTTAAGCGCTTCATGATCGGAGTGTATAAAAAATTCTCTAGGCCACAAATAATGACGCCATGTCTGTAAAGAACGTACAAGAGCATACAATTCTTTATCATACGTAGAATAATTCAAAACAGGACCATTCAATTTCTCGCTAAAGTATGCAACGGGCATACCATCTTGCATCAAATCACCACCAATGCCAACTCCACTAGCATCACAAGCAAGTTTGAAAGTCTTACCAAAGTTCGGAAGTTGTAGCAATGGCGCGTGTGTAAGCTTGTCCTTCAAAGTGGCAAAGGACTCCTCTTGTGTTGTTCCCCAATGAAACACCACATCTTTCTTTGTCAAGGCATGTAGTGGCGCTGCAATGGTGCTGAAATCCTTGACAAAGCGGCGGTAGAAACCTGCAAGACCAAGAAAACTCCTCACCTGTGTGACGTTTTGGGGCAGCGGCCAGCTTTTAATGGCTTCAATCTTTGTCTCATCCACCTCAATTCCCTGTGGAGTAACAACATAGCCAAGAAAAGAGACTCGATTGGTGCAAAAGATGCACTTCTCAAGGTTAGCATACAACCCGAATTTAGTTTTAAAAGCTGTCTTCCATTCATCACCAAGTTTCATTCTAATCTGGTGGTAACCACTACGCAAGTCAATCTTTGTGAAAATTATAGCGCCACACAACTCATCAAGCATGTCGTCTAGCCTAGGAATAGGATGACGATATCGAATAGTAATATTATTGATGGCTCTACAATCAACACACATACGCCATGTACCATCCTTCTTAGGAACCAAAAGCACAGGCACAGCACAAGGACTAAGGCTCTCACGTACATACCCGCGGTCCAAAAGGTCTTGGACTTGTCGCTGAATCTCCTTAGTTTCCTCGGGATTGGTTCTGTAAGCGGCACGGTTTGGCAAAAAGGCTCCCGGAATCAAATCAATCTGATGCTCTATCCCTCTCAAAGGTGGCAGCCCCGGGGGTATCTCAGCTGGAAAAACATCCTTATACTCCTGCAAAATGTTAGTGACCGCAGGAGGCAAAGAGCTAGCAACATCATCAAGTGAAAACAACGCTTGTTTGCATAACAAAACATAGCAAACATCACCCTTAGAAATTTCAGCAAGGTCACATTTTGTTGCAAGCATAACTCTACCCCCTAATTTAATTCCCTCGCTCTCAGATTTATGTGTGGGTGTCTCCTTTTTAGGTGGGTATATGGATTTAGCAACTTGCTGATTTTCATATTCATCATTACTCAAACTAGCAGCTCTTTCTTTATCAGCTTGTACTATTTCAGCAGGGGTCAAGGGAACCAAAGTGATTTTCTTTCCCTTATGCATGAAGGTGTAATTATTACTTCTACCATGGTCTGTAGCATCTTTATCATGTTCCCAAGGACGACCCCATAAAAGTGAACAAGCTTGCATAGGTACCACATCACAATCAACAAAATCAGCATATGCACCAATGGAAAAATAAACTCTACAAGTGTATGCTACCTTTGCTTTACCAGAGTCATTAAGCCATTGAATGTAGTAGGGATGTGGATGTGGTCGTGTGGTCAAGCCAAGCTTCTTGACCAGATCAGAACTCACCAAGTTGTTGCAACTTCCTCCGTCAATAATCACACGTGCACGTCGGTTCTTGATGACGAAGAAAGTCTGGAACAAGTTGTGACGTTGCAACCTCTCAGGCTGCTGAACTTGCGTGCTGAGCACACGCTGAACAATGATGTTCAAGAAACCCGAAGAATTGTCTCCACCATGAATGACATGATGGTCGACATCTTCAGCAGCACCCTCTTCATCATCATCATCTTCTATGTCAGAGGTGCTGATGTAACCTCCATCCTCTGTCGCCAAATATGCCCGCTGACTTGGGCAATCTTTCTTCACGTGTCCAATGCCATGGCAGCGATGGCACTGAATGCCAGATGTCCGTCCCGTGGAGGCTACAGATGAGGAACTCTGTGCCGGTGCCTGCAAATAAACACTTTTACCTGAGTCTGCAGCACGTGAGGAAGACTTGTTTGGTGTATTCGAAACACCGCTCGTCGTCGCTTTCTTGGTCACTGGTGGAGGTGTTCGAAAAGTCGAAGGCTTGGGTAGCCCAGTTTGCGCCGACGTGGTGGTGCGTGGCAGAAAGGATGTCCGGGGGGCGTTGCGCATGTCCTGCTGCTCCTGCAATTGTCGACCCTGCAATTCCTTCTCTGCAAGCATAGCAAACTGGAACAACTGGTTGACAGTATGAAAGCCCTTGTAATCAACTATATCCTGTATATCACGTCTCAGGCCTGAATAAAATCGAACAATGGCATCCTCCTCACCCTCAACTATCCCACAACGCATCAAACCCTTCTAAAACTCACCATAGTAATCCTGTACACATTTATCTCCCTGATCTAAACGCATCAATTGACAACGCAACTCTCTATGGTAAGAAGGTATGGCGGACCACTGCGAAATTATTCCAAGTTAAGTACCCCTGGACCACTAATCGAGTAGTCAGGCACTTAATCCGGAATAAGCTAGAGCGCCGTCGGATTAAACCCGATTTAACCACGTACTTTCTCGATCGAAACAACAAGCGCGCCCACACGAAGGTGAGTTCCAGAGATTACAACATTCCACAAATTCATCATACAATAGTATCATAAAGTTATTACAAAGCAAGTTTGAAATTCAAATCAGAGTATCAAGTTCATTGCAGCGGAAATAAATAGTTCATTGCAGCGGAAAGATAAACTAACGACGATACAACGTAACACCATGATGAAGCCTGCCACGGTGCTACCCCTCCCGTTCCTCGGCAGAGGACGGAACCCACTCGATGTGCCATCCAGGGGGAACCTGGGTAGGCCAAGTAAGGGCATCGACTGCCACATCCAACACTGTACCTGTAATAAAAGCCACAAGCAAGGCTGAGTATACTAATACTTAGCAAGGCTTACCCGTCGGGTGAAAACTACATCACCGACATCTAGACATGAGAGGCTTTTGGCTGGTGGGTTTGTTTGCCAAAAAGCAACTAAGAGTAGATCCTTGCTTTCATAGTTTTAGCATCATATTCTAGTAGATTTAACCATTCTAGATTAGCATCCTCTCTAAGCATACAAGTGGTGCAGTACAATTTAATTCATACAACAAGTTCATCAATCTCATAGTTCCACTTGTTACTCAATGCAGCAAGGCGGTCAAGCAGTCTCATTAACCGCGAGAGGCGGACAGTTCGAACCGAATTTTGCAACCTGGCCAGGGGAAACCCAACACACACGGATAATGCTTGCTATAAAAGGTACAAGCACTTCCCAACCTTTCCCATCGATCCACAATTCGGAACCGAATCCACTTCCTTAGGATAAAGGTTACTGCTTCACTCACAGTCTCACGCATATATCAACAAGTGTACGGCAGGGGAAACAAAAGTTTTCAAGGAGAGATGGCTATCGGCCCTAGCTGCTTCAATCTGGTACCGGGCTTACCGATTCTCATATATCAGCACGCATGTGGTACGTTCAAAAACTTGACACACTCAACCACACGTTTCGACCTTAAATCAATTATCATACACGGACGAGAGATCTACATCTACCATCCCGCCCGTCCATCCTTATGATTCGAACATAAGTAAAGACAAGCAACTCCTATGTCTCGCGAGTGACAGGAAATCACTCGACTTGTAACGGACCTAAAGCAATGCCCTATCGATCCTTTCATACTAGTGTTGCAAGTCATAGGTACTAGAAATGTGCAGCTAAGGTATTCAATAAACTCCTTGAAACGTAAATGCACAAGCATAGGGAATTCATAGATGGATAAACTTTAAAGGTTAGGTTATGCTCCAGGGCTTGCCTTCTTGCTCTAGCTGGGGGTTAGCCTCCGGGTCGATTGTTCCTTCGCCGGCACCGTTCTCCGGGGTGCCTCCTCCGTCGGCGGGGATGAGATGGTAGAAGCCATCGGCAACAGCGCCTTCTACATGAGATGCATAACTTTATAGCGGTTGCCTAGTGCTTCCAAAACTAAGGCCTTGAAGGCCATATTCACCTAGACATGCTTAAGTACAACTTTTTTCCTCCACAAAAATAGAGCAGGAGTGTGGAAAATTTTTACGCATCCTTGATGGTGATTGTGTACATATATAAAAGAATTTCCATTTATTATTTTGAAGTTAGGGTGCTGTTCTGGAATTTTAGACTTTTCCATGTTTTATTTTAATTAATTATCAAAAAGCTCTATTCTTTTATATAACTTAATTTCACCTTAATTTCTTCTCATTTTTTGTTTCTCCGTTTCTGTTCATCCTTTTTATCTATAAACTTTATGACAGCTACTGGAGTATAAGAGTTAGGCTCACTCCAAAATTTAGGTAAAACTGAGCTACACAGAATTTATTAAAAATAGTACAAACTGCTGGCTACAAAAACAAGATAAATTCATATAAAATCGAAAATACATCCAAATCATGAAATTTTCCTACCAGAGCTAGTCATGAGTGCAAGGAGGGCTCTGGCCAAGTGGTGGCTCAAAATAACCCTTGGACAGTCCTCAATAAATTTCTATCCGAAAACACATATCTATTTATTTGCTGGTCTAAACAGAGCAAAAATTAAGTTTTGCATTTTTAACAGATGTGCTAACAAGTTCTTAGGCCTATGGAGAAAAATGGTGATTTTTAGCTGCATGGATTATTTTTAATAATTCCAGGACTGCAAAAAGACAGGAATCACAAATTAATTCATAACTGAAGCTACAGTCCATATTTTTAGGTCCCCTCTGGACACAACGTATCCAAAGCTCAGCCCTAGCGGAGCTCTGGATTTGAAATGGTGCACAAGTTTCTAAATTCACAGTTTGAATTTTAATTCAAAATTAGTTCACCAAAAGTATATACATGCTAACATGAGATTGGAGTTTACAATCTCACGAATCCAGGGAGTATTTTTGTGCATTTTTCTGATTTTTGTACGATTTTTGGTGGATTTTACAAGATTTCGGGAAAAAGGGTTAAACCTTAAGAATCTTTTTACGCGCCGGCCCTCGGATCTTTTGAAACTTCGCGAACAGGTCCCTGACTTTTTCACTGGGAACCCTGGAAAAACGAAGAAGATGAACAAAGGCCCTCGGCTCGTCACCGGAGTTGCGCCGGCCAAACGACGGCGAGATAGGGTCGGGGAAGTGGGGGAAAAGAACCAGTGGCTCACCACGAGTCGATTGGTGGCGGTTGGGAGGCCGGGGGAAGCTCGGAGTTCGCCGGCGACGTGCGGTGGCGGTGCGGCCGCCGCGAGCTCGATTCCGGCGAGGGTGGTGGATCTCGTCGGGGTTGGAGGGGTCCTAGAGCACCAGTGGGACTCGGCGAAGCTAGTGGAGGGCTCGGTTGACCTCGGGGAGGGCTCGAAGTAGGGGCTCGACGTGCGCGTGCTCCGGTGGCCGGAAATGCGGATTTGGGGGAAAATCCGATTTCTCGCCGGAGAGTTGGGGAGAGTTCGCGAGAAGTGGGGGAAATGGAAGCTTGGGAAGTGGTCTAGCTCTGTGCACGAGGGATTTGGGAATGGTGGAGGGACGAGGACGAATTTGGTCTCGAAGCTCGGCTCGGTCCGCGCGGCTGGAGGTTGAAGACAACGGGAGCGAGCGCGAGGGAGTGAACTAGTGAAGTGCGCGAGCTAGGGGAGAGTGGGAGGGGCTCGGTGGAGTGCTTTGGCACGCTAGACAGGGGAGGTGCTGCCTCAGGAGCGCGCGTGAGGAGTGATGGTCGACTTGACGCGCCATTGATGCGCCGAGCTCGAGCAGAGAGCGCGCGAGGGGTTGGGCATCGAAGATTGTTGCGTGAGGGAGTGGGAGATCCTCTGCAGAGCGTCTTGGCGCGTAGCGGGGAGAGAATCCCCGCGGAGGAGCTCGCGCGGCGCGCGCGAGCGTGCGGCCACGGCGGCGCTCCGCTTGCCATGATGGCGTTCGCGCGGCGCGAGGCGAGGTGTGCTGTCGAGCGGCGACGTGACGGCTCGGGAGGCTTGGACTAATGCGCGAGGACAAGAGCCACCCGACGCCGCGGCTCGGCCGGCTCGGCGCGGTCTCCGCCGCTCGCCGGCCACGTGGCGGCCGAGCTCCGGCCAGGCGCAGAGCGCGCCAGGGCCGAGCTGGCAGCTCCATGGAGCTCCTTTGCCCCTTTTGAATTTTCTCCAAAAATTTGATCTGAACATGAAAAAGTGTAAAAATAAAAGTTGGAATTTGAGAGGTGGGACACAACTTTCTTTTTGGGGTGATCCTGAAATTTCAAATTTTTCAAGCTCAAACAACCCAAATTCAAAAAGGTGTTCAGAACTATTTTTTGAGTTTTTGAGGGACTAAACTACAAAATTTTCAAAAGTTCCAAACAGTGACTAGGCCTTATTTGTGATGATCAACAACTTTTATTTTTGGAGATTTTCAAGTTTAGTACAAAATTCTTTAGATTTCAGTTGGGTGTCAAACAACCTTTGTTTTTGAATTTAAATTTGAGTTTGGATGAATTTTTGAATTCCAGCATCACTTTTTCCCTTTTTAACCTGTTTCAAAGGTGTTTTCTACATTTTTACATCAGAGATGTCACAGCCTACCCCCCTTAAAAGGGATCTCGTCCCGAGATTCGATTAAACTTAGGAATAAGGTGGGAAAATGGTACCTTTGGCTTAAGCAAGGATGTCGGGGAAATTCTTCTCAAGATAGTCTTCGGTTTCCCACGTGGCTTCATCTTCGGAGTGATGACTCCACTGAATTTTGTACATTTTAACTCCCTTCCTTCGTGTTTGTCTCTCTTTCTCATCGAGGATTTTAATGGGATGCTCATTATAGGAGAGATCCGGTTCAACCGAGACTTCCTCTTGTTCAACAACTTCGGTCGGAACACGAAGACACCTCTTGAGTTGGGAAACATGGAATATGTCATGCACGGCTGAGAGCTTCTCGGGAAGCTTCACACGGTAGGCTACCGGTCCACATTGTTGAGTAATTTCATATGGGCCGATGTAGCGAGGTGCAAGTTTTCCTTTTAATCCAAATCTTTGCACACCCTTGGTCGGGGAGACCTTGAGATACACGTGATCGCCGGCTTCGAATTGAAGTGGCTTCCGCCGTTGATCAAAGTAACTCTTTTGCCGTGACTGGGCGGTTCTCAAATTTTCTCGGATGATCCTAACCTTTTCTTCCGCTTCCTTTACAAGGTCAGGGCCATAGGTATACCTCTCGCCTGCCTGGGACCAACACAACGGGGTCCGACATCTTCTACCATATAAGGCTTCGAAAGGTGCCATTTTAAGACTCGCTTGGTAGCTGTTGTTATAGGAGAATTCCGCCAGAGATAAACATTTCTCCCAATTCTTCCCGTAATGGATAACACAAGCTCGAAGCATATCCTCAAGTATTTGATTTACCCTTTCCGTCTGCCCATCGGTTTGAGGGTGATATGCTGAACTACGGATCAGTTTTGTGCCTAGGGATAGTTGCAATTGTTCCCAAAAGCGTGCTACGAATTGAGTACCACGATCTGAAATTATCGTCTTGGGTATTCCAAGTAGACAAACGATCCATTCCAAATAAATCTCAGCGTACTTCTTAGCGGTATAAGCGGTATTGTCAGGAATGAAATGTGCGGTCTTAGTAAGGCGGTCCACAATTACCCAAATGGAGTCATGCCCCTGAGGGGTTCTGGGAAGTCCAACAATAAAGTCCATGCTTATATCTTCCCACTTCCATGAAAGAATAGGCAGAGGTTGAAGCGTGCCTGCTACCTTCAAGTGGCTAGCCTTAACCTGCTAACACGTGTCACATTCCGACACATACGTGGCAATTTCTCGCTTCATCCTAGTCCACCAAAAGTTTTGTTTCAAATCTTGGTACATTTTGGTGCTACCGGGATGGATAGAAAATTTAGAGAGATGGGCCTCATCCATAATCTTCCTCCGAAGTTCAGTGTTTTTGGGCACCACGATGCGATGTCCAAACCACATCACTCCCTGCCCATCTAGCCGGAAACACTTGTATTTTTCCTTCACCTTCTTTTTGCCAATTTCCTTTTAAGGATTTTAATCTTTGCGTCATTTAATTGGGCTTCAACAATCTGATCGTGCAAGGTTGGTTCAACTGCAATATGGTTGAAGTACCCGTGTGGAACAATCTCTAAGTTGAGCTTTGCCATTTCATGGCACAAGGTGTCAGCGTAGGACTCCACGGAAAGGCAATGACAATGAGCCTTGCGGCTTAATGCATCCGCAACCACATTAGCCTTGCCGGGGTGATAATGCACACTAAGGTCATAGTCCTTTGCTAACTCCAACCATCTTCGCTGCCTCATATTCAAATGTGCCTGAGTGAAGACATATTTGAGGCTCTTGTGGTCGGTGTATATGTTGCATGGAACACCCATCAGATAGTGTCTCCACATCTTGAGAGCATGAATAACCGCTGCTAACTCAAGATCATGCGTGGGGTAGTTTTGCTCAAGAGGCTGAAGTGCTCGAGAAGCATAAGCAATGACTCGGTTCTCTTGCATGAGGACACAGCCAAGTCCGGTGCCTGATGCATCGCAATAGACATCATAGGGCTTGGTGCAATCGGGTTGAGCTAAAACTGGGGCTGAAGTTAAATGTTTTCTCAATATGTGGAAAGCTTCTTCGCATTTGTCACTCCACACAAATTTGACTCCCTTCTTTAAGAGTTCGGTCATGGGTTTAGCAATCCGAGAGAAATCCAGAACGAAACGGCGATAGTAACCCGCTAGACCCAGAAAACTCCGAATCTCATGGACAGAGGTAGGTGGCTGCCAATCCATCACCTCTTGCACCTTGGTTGGATCCACGGATATACCATCCTTGGAAACTATGTGACCCAAGAATTTCACACTTTCTAGCCAGAATTCACATTTAGAGAACTTGGCGTAGAGTTGATGGTCTCTGAACCTTTGAAGAACAATGCGAAGGTGCTCGGCATGCTCTTCCTCATTCTTGGAATATATGAGGATGTCATCAATGAAAACCACCACGAACTTATCGAGCTCGGACATGAACACCGAATTCATGAGATATATGAAGTAGGCTGGGGCATTCGTGAGCCCGGATGACATGACCAGGAATTCATAAAGTCTGTAGCGGGTAGAAAAGGCAGTCTTGGGAATGTCACAAGGTCGGATTTTTATTTGGTGATAACCAGAGCGAAGGTCAATCTTGGAGAACACTCTGGCGCCAGCTAGTTAGTCAAAGAAGACATCAATACGGGGGAGTGGGTACTTGTTTTTAATAGTCACCGCATTGAGAGGCCGGTAATCGATACACAACCTCAAAGAATGGTCCTTCTTCTTCACAAAGATAGCGGTACATCCCCAAGGTGACACACTAGGACGTATGAAACCCTTGTCTAGCAGTTCTTGGAGTTGAATTTTTAATTCAGCCAATTCATTGGGTGGCATTCTATATGGTCTCTTTGATATAGGTGTCGTGCCAGGTTGGAGTTCAATCACAAATTCAATGTCCCTATCCGGCGGCATCCCAGGTAAGTCATCCGGAAAAACATCGGCATACTCACACACCACCAGAATGTCCTTTAGTTGCGTTTCTACCATTGTATAAGCACAAGCATTGACACAATTCCGTTGTGGCAGATATAGCACACTAGGGCCATGTGTAGGCGAGTTTATTTCAAGAACTCGTTCCGCAACATCTAGCACAACCTTATATTGAGTCATCCAATTGGCTCCCAAAACAATGTCAATGCCCTCCATACCAAGCAGAATTAGATCAGTAGGGAATATCTTACTTCCCAGCCTGATTGGCACTCTTTGGGAGACTTGGTTGGATGCTATTTTACCTCCCGCAGTCGATATCACATATGATGATTTGGTATGGTAAGATTTTAGCCCACATTTTGCATGAAATTTGTCCTTATAAAACTATGTGTTGCCCCGGAATCAAACAATATCACAGCAGGTTGAGTGTGGATAGGGAAGGTACCAGTCATATCTGGGGCTCCCTCGGGTAGGTCGGCCAAGGTGGTGTAGTTAAGCCTTCCTTGTCGGACCTGCACACGCTGCTGCTGTTTGCCCTTGCCTTGCTGATTTCCCGGGCGCTGATTCTGTTGCTTGTTCTGTGGGTAGTCCTTGATAAAGTGACTGTTGCTGCCACACTTGAAGCACTGATAGCCGGCTCCAGGGCGAGCTGGCTGTTGTGCGTTCTGCCTTGGCGCCGGTTGCTGCTGCGGCGGTGGAGGGAAACGGGGCGCATTAGGCTGTGGTGGCCTAGCAACCCATCCACCTCCCTGAGGTGCCCTGGACTGTCCTTGCGGTGCAGCCGGGGAAACCAAACGGAATCTCTGCGGCTGCGCGCTCGAGGGTCCAGCGGAAGCTTTCCTCTTCTTCTCCGCCTTGTGCACCACGTTAGCGTCTTCTTGTGCGATGGCGAGGTTCACAAGATCGCCATATGTGGCAGCACGGGTGGTAGCCAATTGAGCTTTCAACTTGGTATTGAGGCCACGTCAGAACCTCTCCAACTTCTTCTCGTCAGAGTCGGCATGATGACCCGCGTATGGGCACAGACCATTGAAGGCCTGGGCGTATTGGAGCACCGTGCGGGTACCCTGGGTTAGAGCCAGAAATTCATTCAACTTCCGCTCTACCAAGCCGGCAGGAATATGATGAGCCTTGAAAGCAATCTTGAACTCATCCCACTCAATCACATGACCTTCCTGCTGCAGGGCCAAGTAATTCTCCCACCATAGGAGAGCTGTGCCGCGGAGCTGCTGCGTCGCGAAAACCACCTTGCGGTTGGAAGTGCAAGGCGTGGCCAAGATGGAGAATTTGGATTCGATGGCTCGAATCCATGTATCGGCCTCCAGGGGCTCATCGGCTCTTGAGAATACCGGCTGGTGTGTAGCCAGAAAATCCTCGTATCGGGCCACTTGAGGCTGAGGAGCCCGTTGACCTCCCTGCTGCAGCATCTGCTGTTGCATCATTTGTTGTTGATGCTGCAGGTTCCGTAGGATTTCCGTTTGCGTAGCATATAATTGCTGCCACGTCGGAGGTTGCTGCGGTGGCGGAAGTGGTGGCGGTTGTTGCTACCCCTCAGGCCCTTGCTGGTTAGCATTGGAGCCACTAGCGTCATGACCGCTGCGGGTGATTGCCATCTGCAGTAGGTACTTGTATTAGCCACATTTCATAATCTTGCATAATGATGACAAGATAGAATGTGACAATATAATGAAGTTTACTGCGCAAGAATGACATGTCAACAAGCAGTTCGGAAGAAAAATCATATCTCCTAACAGGAAGCAAGTCAAATGCTCCAATTCGGTCAGTAGCTCGAAAATTTCATGCCCTACAACTTTCATGTTTGGCTCAAATCAAATTCGGGCGGGAACTAAGCCGAAAAATTCAATCTTTAGCTCTCTGCGTTTGCTGTTTTTCGGCAGGCCGAGCTGTAGTGTTTTGGTTGCCATTTTTATTTCGCTTACCCAATGGGGTTGAAATTTGGTGAACATTTCGTTTGACAAATTCCAAACAACTTTGTAGTTCACATCACAGCCCAGAAATGAATGGAAAACCCATCAATAATTAAAACAAAGTTAGCTGCAGAATGTTTTCCACACGGCCATTACAACCTTCATCAAGTTTTGGATTCCAACCACACCATTAAATTACATTGTCTCAAAAGATTAAAGGGGAGCTCAACTCCATCTAGCCTATTACAACATGAAGCCAAAATTTAGGCTAAGCGGAGGAATAATCTTGCTACTACCACTTCTAGAAGTCATCTAGGTTGTTAGCGGTAACCTCGCTGCCCATAGGTGATGGTGGAGCTGGAAGGGGCGGCATGTCATCCTCGGTATCCATGTCGGAGTCGGGGGCCTCTCCTGCCCCATGCTCTCCCTCCTGCTCAAGAAGGTGCTGAGCATCGTGGGCGGCTAACATGTCATTGGCATGCTCCAAGGTACCGTGTACCTCCTCAAGTTCTTATCTTGTTTGGGCTAGCTCATTTTGGGCATTGTTGTGCGCGATGTGGAGGTCATTCAATTGCCTCTCCAAATCAGCAATCATGGCGTCTCTGGTGGTCACCTCAATGGACAATGAGGTCCTCTCAACCCCAATGTCACGGGCACGGGCGGACATGTCCATAGCAAGGTTGAGCATCTCGCTCTGCGACCGTCCTAAAAGTGCCTGCAAGCGGTGGTAGGCTCGGATCCACCTCATCATAAGTGCAGCTGCAGCGACGGGGTTCTCCGCCATCCTCAAAGGGGAGCTAAGATAGCGCCTCATCCAATGGGGATCGTCCGGCTGGGTCGACGGAAACAACCCAAGCAACTGGTGCTCTACCAAATCCTGGTTCTGAGCACAAAAAGAACTGATGCCATTCAAGGCAGCTAGCTCACAAGTAGTCTCCATGTGGTGTCCATGAACTTCCACACTCTAAGTGGGGGAGCTAGGACACGGTGAATGACGATATACCACCAAACGCACACGAGATCGGGTCACACCTCGGTCTCGGATGAGGGTTCTCTCATATTGTGGCGGGGTAGGGTAATCGAGCGCTTGCAAAACTGACCACAGAATGCTAGGGAAACCTTCCCATCCCAGGCAGTCCGAAAAGGAAACATCGTTGGGGTAGCTGGCCAAGTCAGCGTGAGCGTCCATTCTGAACCCAAAAGGAAAGGGCATGGGTGAGAACCGGTTAGCGCCAAAGAAAATAAACAGATTCTGGACAGTATAGTAAAAAATTATAAAACTCGACATCTACCAGCTCAAAAATTCCCAACTTTGTCCAGGACATTGTTTAAGTAATTCCAAACAAGTTTCATGTTGGAGGTTCGAGCAGAAAGTGTCGTTAAGATGGTGTAAAAATTCGATTTTTAACTCACTGCTCCCAGAAATTTCCAGCAGACAGGGGGTTACCATTTTAAGCATAACTCCAGTTCTACTAGACCGTTTTCATTGAAATTTCTACAGCATAAACTGGATAACATTTATGACAACTTTCATATTGAACACTTTTTCGTTTGGCAACGTTTTCAGTTTCGAATTAATGGTGCAAACAGACTGGTTTCGGCAGAGTTTCGGTTGTGATTCAAATTTTGACGGCGGGTTTGATGGTCACGTGTTAAGGTTCAATATTATTTCAGTGAAATGCAATGCATGAGCGGCCTATTCGTTCTCACCAACACACATGCCAATAAACTTTTGGCCTACGAAGTTAGTGCCGGTGGCTAAGCAATATCCGTCTCTCCCTATATTAACTAGCCGAACTTTTCTAACCGTTCAACATACGGAATCGCGGTTAGTGTACCTGCAGAAAATTCTATTCCAGAGCATATATAATCAACCTTTCGTGCCAGCACTCACGAAAGCGTCTCCATTCATTACCACCCACTATAGAGGTGGCACCCGAACGTTCAACATTGAACGGGCAATGTTCATATGTCACCAAGGCAACATATTCACAATTTCATACGCTTATGAAATAGCGTATTGACTTTGTGCCGTCATCATATTTGCATATAATGACGTGGTACGCTACAGCAATCGCCGTACCTTGCGCCCACCATGCTATTCTATTTTCATACGCCATCACAGCGTATTGACTATGTGCCGCCACTGTATTTTCATATAGTGCCGTGGTACGTTACAGCAATCGTCGTACCTTGCGCCCACCATTGCGTAAAGTAAATGACAGAATGAATGTGCTGGAAGTCAGTATAATATATTATTAGCCACCTATCATATCGTGATCCTTAACCCACATAGGCTTCACGCTCTATGTAACATCCTTAGCAGTCCTAAGAATAACCTTCCATCGCAAAGCGCGGCGGAAGTAAGAGTTGGCAAGTTTTATTCCAAAATGTTTGTTTAAGGTTTGTTGCACTCTCCGGTGCGCCTGTTTCGGCTCTGATGCCAGCTATGGCGGACCACTCCGAAATTATTCCAAGTTAAGTACCCCTGGACCACTAATCGAGTAGTCAAGCACTTAATCCGGAATAAGCTGGAGCACCGTCGGATTAAACCCGATTTAACCACGTACTTTCTCGATCGAAACAACAAGCGCGCCCACACGAAGGTGAGTTCCAGAGATTACAACATTCCACAAATTCATCATACAATAGTATCATAAAGTTATTACAAAGCAAGTTTGAAATTCAAATCAGAGTATCAAGTTCATTGTAGCGGAAATAAATAGTTCATTGCAGCGGAAAGATAAACTAACGACGATACAACGTAACACCATTATGAAGCCTGCCACGGTGCTACCCCTCCCGTTCCTCGGCAGAGGACGGAACCCACTCGATGTGCCATCCAGGGGGAACCTGGGTAGGCCAAGTAAGGGCATCGACTGCCACATCCAACACTGTACCTGTAATAAAAGCCACAAGCAAGGCTGAGTATACTAATACTCAGCAAGGCTTACCCGTCGGGTGAAAACTACATCACCGACATCTAGACATGAGAGGCTTTTGGCTGGTGGGTTTGTTTGCCAAAAAGCAACTAAGAGTAGATCCTTGCTTTCATAGTTTTAGCATCATATTCTAGTAGATTTAACCATACTAGATTAGCATCCTCTCTAAGCATACAAGTGGTGCAGTACAATTTAATTCATACAACAAGTTCATCAATCTCATAGTTCCACTTGTTACTCAATGCAGCAAGGCGGTCAAGCAGTCTCATTAACCGCGAGAGGCGGACAGTTCGAACCGAATTTTGCTACCTGGCCAGGGAAACCCAACACACACGGATAATGCTTGCTATAAAAGGTACAAGCACTTCCCAACCTTTCCCATCGATCCACAATTCGGAATCGAATCCGCTTCCTTAGGATAAAGGTTTACTGCTTCACTCACAGTCTCACGCATATATCCACAAGTGTACGGCAGGGGAAACAAAAGTTTCCAAGGAGAGATGCCTATCGGCCCTAGCTGCTTCAATCTGGTACCGGGCTTACCGATTCCCATATATCAGCATGCATGTGGTACGTTCAAAAACTTGACACACTCAACCACACGTTTCGACCTTAAATCAATTATCATACACGGACGGGAGATCTACATCTACCATCCCGCCCGTCCATCCTTATGATTCCAACATAAGTAAAGACAAGCAACTCCTATGTCTCGCGAGTGACAGGAAATCACTCGACTTGTAACGGACCTAAAGCAATGCCCTATCGATCCTTTCATACTAGTGTTGCAAGTCATAGGTACTAGAAATGTGCAGCTAAGGTATTCAATCAACTCCTTGAAACGTAAATGCACAAGCATAGGGAATTCATAGATGGATAAACTTTAAAGGTTAGGTTATGCTCCGGGGCTTGCCTTCTTGCTCTAGCTGGGGGTTAGCCTCCGGGTCGATTGTTCCTTCGCCGGCACCGTTCTCCGGGGTGCCTCCTCCGTCGGCGGGGATGAGATGGTAGAAGCCGTCGGCAACAGCGCCTTCTACATGAGATGCATAACTTTATAGCGGTTGCCTAGTGCTTCCAAAACTAAGGCCTTGAAGGCCATATTCACCTAGACATGCTTAAGTACTACTTTTTTCCTCCACAAAAATAGAGGAGGGGTGTGGAAAATTTTTACGCATCCTTGATGGTGATTGTGTACATATATAAAAGAATTTCCATTTATTATTTTGAAGTTAGGGTGCTGTTTTGGAATTTTAGACTTTTCCATGTTTTATTTTAATTAATTATCAAAAAGCTCTATTCTTTTATATAACTTAATTTCACCTTAATTTCTTCTCATTTTTTGTTTCTCGGTTTCTGTTCATCCTTTTTATCCATAAACTTTATGACAGCTACTTGAGTATAAGAGTTAGGCTCACTCCAAAATTTAGCTAAAACTGAGCTACACAGAATTTATTAAAAATGGTACAAACTGCTGCCTACAAAAACAAGATAAATTCATATAAAATCGACAATACATCCAAATCAGGAAATTTTCCAACCAGAGCTAGTCATGAGTGCAAGGAGGGCTCTGGCCAAGTGGTGGCTCAAAACAACCCTTGGACAGTCCTCAACAAATTTCTATCCGAAAACACATATCTATTTATTTGCTGGTCTAAACAGAGCAAAAATTAAGTTTTGCATTTTTAACAGATGTGCTAACAAGTTCTTAGGCCTATGGAGAAAAATGGTGATTTTTAGCTGCATGGATTATTTTTAATATTTCCAGGACTGCAAAAAGACTGGAATCACAAATTAATTCATAACTGAAGCTACAGTCCATATTTTTAGGTCCCCTTTGGACACAAGGTGTCCAAAGTCACTTCAAACAACATATCCAAAGCTCAGCCCTAGCGGAGCTCTGGATTTGAAATGGTGCACAAGTTTCTAAATTCACAGTTTGAATTTTAATTCAAAATTGGTTCACAAAAGTATATATATGCTAACATGAGATTGGAGTCTACAATCTCACGAATCCAGAGAGTATTTTTGTGCATTTTTCTAATTTTTGTATGATTTTTGGTGGATTTTACAAGATTTTGGGAAAAAGGGTTAAACCTTAAAAATCTTTTTACGCGCCGGCCCTCGGATCTTTTGAAACTTCGCGAACAGGTCCCTGACTTTTTCACTGGGAACCCTGGAAAAACGAAGAAGATGAACAAAGGCCCTCGGCTCGTCGCCGGAGTTGCGCCGGCCAAACGACGGCGAGATAGGGTCGGGGAAGTGGGGGAAAAGAACTAGTGGCTCACCACGAGTCGATTGGTGGCGGTTGGGAGGCCGGGGGAAGCTCGGAGTTCGCCGGCGATGTGCGGTGGCGGTGCGGCCGCCGCGAGCTTGATTCCGGCGAGGGTGGTGAATCTCGTCGGGGTTGGAGGGGTCCTAGAGCACCAGTGGGACTCGGCGAAGCTAGTGGAGGGCTCGGTTGACCTCGGGGAGGGCTCGAAGTAGGGGCTCGACGTGCGCGTGCTCCGACGGCCGGAAATGCGGATGTGGGGGAAAATCCGATTTCTCGCCGGAGAGTTGGGGAGAGTTCGCGAGAAGTGGGGGAAATGGAAGCTCGGGAAGTGGTCTAGCTCTGTGCACGAGGGATTTGGGAATGGTGGAGGGACGAGGACGAATTTGGTCTCGAAGCTCGGCTCGGTCCGTGCGGCTGGAGGTTGAAGACGACGGGAGCGAGCGCGAGGGAGTGAACTGGTGAAGTGCGCGAGCAAGGGGAGAGTGGGAGGGGCTCTGTGGAGTGCTTTGGCACGCTAGAGAGGGGACGTGCTGCCTCGGGAGCGCGCGTGAGGAGTGATGGTCGACTTGACGCGCCATTGATGCGCCGAGCTCGAGCAGAGCGCGCGCGAGGGGTTGGGCGTCGAAGATTGTCGCGTGAGGGAGTGGGAGATCCTCTGCAGAGCGTCTTGGCGCGTAGCGGGGAGAGAATCCCCGTGGAGGAGCTCTGCGCGGCGCGCGAGAGCGCGCGGCCACGGCGGCGCTCCGCTCGCCATGATGGCGTTCGCGCGGCGCGAGGCGAGGCGTGCTGTCGAGCGGCGACGTGACGGCTTGGGAGGCTTGGACAAACGCGCGAGGACAAGAGCCACCCGATGCCGTGGCTCGGCCGGCTCGGCACGGTCTCCGCCGCTCGCCGGCCACGTGGCGGCTGAGCTCCGGCCAGGCGCAGAGCGCGCCAGGGCCGAGCTGGCAGCTCCGTGGAGCTCCTTTGCCCCTTTTGAATTTTCTCCAAAAATTTGAACTGAACATGAAAAAGTGTAAAAATAAAAGTTGGAATTTGAGAGGTGGGACACAACTTTCTTTTTTGGGGTGATCCTGAAATTTCAAATTTTTCAAGCTCAAACAACCCAAATTCAAAAAGGTGTTTAGAACTGTTTTTCGAGTTTTTGAGGGACTAAACTGCAAAATTTTCAAAAGTTCCAAACAGTGACTAGGCCTTATTTGTGATGACCAACAACTTTTATTTTTGGATTTTTTCAAGTTTAGTACAAAATTCTTGAGATTTCAGTTGGGTGTCAAACAACCTTTGTTTTTTAATTTAAATTTGAGTTTGGATGAATTTTTGAATTCCAGCATCACTTTTTCCCTTTTTAACCTGTTTCAAAGGTGTTTTCTACATTTTTACATCAGAGATGTCACAGAAGGAGGAACAAATCTATCACGCATAGCAATCTTAAGTTGTTCCCAAGTATTTGGTGCGAGACCTGCAGCAACTAAACCAGTCCACCATATGATTGCAAAATCTTTAAATTCACTACTGGCTTGTCTAACTCTATGTTGCTCAGGCACAAGGTGGGCATTAAATTTTTGTTCTACCGTCATCTCCCAATCAAGATATGCTACAGCGTCATATTGTCCATCAAAAGAAGGTAGAGTAAATTTTACCTTAGCGTAAGGATCAGGGGCAGGACGATTACCACCTGCGGCGTTAAACCGAATATTTCTTCGTATGCGTGCCTCTCGTGTAGCTGCCTCGTCCACGTTACCATGGATGTCAAGCACGACATCTTGATCGACTGGTTGAGGAGGTGGACGAGCTTCCAAGGCCGCAAGGCGGTTGGTTAGCGTGGTAACCTGTCCTTGGAAACCCGTGATGGTGTCTTGAAGTCTAAGTCCGTTGATGCTCTCAGTGACGGACCTGGCGACCATGTCTCTTATCCCGTCTCTCATCTCGGTCCGTATCGCCTCCATGAACATCTGCAGCTGGGCTTGGCTAACACACTCGTTGAAGTCCTTTGGAGAAGCTCCTTCGTTACCTGCCATTGTATCCACAAAAACAGAAACGCACAGTGAAGGTTATCCCTAATAATCTAATGCTGTCTGGTGGTATCACACCCTCACACACGTCTTACCAAGTCCTTACCAAGTTCTTACCAACACTAGCAGTGGAACGGCACAACCGGTGGCTGGTTCGTGATACCTGTGAGGAGGCGGCACCAAGATTGCAAGGGTCTTCGCTGTACTGATCTGAAGGAAGTATGTGGAGCTTTTGGTGGCCAAATATGGTAGCAAGGGTTAGCAAATATCGAATGCAGATTAGCCAAATTCAATAAGTATCCAAAGTACAAGTTACAATTGCTGGCTAAGACGTGTCCTAGGCGTAGCACAACAAGTTGGATCAAGAACAATGGAAGAAGCTCAAAGAACAAGCACAATGGCAGTTCTGTAATTACATGCTCATACGATAACTAGTAGGAATCATAGTTGTTTTCGATTTTCTTTTTTCTTTTATTTATTTGATATTTTTCTCACAACCAGGAGCACCAAAATAGTAACACCACCAAATATCACCTCAATCTGATGAGAGATGTGGGCTACACAAATTCAGAGGCGTTTGCCGAAAAGTGGGGCAAGACAGAAAGACAATTTTTTAATTATCTTCCCGATTTTTTTGATTTTTTTGAGAACGGCCCAACCGGCGAGTACCGAGCGAAAAGTTATGCCCGTTTTACTGAAGGTACCTCAAGTTATGGTTCCAAAGAGGTAGATAGATCAGTAGCGGCTAGGGCAAAAGATAATCGCCAGATGGATCCAAGAGTGGCTGCAATGCAAGGCGAAAGGCACACGACGGTTCGCAACCTATCTAGGGCTGGCGTGGCGTGAATTCACACAAGGCGGCTAGCGGGGCAAGTCGAGTAATGGTGGTATCGACTTGTGATCTGGGTAAAGGTGGATGGGCGAGCGGCGGAACACAACACAACAATGGTGCGGTTGGACTACAACCACGAACACAAACTAAACCAGCAACAAGACTCGACTACGGACACGAACTGAACAAGGCAATCTGAAACGAAATTGCAAAGGCGAAAAGGGGATCTAGGACAGCAGAATATTTTTTGTAGGTTTTTTTTTGGACTATAGGACAAAGGCAAAAACAAGGATAAGGGTGGACCTGACGGTAAACCTCGCTCTGATTACCAATTGATAAGATGTGGTTGGCCGATCTTCCATCAGGTAAGGATAACTTTCGTTTGGGCGGAGTGAAACACCGATCCGGCTTCAAGTCAGCAACTCGAACCCTGCAATCTTAGCACCACGACTCCTCTGGTTATCAACTGTGTCACAACCCAGTTGACCTCGCCAAGAAGGCTAATCCCTGCAAGCGAAATGAAGAACACAAGCAAGAACTTGAAAGAACGCAGCTCTCAATATTGGTGACAATCTACGGATGAATGATTAAGCACACAAGTTGGGGTTCTACAAACCGAAGACGACGACTGTTCAAAGATAGATTAATCTAAAGCAAAACCCAAACCCTAAGGAAGGCGGCGGCTACTGAGTTATAGACGTTAGGGTCATGGATGACCCCTAGACACGCCCCCTAATGAGCTTGACGATGATACAAGGCCTAAAGGCCAAAAGACGGTGACGCAGCACCGGGACAGATTCTGGACGCCATCTTGTTTGGATGATTCCCGACGACTCCGGATGAATTTGGACCTCAAACCAAAGCCATTGGAAGCTCTATAAAATCTTATTTCCAACCATATGTGGATCGTCGAATTTGGACTCGGTATGTGGCCTGGGCGTCCGTTTTACCAAAGGCAGCTCCTGGACTCCGAGATGGACTCGAACTCGAGTTGTAATGGGCCTCCACGTAGCTTGGCCGACCCTCGCTGGTCCTCCACGCCTCCAAGCCATCCTCCATGTGTTTGTTGATCTTTTTCTTGGTTCCTAATCACATTATAAACAATAGGTAGTAACGCATTCTCAAAACTATTAATAGGAACATTTAGGAGCGAGCTCACCTCTAAATTTAATTGTCGCGCTCGAGCTCTTGTAATTGGACCTTCAATGGTTTGGATGTCCAGCGGTGAAGCCTCGTCTATATCCGTAGAAGTAATGTCCTCATCATCCAGATTATTACAATGGAAGCACCGTAAAACCTAAGACATCTGGGGATGCAAAAGCCTACAAGCTTCTGTGATCCAGGACAGTGACTTCCTCATCAGGAGCATCAAGGTCGTTGTAACTGCAACCAAAGTAAGGTATGAGTTGCATGTGTTGTAGTATAAGTGAATTGCCCATATTTTCCAATCAGCTTAAGCTTTTGGGTTGAATTGGTTGGAGCATGCAACTCAATATGGTATCAGGGACAGAGGTCGCAAGTTCGAATCCTCCCGGGCGCCATTAAATAAAATAATTGCAACCCACTCCAATATCCACGTATGCGGCCTAAGGGAGCTGCACTTGAGGGGAGTGTTGGAGTATAAGTGAATTGCTCACCTTTCCCTATCAACTTAAGCTTTTGGGTTGAATTGGTTGGAGCATGCAACTCAATAGCATGATCTTACTGAATGAATAGTTTGCCTTCACAGCAATAAAACAGTCGATGCACATGAGCAAACAAACAAGTGGAAACAGAGATTCTGGGATTCAGTGTTAACCTTCGCAAGCGGCGAGGATCCAGTTTCATTTGTTTGCATAGTCCATCAATTACCATGTTATAAGCCATGGCCTCAATTGGAACCCTCTCATGGGTGTTTTCTTGTAGAACAGTATATCTGCTTACCATGTTATAAGCTAGGTCAAACTTTCCACAATCACAAAGACCAATTATAAACGATGAGTATCCATGTACATCTGGTTTCACTCCCATTTCAATCATCCCAACCCACACTTGGAATGCTTCATCTGCCTTATTTGCTTGAAAAAGCGACCTAGTGACTATGTTCAATGACTGAGCATCCAACGTCAACTGAAAGCTCTTCATTTGATCATAAGCTATGACAACCAAATCCGATTCACCTCTCTGAGATACAAATTTAAGAAGAAAGTTACAAGCCCAAACTGTTGGGACAAATCCAAGCCTGCAAAGGTGACAAAACTTCTCTATTGTTGCTTGTGCATCGTGGGCATGGCATGTGGTGTATGCCTTGATTAAGCAATTGACCGCAAATGAGAGTACGTGAGAAGTGACACATGTGTTTCTGAGGTGATCAATGAGTGTTAGTATTTCAGGACTGGCACTATTAGGTGTCGAGATCATCTCACAAAACAAGGATACAAGCATCTTCCCCTGGAATGAATGGGATAGAATTTGTATAATCTCTGAGTAGGTTGAGAAGTCATGGTGAAAACCAAGGCTATGCGTATCTTTAAAGTATGCAAATGCGACAGCAGGTTTCCTCTTTAGGCAGCGGAGCGTCTGCACAATACTGTCTGAGCTCAGGGACTGGGGTCGTTTCCGGATAGGTTCATTGTCAGGAGCACAATTCAGCTTTTCATCACTGCTTGAGTCATCTAACTGAACTGAAGTGGCGAATATGGAGAAGGGGTGAGAATAAACTTTCCAGGGGAGAAGTTTTTTGTGGCTCAACCATTCAGCAGTGCATTTGGGCCACCGCCGAAGGAGCATTAGAGATGTAAATATTTCAGCTCCTCCTAATATTCCTGCATCAAAGACGAGACACACAAAATATATCAAGCATATTTTTAATGGTTCAAATTACTGAACAGGTAGACACAAAATTTAAATACAATGCTGATTGCAGATAGTGAGTAAATTAAACCAATAGATGATTGGAAAAGAGACATTTTCTTGTCTATTTCTGTATCTCTGTCTATATAATATAATAATGGCAGTAAATAGCTAAAACAGTTAAAAACACAAAATAATGCAAGGATGCAAGTGGGACGACAGCCTGCAGGCTTCCTTTTGGCAACAATTCTTTTATGTGGATCTTGCAGTACCCACCAGCTAACTACAACTACCTGCATGTACAAACGTCCACCGGGCTTGTCGGCTGAATGAACCGGACAAGCTCAGCAGAGCCTGCAAGCAGTCATCGAGCACATAATGAATGCGAAAATTTTAGGGGATTACAAAATAACAACTGTATTTAGGCAAGAGAAATTAAACTGTGGTGTTAAAACTAATTAGAAACTCTTGACGGCAGGTTTAACAAAGTCAGTAATTCATTCCTTTTTATCAGAACTGAAATCGAATAGGCTGGATTTTAAATTAAAAGGAGAATTGCGTCGAGGTTTCAACTGCAATTGGGTACATCCAGCACAAACAAACTTAACAAAGAAAAAAAAAGAAATCAACCTAGCTCCGGACGGTTTGAAATAACTGCATGACGCCGGTGATGACGACGGGGGATGAGCCAGGAGGGAGGGAGATGGATAGTAAATAACACCCACACATTAATTACTAAACATAAATAACTACAATAACATAAAAGTTGTCATTATTGTTATAAATCTTGTGGATAAAGGTGTGATAATGTGTAGCTAATCCTATTCCTTCAAGTAAAACACCCATTCAAGCAATTAAAAAGACAAAAGATCGAGAATAAACCTCAGTAAATAAACTATTTTAATAAGCTGTTTACATCATAAGTTCATCGTATAATGATTTAAATGAATTCACATCAGATAATGATTTAAATGAATTCAAGTGCGATACTAAAAGTACAACTAATACATACTACAAATCTCCAAGAATGACACATAACAACAGAACTGCAAGTACGTTTAATTAAAAGTTAGACATCCAACTTATAAATGGGAAATGCATAGTTCACAAAAAAAATATTGTTTACTTCCATCCACAGTAATTTAAACAATGCATATGCAATATAAATTAAATGTAAATTAAATGACATGCTCTTCTGCACTCTTACCCCTTCACGAGACTTTGTAAGAGTGCGCATCGTACCCTTCCTTGGTTCATTGTGTGATGGTGACCGGTATAAATCGCAACCAGCAAACGACGACATAACTTTAATGCAAATGGTATCCCATGCATTTAATTCAATGCTGAGTTTTTTATGCAACCACTTATTATAATAAAACCTCCATGAAAAATAAAGTATAAATTCCAAAACATAAAACCTCATACAACGTAACCGTACTTGTATGCAAAGAGAAACATACACCAATCCTCATATCACGGCACAAATATCAACAAAGAGATAAATAAACATTTAATTAAGTACCAAGTTTGTTAAATCAATTAATGGTTAAGATCTTATGTAGTATGGTTCTAAAATTAAAGTATAGGTGATGAAAATAAATATTAAAACCGTAGCCAGTAACTAATATGTTCATTTGCCTTCACCGGCAATTTAAGCACAATCAGAGGGTGCACCAATTGTTCACACCCATAGTTTAGAGCAAACACCAATATATTTGCAAACACTACTACACATGTATTTTGTAATGACACTGTCCATTTTCTAGTAATAATGGTCACATAAAAAAATGATATTGCAGTGGGCCATTGCTGACATCATCGGTGGAAGCGTTATTGTTGTGACCATTTGGCGCAAATGACATCATCAAAACAAGTACTATTAGAAATGGAGGTAATACAATAGTAACAGACAGTGTTGATATCATCCATGGCAGTTATTAGAAATAACATCTTTAATAATGGGTGCATGCTGATGTCATCGTCGTGCGTTGTTAAATATAGCTTCTTTAATAATGACAACAGCTGATGTCATTGTTGCCCGTTGTTAAAAATAGCATCCAAGGCTAACAATGAGAGGTGATGTCATCTGCCTGTTACTAAAAATGCGCCAAGGGAAGCTGATGTCAGCATCTCCTATTGCAAACTATTTGAAATTTGAATTTTTCAAACAATCTTGCATGGAGAAATTACCTTAATGAAAGTTGTAGATGACAGCCTAAAAAGAAACTTTGTAGTTGTAGTTGTCAACGAAAAACTAATTTTAAGTTTCTCAAATTTGAAATTCAAATTTCATAAACGATCTCGATGGAGAAACTACCTCAATAGAAGTTGTAGCTCTCGAAAAGTTAAGAAACTTTGTAGTTGAGAAATTTTTTATTTGAGTTCGTTTATGGCCTCAAACAAACAATTTTTTTGTTGCAGTATAATATGTGGAGAAAGAAAACTGAGTATGGACACAAGTGATTATTTAGTACAGCGGTAGAGGAGGTTATACGTGAGCAGAAGGTTATACGTGAGCGGGAGGTTGTTACTTCAAATCCCACCGGCTGCATAATTTAAATTCTACTAACAAATTTGGAGACCTGATAGCTTGGATGTGTGCTTAGTCGGCGGGGGCCTCCTCCCATAATTTTTTTTTTCTATTTTTCATGTGGTTTTATGAAATTAGCCTTTGCCTAAAAGCTATTTGTAATAAAGGACTAGTTGGCCGTTACTGCAGGATCGAGCCTACAATAATAGCAACTTAATAACGACCATACACTACAACAAATACCACCTTTTATGACAAAATGTCATGACAATCGAACAATTTGTCGCTATCATGATTAGATCTATGACGTTCTTTATAGGCACAATAGCTTAATGACGAAATGAAATGGTCGTTGTTAACAATAACTAGAAATCGTCATAGACTAGTAAAATGACATATTTTATTTTATCATTCCGTCCTGTGTGCTACATATCCAATTTCATGTGTGTCCTATGTATCCAATTCATGCGCCTCACTTCTGTGTTACGTATCGTATCCAATTCATGTGCATATCCATTTTGTATGGAAAAGTTGAGTGCAAATGTCTACTGAAATGCAGTTAGAATACCTGATAAGTTGTAACAATGAGCTCAATAGTTTTGGCCTCAAACTTAGCAAGCACATCACAGCAACGTCCGACTGCCTCCATCCAGCAAGCACATCACACTTGATAGCAACGTCTGTCCTTGATATTGATAGCACCGCCCGTCCTTGCCCAAGGGATCGGAGTAGCCAGTGGCACAGGTGCTTCCTGGATTTCAGCTACCATGGAACAGGGCACACAGATATCTGTTTTCTGCAACACAGTGGACTCCCTGCATGCAAGCAAAGACATGATCACACTAGCTTGACTACCAATGATGCTTAATTAGTATGTATTTATAGTATACAACACTAGATAGTTGTAGTAACCGCTCATACAAGAAAGCAAAAGTAATACTTGTTTAGTGGTTCAACACCAAGATGCTTATGACTCTCCACTCAGAAATGGTCGATCAAGACAGAGAAGGCCCTCCCCTACCCCTCAAATACAGTCACATATGTCTATCAATCACGCATACGTGCAAACAGATTGGAACTCTAGTTAGTCTACTTACTGTCCACCACCACGAATCTTGACCAGATGTTGGTGTATGCTTGCAGTTAACTCTAGGACTGGCTACCACACCCTAATACTTACAAATTTGAGCGCCTAATCACAGCCCATGCAATCAGCTGAATCTAATTGATGTTCTCATTTCAACAATTTAACTAGCCGCTAGCATATACAAGCTGTCCGGTCAGCCAAATTACCACCAAGCAACGTTACATACGTTGCTTCTCTTGAACAACAAACAACTTCATATATATGCAGATGTTAAATTGAGGTTCTATTCAACACTTTCATAATAGCTGACCTGATGCTTGAGAAGCCCAGAAAATGGAGATTATGGGCAAACTTCTCATAGCATCTGCAGGACAAGAACGGTTCTCTAATGCATACCTGCTCCATAGCGCCATGATCGTGCCTTCCTGCTCCGCAGAGCAGTGAGCAAAAGGCCAAACGATAACACGATTGCAAACATCCCGTTGGCGAAGCACCATGATGGAACAAACTCCAGTGCCTTTCGGTTTTCCCTCTCAGGAATGCGGAACTCATCAACCAGCCCCTGCATTCAACACATATATTTGTGAGCTTACAAATGACTACCATAAATTCAGCTTGGAAATTAATTCCGAAAAACATTCTTGATTTGTCCACTTGTATTGAAATTTAGTAGAGACAATTATTCAATTGCATTTATCACCAATCAGCACCGCATCACAACATAAGCTGGAGACTTCCATGTGATTTTGACCTCTTGCACATGTCTTTGATCAGCCTAGTAGATTCCTGATACTAGTTAATCATTGGCTTGTTCAACTTGACTACAGTGCAACAGGAGCGGCAGTTGGTACTTGCCACAAAGTTCATAGGACATCCACGTTAAACAATAAACACTATCACTAATAGCATGCCTTCGAAAAAAAAAGTATCAGCTTTGAGGCCTGGACAGTAGTAATGGCACAAAAAAAAAACTGTACTTTGACCAACCTTGATAGCCTGCTGCATGAAGAGCATAGCAATCAGAAGCCCAAACAGCTCACCGGCAATGCGGTGAACCGGTTGATGATCGAGCATGCGCCTAGTATCGCCAGCAAGAACAGCAGGATGGCAGTCCATACGCAGACCCTGCATAGATAACATCAAAGAACTAAAACACCCCAGTAGTACCAATCTGCAATAAAATTATCTGTTAGCACAAAAGGGATGACCTAGCAACCGGTCCAGGCAAGGAACAGATTTCGGCCAAGGTCAGCCCTGTCCTTGGCGAAGTTGAACATGAATGTGTACATGAGCACTGTTGGCTCGGCAACACCGAGGATCAGTAGACGATGCCCTCCTATAATGGAGTGGATTATTCCACACAGGGCAGTGGATGCCAACGTCTGAACTGCTGTGAGAACTCCATCTGCACAGACATAGTTTAGCACCCCTAAATAAGCTTTTCTCCCCACCCACTTACCAACTGTACTGAAACTAACACCAAGTACAAATACAAATTTTGACTGCCCCCTAAATAAGCTTTTATGCATATTAAAATAAAAGTTTTCAAATGTTTACAATAGCAACGATTCCAAGTGTTTAGCTAGGATATGTTCAAAGGCATAGGATTATGTGCTGTGGCACACATGTGCATTATTTAATCTTAAGAGCAGGATTATTTTACCATTTGTTGGGAATATGATCATTGTATTCACGGGAATAGGCTCAGATTCAGCACTTTACTAGGTAAAATTCTGGTCCAAGAAATAGAGAATCTATAGGCTTTAAAGCCTATTTCCTTCATGATTTTGGGTTCATTTAATTTTTCGGAAAATGAAAACTGATCAGTAGATTGGATGCCTGATATCGATGGTAGGAATCGATTGCTATGTCTCCGTTGCTTCCATTTGCTATCTTATCTGTTCACAAATTTTTCGGGCTAAGAATAAGTGTTTAAAAGGCGGTAAGGCGAGGCAGACCTAGGTACGCCTGGACGCCTAGGCGTCGCCTTCTAAACACAGCTTAGAATAGTGTACCAGTCACTAGGCTGTAGATGTCAACATACTGCACTGTCCGTTTAGGTTTTGTCCTTTTGTATTTAGATGGAGCATTGTTTTCAGAAAGTCTTTCATGCATAGTTAATTGCCTCATCTGCTGCCATGAATTGAGTTTGCACTTTTTATTTTTGAACAGACGTGTCCTTAAAATAGACCTGTCCTTTGTTGTTTGATACAGAGCAATTGAAAGTGAGTTAGCTATTGTATGTTTCATTTTCAGATCCTCTCCATCTAAGAGGATGGTTATTTTCTCTTGTATTTGTATATCATGTGTGTATTTGTGCCGAGCAAAAATTCATTTCTATTAGTTCTGCTGCTTGATCTAAGCTGTTGGTTATTTTCTTATATGCGTATGCAGATGTGCCGGTTACGACTATGAAAAGGAGAGGGCTCAAAGGATGATGAGGAACAACCAAGTCCTCCAAAGCTTAGGTGTTGCTCAGTTGGCATCCATTCTCAACAACTCCTCTAATGGAAAGAGCAAGCGTTTGGCTTGTGAGGACTCTGATTCTATGTATGAACCAGCTGATGACGCGGAGGACAATGAGCATGGTGTTGTTGAAAAGGTATTTGCAATAGGCCTATTGTGGATGATTTATTCTTGCGCGTTGCTACTCATTTGTGCCTAGTATGTGTGGAACTAATTTGTTTTTGTTTCTTCTCACATTATGAGGCCATGCAGGATTTAGAGACAAACAGAATCATGAGGCCATGTGGAGGGGCAAGAGGTTCAAAGAGGACCTTGGCAGGACCTGTTCAACCAGATACACCTGCAGGAGTTACTAGGCAGAGGACAAGAGAACAATAAGCTATCAATGACCCATCTACAAATGAAGAGGATGTGTCAGTTGTTGCTGCTCAAGCTGCACCCGCACCTGCACAAGTTGAAGGGATGGAAGACATGGACAATCAAGGCAAAAAATAATTGATTCTTTGACCAATAAATAGTGTTTTTACATTTTTTTCTAAATGCCTATGATCTCCACTGATATAACTGGAAATACTCATTCTTTTCAGGTCAGCCTAACGACATGCCAAACCAACGCACCAGGGGAAGAAGCATGGGCAAGGATTTGGATAGGATGTGCCGAGGTTTAAGCAGCAAGCTTCCAGTGGTGATTATCGAAGGGAAGAGAAGGCCAGAGGCTCCCATGCAAGCTGCAAAACTTGCATCAGAGGCCGGAATTGTACTGAGGCAGCACATGCCAATTCATACACATTGGAAAGTGTACAAGAATGACAAGTCTATCTTGTCTGATTATATGGGCAAAGTCTCTGTAAGTAGATCAAGTCTTTTTGATAGTGCAATTGACCTGATATTTTAGTTGTTCTATCAGTGATCAGTATATCGATTTGAATTCCTGATGTATATGATCTCAACTAGGGTAACTTCTCCATGGACACCAAAGACAAGGCAGTCCAAAGCGCTTGCTCAGATTTGCTGAAGGGTGGTCAGCGCCAGATGAGGCACATGTTGAAGAAGAAATGGTTTAATGATGTACCAGCCAACAAAGTAAGAACAACATCACCACTGAATGGCATGACTGACGATCAATGGAAAGCGCTGGTGCAGATGTGGTCTAGCCCCAAGCATATGGTAATATACTAATATGTCTCATGCTTGTTAAATAGTCCTTAAGAAACCATTGTCTTGCATGGTGTTGTAACCAGCTATGGTGTGATCACTTGCATTTACCAGCAGTTTTCATTCCGTAAGCACTCTTATTCCTGCATAAAGCGTGACTGTACTAGAAAATTTTCATTTAATGGGATGCCATCGTTTCAAAATTTCATAAATGTGACATAATTTCAGGGGTGTAGTGGTGCAGTCTCTAGTGTTAGCTGCCTTAACAATAAATCTGGACATTTGTTCATAGTTAATCCTTTACAATAAGGTGAACAAACTGACTCCATAAGTAATCATCATGCTGGGCTGAAAAATGACCTATACCTTTAATTTGTTTGGTCCATGCTTAGCTGAGTAATCGCCATGCTGTCCATCGTAGGCTGAAAAATGGCTTGCACCTTCATTTGTTTGTCCTTGCTAAGCTGACACAATCATAACTATCATATGTATGCTGGTGTCGTAAATATATTGTGACTAACTGTCCATATTCCCGCTATTTAATATTTCTTATTTCTATTGTTGAAAACATTTCCTGTCATACTAACATTCACCTTATAGGAGACGTGTCTGAAGGCTAAGTTGAGTCGTGAGAATGTGAAGTTCCATCACAAGACAGGCTCTCGGTGTTACATCGCCCAAACTCATGTTGTGGTAAGCGTGCTCTCATTTAGTGCCTCATTTTCTGGCGATATTTTTTATTAGTTCTGGTTTACTATCCTGCTTGTTTTGCTTTTTGGTACCGTAGCTTATGCTATTTCAGCAACAGACTCACCTGCTTGTTTTGCCTTTTGTTGCTCCTTTCTATTCCTGAAGAAAATACTTGCATAGAACACTTGATATCCATGAATGTTGGTTCGTGAGAAAGTGTTAAACACACTAGTTTTGTTTTGCACTAAATATGTGTCATGCCAGTGCCATGTCTCTACTTGTGAAGGATCAGTGGAGCACACAGCTCAAAGTTCTGCAAAGTAATCATCACTTTGCTAGTTACCCCTGTAGTTTTTATTACTATGGGCTGTTAGTTACCTCTGCAGATTGCTATGTTGGAAAGCATTAACTTAGCAATGTATTTGAAACGACTCTATCAGTTTGATTAGTCTGAATGATCAATGTGGATTTGCGGTCAATTTAATTGTGATGCTCATTCTGTCATACATGTTTTTTGGTTGAATATAGATATAGGAGTATTCTTGTGTGTAGTAGATCTCATTCCAGAACATTTGATTTGCATGCTCTAATGGAATCACTATTGTCAATTGTCGAGCATAGTATTTTAATTAAGTCTACTAATTCTTGCCCTTTTATTTTATCAGCTGATATAATTTTTTTTAAGTTATAATTTTATCATCTAATCATTTTGATGTTAAAGAAACAATTCCAGTGTCGCATATATTTTTTACCTTTCTCCTTTCTTCACCCCATCAATATTTCTTATAGGAAGAACATATGATTTTTCTCTTTTGTTGCTCAGATGTCAATTCATAAATATGTACCTCCTGTTGCTTTATGCCTTGACAGCTTTTCTTTCATGTGATCTCTTCGATCTAGTATGATATTCGTTCATTTTCTTCCTGGCCAACCTGATGTAGTGCGTGCTTGTTTAGGCGGAATGTTTTTAGTGTATGGAATCTCTTGATCCTGCCAATTGCTGCAAGGGTGTTTTCATTGTGTTCTTCAATGTTCGATTTTGGATTCAGAATTAATTGTGCCCCTGCATTTTTGCTGAGCTATTATTCCCACAAATCCTTAGCTCACATGATGATAACTAAACTGGATTTGTCTATTGCTATGGTAAAGAACATGTATTGTTGCTACAAATAAATTAAGCACAAAACGAGAGCACGCTTGCCAGGTCCCAATCACTTATGATAGCATCAGGTCCTAGAAACATCCCTTTTTCTGAGTTGTTGCTGCAAATAATTTCCTGGATTAATATCTACCTGATAAGACATGCTTATGTTAGTGTTATTACTGCAGTATGGAATATTTGCTAATATATGACCAACTGACTCAAATTTGGTTGCCTCTTATTTTAGAAAGACAAGTATAAAGATGTGCCACCCACTGCGATCGACCTCTTCAGAGATCTCCACTGCAGCAGCAAGACTGGTCTCAGTGAGCCTGTGAGAGAAGCGGTTGTAAGTCTTCTCAACTAAATGTGTAATTTGAATCCTTGTTCGGTATAGAAATCTGGCTTGCTTGAGATGCCCACCTGTTTATTTGGTGATACAATCTTGTTTGCTTGAACCCCTTTTGTTGGATTATGACTCCATAATCCCAAATGTCACATCACTGTCAATGGCAAATACGAAAATAATATGATTTTTAGAGCATGCTCCTAGTGTTTATATGGCTTCCATTAAGTCATAGATATTTCATTTTATCAACATAGTCCTATATCTTTTGACGCTATAAGGAATTTAGTAGTTGGCCCAACAGTTTGCAAACAAAGAATAACTAATTGGTGTTGAATGGGGATTAGTATTCTTACAATATATATACTGTTGAACAATTCTTCATGTCGGGATTAGCATTCTTATAATATGTACTGTTGCGCAAATTTACGATTGAAAATTTCAGTTTCTTATAGTAATTTATACCTGTAATTTCCAGACTTCTAGTACTATTTATATATACATAGTGCAAACATGCAGAACCTCCTTGCATGCATTTAATATTAAGATGTGTGCATACTTCAAGTGGTTTTTTCAAATTGTCACATTAGTAAAATATGTAAAATCATTACCTTTGTGTAAAACAGGATATACATTTGTTGTGGTCGTTCGTATGATTATGTCCCATGCTTCTTCACAGTAAAATATTTTTATCTTGGCATTACTTAAATATAATGGAATGGCAAGAGCAAACAAAACATGAACTGCTCTAAGAACTGCACTACTTTTTGTTATATTTTATTAAAGGTTTCACATGCTTCCATAGTTACCAGACACCGTCCTTTTGACTTTATTAAACATGTGAAGTTTCCAAAAGTCTGCGCTTGCTATTAGTCGTATCTGTGCTGCTCGAAATACCAATAGGCGAACTGTTGTCTTTGCTTGCCTATCGGGTCTTGCACTTACTGTTTCAGACAATATAGGAACAGTGCTAACATGTTTCATACTTTGCCAATTGTACTTGTGAATGTTGCGCCATCGTTTTCTATGTTCCCCAAAGAGATCAAGGCTTCATAGAACTAAGTTTCCAGTAAACATGTGATTTTTTTAATCCTTTTAAAGGGACTTGCAAATAGCTGTACACAATTCTTTTTTTTTGGAAATTGTCTTTTCTAGCTGGTGGATTGTTCCTAGTTAACAAAAACTCTTGCTAAGTGTGCACATGTTTTTGGAGATGCTCTGTCGAACTAAGTATTTATGTTTGTATGTATGGTACATGCTCCTAGGTGTTTAGCTTCATGATTCAGATTCTAATGGAAACTTGCTTGTTCTGTTGTAGGAACAAATGGAAGCTATTGTGGCTGAACCTACAGAAGAAGGACAACTTGCTAAAACTCCTATCGAAGCTGTTGAACAAGTGTTGCCATCGTCCAAGTTTCTTGTGAGTGCTGGTCTCCGGACAGTAGCCCAGAAGAAGACTAACGCAACCGCTGCAAGGGTACAGAACTGGAAGAAGAAGTTCAGGCAGAGAGACATGATGCTGCAACAATGAGATGCCAGGTTGAGTACCAGCGCAATCAGTTAGATTGCTTGACCTCAGCAAAGGAGAAGCTAGAAGAAGTGGAGATCCTGAAGAAGCAAGGGGAGGAGACCAATGCACTACTCCGTCGTCTCCTTAACCTTAACAGGGATTGATTTTTACCTAACCTGTCATGATTTTGGACCTCGTCATGTGGTTTCTGGACATCTCATGCACATATCTTTTTATTTTTGGTACATGCGGTTGATGAATGGTTTTGGATGTGCTACATAGCTGGATGATTTTGGTACATGCAGTTGTTGAATGGTTTTGGATGTGCTACATAGCTGGATGATTTTGGTACATGCAGAATTTTTATGCAATTCTGGATCACTTATACATACTAATGACCTTATGGATGTATTTATGAAATCAGTTTGAAATTTGAGTCTGTTTTGTTACTGTTGAAAATTGGTGTGAATGAGTTCTGTATTCATATGATCAGTGGGCCAAAAATATGATATGATTTGGGTCAAAATGTAATATGGGCTATTATATGTATTTGGGTTGGGCTAACTCAAAAATAGGTTTTAAATAACTAGACCTGTTGTTTAGTTGGGCCTGACTTCAATATGATAAAATTGTGATGTGCGTTGGGCTAAAAAGTAATATGGGCTATTGTAGTACTTGGGCTGGGCTAACTTAAAATAATGATTAGGCCTGTTATTTAGTTGGGCCAGAGTTCCTTTCAAAAGTGAAAATGGGCCTCATTTAATAATTGGGCTTAGCCCACTAATATACGACCTTTATTAGACTAGTAATTGTTTTATGACGAAACGAAATGTTATAAAAGTGTTGCCACGTCAGTGCCATGTCATATGTATAAGTTTCTTTTACGAACTAAATCGTCGTAATAGTAGTGCCATGTCATTGCCATGTCACCCCTACAAATTTTTAAGACGAATCAAATCGTCACAAAAATACTGCCACGTCAGCGATATGTCATTTGTGTAAAAGGTCTCATGACGTTTTACAAGCTTTTAATGACAATAAATGAGCGTGATAGATTAGTGACGACATAAGAGATCGTCATCAGTTTTTTAACGAAAAAACTTGTTTCGTCATGGAATACCTTTTATTACAGGGTATAGATGACGAAGTAATTTTCGTCACACGAACATCATTTATTATAAAATTTAACGATAAAATAGGCTTCTGTGACATAAAAAAAATGTTATAGAGGGCCACATTTCTTGTAGTGTAGGACCGATAGCCTTCTTTCCTTGGAAATGTATTTTCCCTTCCTGTACACATGTGGTTACATGCATGAGATCGGCCGGCTTTAGTCCGTGAGTATCTGATAACCTTGTATCCTAAGGGAGTGGGAGTTGGTTCCGAATTGTGGAATAACGGGAAAGGTTGGGTAGTGCTTGTGCCTTTTACAGTAAGCATTGTCCGTGTCTGTTGGGTTTCCCTGGCCAGGTAGTGAAATTCGGTTCGAACTGTCCGCTTCTCGTGGTTAATGTGCTTGACCGCTGTGCTGCATTGAGTAACAAGTGGAACTATGAGGATGATGAAGTTGTTGTATGTACTAAATTGTATTGCACCACTTGTATGCTTAGAGAGGATGCTAATCTAGAATGGTTAACACTATTAGAATTTGATGCTAAAATCATGAAAATAAGGATCCACTCTTAGTTGCTTTCTGGCAAAACAAACCCACTAGCCAAAAGCCTCTCATGTCTAGTAGTCGGTGATGTAGCTTTCACCCGACGGGTAAGCCTTGCTGAGTATTAGTATACTCAGCCTTGCTTGTAGCTATTATTTCAGGTACTGCTTTGGATGAGGTGGTGAATTCCATCGCTTGGCCTGTCCAGGTTCCTCCTGGCTGGCACGTCGAGTGGGTTCCATCCTCTGCTGAGGATCAGGAGGAGTAGCACCATGGACGGCTTCATTATGGTGTTTCTATGTGTTGTCGTTAGTTTATTTCCGCTGCTTTGAACTCTCGTACTTTATTCGAAATGCAGACTTGGTTTGTAATAACTTGATGAGACTATTTCTGTAAGTGAACTTGTGGAATATTGTAATTTCTGGGACTCACCTTCGTGTGAGCGCGCGTGTTGTTTCGATCGTGAAAGTACGTGGTTAATCAGGTATAATCCGACGGCGCTCCAGCTTATTCCGGATTAAGTGCCTGACTACTTGATTAGTGGTCCGTGGGTACTTAACTTGGAATAATTTTGGAGTGGTCCGCCACAGAGGGGGGTGAATTAGGTGTCTCTAAAAACTAAGGCTCCAATTGCACATATGAAAACCTATTTCAATTTCTATCTAAATGTGCTCTAGATTTTCTCTATGTGTTGCTATCTCTACCGCTACAAAATTTCTCACCCTAGGTCCAATCCTATAAATGCAGAAAGTAGTGCAAGTATGAAAATGCGGAAGCTAAAGGGTAGAGAAGAGCAAACACCCAACAGGGCAATTTTTACCGAGGTATCAGAAAGGTCATGGGCTTTCCACTAATCCTCATTATTGGAGCCCCTCTCAAGGGAATACCCACTCAAGGGCATAAACTCCCCAGTCGAGTAACTCCGCGGGACATCCCCACGCGCAAGTGGATCTCCGCTCATCCCTCCCCGGATGCCCCTCGCCGCCTTCACTCGGCAGAGCTTTGGCCAAACGCCAAGGGCCTCTCCTCCCTTGCACAATCACCAGCGGCCTCTCCACAAACTCGGTTGGAGGGTCTCGCAAGACTACAAGCCCCGGATTACAACACTTGGTGCATGTAAGCACCGGTAAACAAAGAGGTATGCAAACCTCGCTAAACTCTAGGCTAAACACCTAAGAGATGCGCTAAAGGGTCTAGACTAGCACTAAGCACTTTGCTAATCACCTAGATCTTCTATTTAGCACTTTGGTGGATTGAGCACTCAAGAATGTGTAGAACATTTGCCTATATCTTTACTGAGCTCAAGCACGCTTTCTGGATAGGACCGACTCATTCGGTGCCCTTTTCTTGCCACCACTGAATCAATCAGTGCTCACCAGAGCCGAATAGCATGTTCCAGCCATAAGGACCGACTAATTCGGTGGGGGACCGACTAATTCGGTGCCCTTGATGAGGTACCACCGAACCAATCAGTGGTAGGCCTTTTTGCTGCCCAAAAACGTCTTCCTCTGGGGGGACCGACTCATTCGGTGGGGGGGGACCGACTCATTCGGTGGGGTAGCACCGAAGCTTTCAATTGCTACTGTGCCTTATCCGCAGCACTGTTGGGAGCACGGTTTTGGTCGTTTTTTCATCATTTCTTCGCCGATTTTCATTCTGTTTTTTTTCACACTTTTGTATGAGATATAAGCACATTTCTAACCATTTGCATGGCTAAAAACTCATCCGCAAAAATCTACAAAAATATATCTTTAAACACATGTTAGTCCAATGACTATGTTGTCAATCAATCACCAAAATCATAAACAATGGCCTAGGGCCATTTTCCTTACAAGCGCTCCTTTCAAGTAGGTGACCTAGTCCTTCGAAGGATCCAAAATCCGAAGGGCTTACGCAAGCTGAAATCTCCCTGGGAAGGACCCTTCCTGGTTTCACAGGTAGTCGAGCCTGACAGGCTCCAAACAGAAGAGGGCTAGGACGTCCCAAACGTCTGGCACATAGAACACCTACGAAAGTTATATGCATAAAAGCTATCTCACTTAGTTGTATTTCTCTCATTTTCTCATAATGAAACGTTGTACTTGATGTTCTCAAAATGAATAAATAAAGTTTGTTACCATAGCTCTGCTGTTGTGTCATTCTTTCTCATAGTATTTACAATTAGCAACGCACCTAGTACCTTAAGTACAAACTTTACTAGGCCTACCAGGCCACGAGTCATTCATATGATCCTACCATATTTACTTTACTCGAGTCAAAAACTCTGATTTCCCAGGGGCACAATCCCAAGTGGCGGCCTACTTCCACCAAGAAGTCCGCTAGGCCGCCACAGCATCCAAGTGCGCCTACCAACCATGGCTTACATAAATAAGCACAATCATGTTGTAGTGTCTCACACACAGCACAAAATAACCGTACGTAAATACTGCATCAAGGTATTTTCGTGTGCAAAGTACTTTTTCCTAGTACTAAACCCATTGCAAAATACCGTCAAGTGCACGCATCAAGTGCTTCTATGGCATAGTACTACATCAAAGTACCCCGATAAGTATCAGAAACAACTTAATGTATAGTACAGACCCATACTCAAGGCCTAAAAGTCTAGTCGCCCCATAATAGCCCTGGTCACTGGCTTCACCTACTCCTCCAAGGCAGCATACTCCCTGTCAGCAAGCTCACCCACTCGCCCTTGAGCAAAACGAGTCATATCTTGATCCGGTTTCAGTGCTTTCACCAGTGAGAGAACATGGGTACCACAGGTGCTTATTGTATCATAGAGATATGAAGGCAACTCCTTCGCAGCATCACGCAGCTCCCAGACCAATGCTTCATGGCTTTGCGAATTCCCCGCGGTGACAAGCAGATCCACCAAGGGAGCAGAAGCGTCAGACACTTCCTGGTACTGATCATGAGCAACCTAGAGTGTAAAATTCAGGACCTCATTCTCCTTTTCTAGGCGAGAGGCGGCGTTCTTCAGTTCCAACTCGGCCTTCTTCAAGTTGTCCACCTCACCTAAGCGGACACTTGCAAGTTCTTGGGCAGCCTTAAGCTGACAATGCAACTCCAGGACCTCGGCTTTGGCCTTCTAACGCTGCCTGCGGTCTTCATCGGTCTTGTACTTCTAGTCCTCGGCCACCTTTTGCATGTTCTCTGCTTCATGCTAGGCCCGGTTAGCGGCGTTCTGCCAATCTGTTGCCTTGGCTTTCAATTGGTCCTCCGAGCCTCCACAGTTATCAATACCACTCAATATGAGGATGAATATGTTTATTGTTACCTATTAACTTTTCCTTGTAGTCACGCAGATGACCCTTGACGCGCCATTCGTCCTGCTCAGTGTTGACGACTGTTATTTGCCATTTCTGGCTGTCAACTTTTGCAAATAATGATGGAACTTGGATTAGTACATGCGTATGTTGTTTTTAAACTAACAAGTTCCATAAAGTTCTGTCCCAACATGGTTTTGCAAGGAATACAGGTAATATGTGCACAAATACCAATATTGGTGAAGTGGCCATACAAATGAAGATTCATTTCGGACATGCCAACACAAATGACACTTGACATGGTTCAAGAGTTACCCAAATGACATATTTGATAGCACCATGTTGAAGGGCTCTTCGAGATAATCGAAATGGACACTTGGATCACCCAATTCGGAGTCCGGACGGAAAAGTTACGCCTCCGAGAAAATCACCAGCGCAGCCCCGGCTGGCTGGCCGGCCGGTCGGGCACCTTTCCAGAAGGCCTTCTCCTTTGCGTCATGGCCTTGGGGACTCACAAGTAGGCCCTCAACACCCTGGGTTGCAACCAAAAGAGGGCCGAAGTGCCAGAAGGCTGGGCCGGCCGGCCCAACATGTCGGCCACTTGCCATGTAACTGATCCGCGTGCAAGGAAACACGTGTACGTTGCCTTTGAACTGAAGGATGGAAGGCGGTTTGATCCGAGGACCCCAGAAAGCCTACCACGGATCAGAAGGCCCACCAGTCGGCTCGAACCGCTTTTAGGCATGCAACCGCCAAGACCACCAACCCCAGGGCGCGAACCAGAGCGTTCACAAGAAGGCGGTGGCCGAACCGACAAAATCAACGGTCGGCCGGCCCTCCACCGACGCCAAACTGACTCAACTGCGCGTGGCGGTTACTCCAAGTCGGTGACCTTATATTCTCAACGGGCAACCGTCATTTGGAGCCTATAAAAGGACACTCACCCCTCACTTTCAAAGCACGGAGATTCAGAGAAGTCCAAGTTGAAGTGTAGTGCTGCCCACGTATCTTAGAAAATAGGGAGAGTGCACTAGTAGAAAAGGGACTTCTCTTGACGTTTCACTGTTAACATTCTGAAATCACGTCGTTAAAGATACCTCTAGTATGATGAAATAAAAAGTTTCATTACGGATCATAGGGGACAGCCCTAAAAAAATAGCGTCAACAAAGAACATTCATCTTGTCAACAAATGTTGCGCCACCTACAAATCGTGTCTGTGAGCCCGCATTCCGCCATGAAGCCGGTGGGAGTTATCTTGCCGTTAGAACCATGGGTCCACAGAGGCTCCGTCATGTCTACGTGGCTGAGATGTCTAGCGACTAGGGGTGATGGAAGTCCAGTCAAACATGTCAGAGACGGGCGAGGTGAGCCCCAACCTCCGATGTGTCCGGGCCTACCGCATATATAGACGGGACCCGGCGTTGTTCCACGTGTATGTCTTCCACCACACGCGGCCAACCTACGAGTGTACGGGTTTCACCGGAGAGGAGGGCCCATCGGAGACGTGGGCCCCGTTGCTCCATGTTTACGGGTTCCACTGGACAGGTGCGACCCGGCAATCCAGAGGGGCCACAGCGAAGTTCACCAGAGGGAACGAATTCGAAGCTGATAGGCTCCAGATCGTGCTACTGGTGGGCCAGGAAGACGACGACGTGACAGGTCATTCCCATCGATGTTTCTAAAAAAAAAGGTGGTCCCCATCGACCAGAGATTGAGGGCTGCAATTATTCAGCTCCGATTCATAATGGGCCACTTCCGAAACCTTGGCCCAAGATGGATTCGGCCTCTTGGGCCAATTCATAATGTTGGATTCAGCCTCTTGGGCCAAAGATGGGCCCGCCTCTGGTTCCACTAATGCCCGTTACAAGTAGTAGGCATTAGCCTGAATCAGCCGGCAGCCGCTTCATCTTTCCTCATAAATAAAAAAGGAAACCGCTTCATCTTCCGCCGTGCACTTCTCCACCGCACTGCGCTCCGCCTCATCTCAACCACCGCCGTGCCATGGACCCAAAGGGGAAGGAGCGTGGATCGCCGGCAAGCTCCTCTATTTACATCTCCTCGTCGATAAGTTCGGAGCCCTCCTCGCCATCAACCGGTTCGTTGTTCTTGTTTGCTGTTCTAATCCGTAAAAACTATTGTTCTCCTGTTACTGTACAGAGCTCTAGCGGCCGTCGATGTTGTTGTCAAGCACGCCATCACCTTCGCGCGGGAGCATGATCGGCTTGTTTGTGAGTACTACGAAAAGGAACGGGTGGGTGAGAGCATCGTCATCCTGGAGCCGGTTATTAAAATTTTATGATGAATCTATGCAATGGTGCTGGGCTCCTCATAAATATGAGAGGAGAGCCGCTGTTGTTACCATGACGACATAGCGACAGGCTCGCAGGGGGGAGGCGGCGCATTGCCGGGACCCCAGAGCGACCGGTGTTGCGTATTGGGGAGGAGCGCCCGTAGTCATGCCCCAGGGATGTAGGCTTCGGCTGAACCTCGTTAACAAATATCGTGCCTCCGGTGTCGTCTGTGATCATCATCTCGGTAGATCGGTAACTGCTTCCGCACGCTTATTTTCTAACAAATGGTATCAAGAGCCATGGTTGGATTAGATCTAGATTTGTTAGAAAATAAGCGTGCGGAAGCAGTTACCGATCTACCGAGATGATGATCACAGACGACACTGGAGGCACGATATTTGTTAATGAGGTTCAGCCGAAGCCTACATCCCCGGGGCATAACTACGGGCGCTCCTGCCCAATATGCAACACCGGTCGCTCTGGGTCCCGGCAATGCGTCGCCTCCCCCTGCGAGCCTGTCGCTATGTCGTCATGGTTACAACAGCGGCTCTCCTCTCATATTTCTGAGGAGCCCGGGTTACAAGAGTCCAACACGTACTCTACACTCTACCGCTAATACAACTCCAAGTCTAAACGTAACCAACTAGTACACAATATTCGACCCAATTCTAACAAACTCCACATTGACGAATATTCCACCATCTTGAAGCCGTTACGTACGAACCTCCGTGTACACCAGACTTGAGTTGTTGACTTTGTAGCTCACAGCGAGCCAACCGACGAGTCTGACCTGACCTCAGACCCGCCGCCCTCAGAAGACCCTGCTATCTTTGCAACTCCATCTTCCATGACTCCACCTGCAATCGTACACCCTTGCAGCCTGTACAGATGTGACGCCGTCCTCTCTCCTATCATCACAATCTCATCACCCTTCATGATTTTCATGGTCTTCCCATCCGGCTCAGCCCGGAATAACATCCCATCATCATGTAGAGCTCCAAGCGAAATTAGATTCATTCGTAGCCCTGGCACATGCTCACCTCGAAGCATCTGCTCATATCCGTCTTGTGTCTTGATCTTGATGTCGCCTACTCCAATAGCACAGTAACCCGTGTCATCTCCCAGATAAGCTAAGCCAAAATCACCAGACTTGTACGAAGTGAACCACTCCTTCTTGTGCGTTGCATGAAAAGAGCTTGCCGAATCTAACACCCACGCTTCAGTTGACTGCACACTATTTGATACTGAGAGAACATCACCATCGCTATCCGAGTCACTCTTTTGAATTGCAATACTAGCACTTGCCCATTTTTTCCTTTTTGGACAGTCCCTCCTCACATGTCCTAACTCCCCGCAATCATAGCATCACACTTTCTTCTTCCTCTTCTCCATCTTCTCCATGCTGCGATCACCTTTGACCAGCAATGCATCACCTTGTGGTTTCTCCGCTGCACTGTTTTGTCTCCCGAGCCAATAACGCTACAGTAATATCCACAGTCTTGATGCTTTCCTTGCCGTACGTCAAAGTCGTGACCACATGCTCATAAGATGATGGCAAAGAACACAGAAGAATAATTACCTTGTCTTCATCATCAACCTTTACACCTAGCTGTTCTAGGTCCGTGACCAGCTGACTGAAAACATTGATATGCTCTGCGAGATTCGACCCCTCCAGCATCTTCAGCCCATATAACTTCTGTTTCAGATACAACTTGGTCGTCACAGTCTTTGACATGAATTGACTCTCCAGTTTGTCCCAGATTTCCTTCGGTGTCTTCAGTCCTATCACATGGTGCATGGCCTGGTCAGACAGACATAGCCGTATGGTTGCGGCCGCCACCGTCTGTTTCTCCTTCCAGTCGTCATTATCCATCTTCTCTGGCTTCTTCTCCTGCAGACCCACCAAGTTCCCATGTTGCGCTAACAAGTCTTGGACCCTTATCTGCCACAACCAAAGTTGCCAGAACCATCGAACTTGACTACATCAAATCTGGTTGACGTCGACATCCTGTCGACATGCAGTTTGACCGACCCTTTGCCGCCGGTAACACCGCCCGATCCGCTCGCCTTGTCGACCGGCCCGACAGACGGATCGATCCGCTCCTCGCATTTGCTGTCTGATCCTGCCAGACTGCCTGCCGAAGAGCTCTCGCCGATTTCTTTCTGCACCCAAAAGTTTTTTTCGCTGACCACCAAAACTCCTCGACCAAACAACAACTCGTTTTGCTTTGATTGTCTGGTTCTACTCCCCTGGCCGTGCGCTTGCTTTTATGTGCGTGTTGCAACGTCGCCTCTGGTTTCTTGTCCGAGCCACACACGTGCCTTGCTCCTTACCTGCCCACCATGTCGTGTCTGATCAGAGCTCCTTCTCCTCCAGGCTTCACACTCCAGCGATTGGAAAAAGTCCCAAGTCCGTTATGGACCCATACTTGTCCCTAACCCTTTCCATATCTTATTTTCTTTGCACCTTGCCGTACACAAAACAAAGAAAAACAAAATAGGGCATGCACTTCACGTATGCATGCATGATAGTCCACCTGGAGTATGAGTCCTTCCACCCTTCAGCCTGACAAACATGGAATTACGTACGGCCAGGAGACACATAACTGTTGGTCACACAGAAATCTTGAGAGCTCTGATGATAATGTGTGTAGTAATTGAATCTGCGTGATCTGCCAGCTGCTGGTTTAAATCTAAATGTATGTGTACATCTATGCATCAGTGACAATGCAAGCATTTGATGAAAAAAAAGAAATACTGCAAACAAAGTCTTCCAGATAGTACTTAATTTATAAACTACCACATAGTACTTAATTAGTTTATGAAAAAACAAGGAAAAAAGTCTGTTAACTCCTACAGATCATCGTTCTCGTCTTCGAAACTATCATCGACACTATCTTTGTCAGTACCGTACTTCATGGGGGTCTCATCTTCATCATCACTGCTATCTTCATACAAGCTACTTGCTTGCTTGTTTTCCAAAAGGTTTGCTAATGTAGCTTCAATGGGCTTCTCCATCAAGCTCCTGGCTGATGTGCATATCATCATAAATACTAGTACCTTCATCCACTTCACGCTCTGTATCAGTATTCATCTTGGTGCACATCAGCATGATGGTCAATCTCACCATCCACATTGTACATGCCCCTATGTTCAAATTTCTGTACAACTCGCCAATCTTCGCCATGTTTATTGTCCTGCAAATAGAATATCTTTTTTGCTTGTGTAGCAAAAATATAAGGATCAGACTTGAACCAAAACGAATGAATGTTGATGGACTTGAAATGTGCGTCTTCTCTAATGCCCACAGTCTTGCTAAGAGGATTGCCATTGTACCAATCGCATTGAAATATAACCACTGACCGATAGAATTTCCTTGGTAGAACCATATTGCAACTCAATTACCTCCGTGAGTACGCCATAATATTCAGTTTTTTGGCCAGGTTCTTCTCACGCTCGATGGTGCTATAGCGGACTCCATTCACAACACAAGATGAAGCACACATTTTTTTTTGCGACAAAAGCACACTTGATTCTGGTATCAGGTGATCCTGAGAGCGTATACAATCCGTCGCTGACCTTAGTAGGATCCTCTTTACGCACCTTCACGATCTACAGCCAAACATACATATAAAAGTGAGTCAGGACTTAGTTATGTGGGATATTACTTTACATGACGATAATTATTAATATGCCATGCATTAACTTACATGACCCTTAAACCATTTAGCAAATTCTTTTTGCTGCCTTGTCTAAACATCCCCGACGGATAATACCTCATCTTTGTTTAAAATTTCTCTGTGCATGCTACATGACAATTTAAACATTAGAATGTGATTATGAGATAACAGAGTAGACATATAAATATAATAAATGGACAAAAAGTAAATGATGCGTACGCTAAATATTCCTCAACTTCATCACAGTTGTTTAGCCCATACCAAACTAGCTTCTCCAAGTCATATATATTATCATCATAAACTATATGATGTACCTTCTGCTTGCCAATAACTTTAACTTCATGCATGAAAACACAAGTGTCATCTTGTAAGGGCCCATCAAATGCATGAGTTGTGTCAGAATCGGCAATGTAAATAGCGCAAAATGCCGAGGTCTCACTTTCTACGTACGCTTCAGCAATTTATCCTTCAGGCCTAGCCCTATTCCTTACAAAATTCTTCGATGTCCCAAGCCACTGTTCAATTGGGTACATCCAGCCATACTGTACAGGACCTCTAAGCAGCGCCTCATTAGGTAGATGGACTGCCAAGTGCACCATCACATCGAAAAAGGTAGGAGGAAAAATCTTCTCAAGCTTGTATAGGATAATTGGTATATCTTTTTGTAGGCACTTCACGACGTCTTCCCTCAGCTTTCTACTGCACATCTCCCTAAAAAAAATTCCCAAGCTTTGCAACTGCTTCATACACATGATCAACCACAATCCCTCTTAAGCCGATAGGTATGATTCTTTGGAGAAGGATTTGGCAAGAATGAGTTTTGAGCCGGCCTTGTACCTTTGAACCATCTGCACTAATGTATCTTGCTAGGTTGGGTGCATATCCATCTGGAAACTTGATACCCTTGAGGAACTTACAAAATGTAATTCAGTCTGCTGGCGTTAATACATAGCTAGCTTGTGGCATTTTAACCATGTTACCTTCTTGGACATAGTGCAATTGAGGTCTTATGCCCAGATCAGCCAAATCGAGCCTAGCATTCAATGCGTCCTTTGTATTCTCCAGTTTCAGCAATGTGGCAAGGAGATTGTCTCATGTTTTTTCAATGTGCATCACATAAAGATTGTAGGGCAGCAGCAGGTCTCCCCAATAGGGCAGCCTCCACCACGTAGACATGAGCTTATAAATTAACAACCCCTCTCCAGCATCCTCTCCACGCTTTCTCTTCTGATGACCTCCTTTGTGTAAACCTAGCAAGACATCTTTGACCCTGTGCAATTCATCTAGGACTTCAGATGTAGTGAACTTCCCTGGTTTTTCCTAGTCTTCATGTTGCCCATTGAAAAGTCAGCTTTTACGCCACCGATGTTCCTTGTCAAGGTAACGACGATGGCCAATGTAGCACAACTTATTCCTTATCGACCGTGACAATGGATCTTTGTCACAATGAGTGCATGCATAATAGCCTTTTGTGGCTCGACCTGACAGGGTGCCTAATGCTGGAAAGTCATTTATCTCCAAAGTATGGCTACGTGCATGTTGAAGGTTCTTCCGCTGACAGCATCAAATGTCTGCACACCAGGACCCCGGAGGGTAAGAAGCTCTTCTGTAAGAGGCTCCAAGAACAAAACAAAATCCTTTCTAGGAAATTTTGGACTAGGGATCAGTAAAGACACGAAGCAATTCAAAGGTTTCATGCATTCCCATGGTGGAAGGCTCAAGGGCGCAACAAACACTGCCACATGCTATATGTCATGCTGAAGTTGCCAAACGGATTGAAACCATCTGTAGCAACGCAAAGCCTCAAGTTCCTTGGTTCACTTCAAAAGCTTGCATTCTTATTATCGAAGTGCTTCCATGCCTTGTCATCGGCTAGATGACTCAATTCGCCAACAACTTTTTTCCTCTTGCTGTGCCATCGGATGTCCTCTGTTGTTCGCTTACAAGTAAACATCCTCTTCAACCGTGGTATTAGTGGGAAATGCCTCAAAACCTTACGTGGAACACGCTGAGGACCTTCATTATCTTCCCATCTAGATTCACCACAATTTGGGTAGGAATTATAGTCGGCATAATTGTTCCTCAACAACACACAATTATTCCAACACACATGGATCTTTTTGTATCCAAGGCTAAGTTCACGAAGATACTTCTTAGCCTCAGCATATGTTGATGGTAATCGGACATTAGGGGATGATGTGCACAACAGCCTTAAAACTCCATTGAATTCTGTGGTTATTTTATTGAGCGCCTTGATACGGAGTAACCTCACAACAAATGAGAACATTGAGTGCGTTGATCCTGGACACAGTGTCTGCTTCAAATCATTCAACACTATATTGAATTTTGGCTGTTTTCCATCCACCGCCTCAGCGGCTGTGCATAAATCTGCTATCATCTCCTCATCTGGCTCTGCTTCATGGTTGTCAGATTCCTCATCCGCTTCAACATGGTCAGGTACATCCACATCAAACACACCACCATGATCAGGTACACACTCTGCAACCCCAGTCTCTGGACAATGGTCATCATATCCATGCACCTACGGTGGAAGCTCTACAACCGGAGCATTATCTGATTCTCCATGTTGAATCCACATTGTATATGTGACTGACATCCCCAACATAAGTAGGTGCCCTCGGCCAAATCGTTGATCACATACTATAGTACGATTCATACAATCGGTGCGTGGGCACCATATTTTTTTTTCCAACAAATCATTGCTTAACATAATCCATGAATTGCTCCACTCCAAAGGTATAGGGAGCCATCCATTTTGTAGCATTTGTTATCCAACTTCAGTCCATATTGATAGTCAAATTAAGTTCCAAAATAAAAGCAATCCCAACCATGTCCACAAGCCTTAGCACAATAGCGAATTGAAACTGGAAACTAAATTCATGTGACTATTAACAGGGGAATGGGTACTTTACTTCTTGGAGGCCGGAGGAGAAGGGGTGGGTGGATTGGAACCAACACGAGGCCTCTGCACCGTAAACACACACCACAGCGCGTAGAGAAGACTAGTGGACTTGCTAGTCAATCATCAATTAAGTTGCTAAACAAAAGCAATGCCAACCACATCCACAAGTCTTAGCAAATAGCGAATTGACTCTGGAAACTAAATTCATGTGACTATTAACAGGGGAATGGGTACTTTACTTCTTGGAGGCCGGAGGAGAAGGGGTGGGTGGATTGGAACCAACACGAGGCCTCTGTGCCGCACGCCCACACCGAAATGCACCTGTCGCCGCCGCCGACATGGACCTCAACCCTAGAGCTGATGGGGTTTTTGGAACCCTAGAAGATTCCCACACCCCTGGCAAGTTGATGTTTTCTGTGAGAGGGGCATGGTTGTCAGTGTGACAAGTTGGTGGGAAGTTATAGTTGGTGGAGATTGGATAAAATTTTAGTAGAACGAAAAGACTAAAGAATACTAATTTCAATGTAAACTTTGGGGAACTAATTAACAAGCATCACTATGTGGGACCCACGTGATACTAAAAATAAGACCAAACTGACTATTCATGGACTTCTTTGCATGCATGTTGTCTTTGGGAAGGATTGTATAACTAACTATAACACAGTGATTGTAACAAACGGTTAACATACTGATAAGTGAGAAGTGATAAACACAACATGGAGAGTTCCACATCATACTGTGAACCAAAAGTCCATACATACACAAACACAAGCACATAGCAGTGCCATCCCACTACAACACATGGTGACAAACTACTGCTACTACTTGAAATTAACACCCATTAGCACACGTGGAGGTGGTTGTGCACCAACACATGGAGACAAACTGCAGCTACTACATGAAATTAAACCCCATTAGCACACGAAGGTTGGGCCACGACGGCGATCGGCGACTGAAGGAGCGCGCCGCGGCGAGGCACAGTTAGTTGGCACCTACCAGGCCAGCACGTGGCGCCGGCTCCACTGCTTCGTGGACGTCTCCTTTCGGGGCAAGGACAATCGGCTCCACGGGGAGGCCATTGTGGGCCGAGGAAGAAGCAGCCAATGCAGGCGCCGAAAGCTGTGTATCCACGGGGATGGAAGGAGGCGCTGACACGCCCTCGATGGTAGAGGAAGTAGCCACCGATGACAAAAGGAAGGAAGCAGCGGGGGTAGTGGAAGAAACCACAACCACCACCACCGCAGGCTGTGAAGTCACAGGCGAGGCCCTCACCGGGGAAGAAGCAGAAGTTGGAAGCTGTGTATCCGTAGTGATGGAAGGAGGTGCCGACACGCCCACGGTGGTAGAGGAAGTAGCCACCAATGAAAAAAGGGAGGAGGCAGCGGGGGTAGTGGAAGAAACCACAACCACCGCCGCCGCAGGCTGCGAAGTCGCAGGCGAGGCCCTCGCTGGGGAAGAAGCAGAAGCCGGAAGCTGTGTATCCGCAGTGATGGAAGGAGGAGCCGACACGCCCGTGGTGGTAGAGGAAGTAGCCGCCAACGACAAAAGGGAGGAGGCAGCGTGGGTAGTGGAAGAAACCACAACCACCACCGCCGTAGGCTGTGAAGTTGCAGACGAGGTCCTCACCGGGGAAGAAGTAGCAGAAGCCAGCGCCGGCGCTGGGAGCTGGGAGCCTTGTAGGATGCAAGAAGCTGCCGGAGGCTGCGAACCACTATGGGAGCGCAACGACGGAGACATGCTCGGGGAGGGCACTTGGGAGAAGAGTGATGGGGACCTGCTCGGGGAGCTATGGCGGACTACCCCAAAATTAATCCAACTTAAGTGCACCAGGGACCACCGTGAGGCATCCGTACACTTAAATCGGATTAAGCTGGAGCACCATCAAGTCCAGCTCGATTTAACCATGCACTATCGATCGAAACAACACGCCCACACGAAGGCGAGTCCCAGAGATTACAACATTCCATGGTTCAATTTAAATATACTGATTCAAATTATTACAAGCCAAGTTCGAAAGACATAAATGAAGTTTTAGAGTCCGATGCAGCAAAAAATAAAAGATCAAAACGACGATACACGTAACATCATGATGAAGCTGTTCATGACGCTACTCCTCGCGATCCTCGCTAGAGAATGGCTCCCAAATAACGGACCAACCAGGAGGAATCTGGGTCGGCCAACAAATGCTGGAAAGTGACTCATTCAACGCATTACCTGAAAAATTATCCTCAAGCAAGGCTGAGTATACTAATACTCCGCAAGTCTTACACGTCGGGTGATAACTGATTCACCAACTTTCTAGACATGCAAGGCTTTTCTGGCTGAGGGGTTTGTTTTGCCAAAAGCACTAAGGATAGATCCTTGTTTCAATATTCTAGCATTTAATTATAGTAGATTAATTATTCTAGATGAGCATCCTTTCTAAACAACCAAGTGGAATAGTACAATTAAATTCAAACATCAACTTCAACCTTCTCATAGTTACTCTTGTTACTCAATGTAGCATAGCGGTCAATCAGTCTCATTAACCGCGAGAAGCGGACAGTTCGAACCGAATTTCACTACCTGGCCAGCAAAAACCCAACACACACGGATAATGCTCGCGATGCAAACACCATCCAATTTTTCCCCTCAATCCACAATTCGGAACTGGGGCCAACCTCTTAGGATACACGGTTACCGGATACTCGCGGACACATGCCGGCCGATCTCACGCGTGTAACCACATGTGTACACAAGGGGAAATAAATTTCCAAGGAATTAGGCAAAGCGGCCCTAGCTGTTTCAGTCCGGTACTAGGCTTACCAATTCCCATAGGTCGAAATGTGCGTGGTACGTTCAAAAAGTTGACACACAGATACCACACGTTACGACCTTAAGCAATTAGCATACACGGACGAGAGATCTATGCATACCATCCCGCCCGTCAATCCTGAAGATTCCAACATAAAGAAAGGCAATCAACTCCTATATCTCACGAGTGACAGGAATCGACTTGTAACGGGTCCTTAAAGCATAGCAACTATCGATCCTATCATACTAGTATCCAAATCATAGGTATTAAGAGCATGCATCTAGGTTTTCATTCAACTCCTGAAACGTAAATACACAAACATAGAGAAACCAAAGTTGCGAGAAGTTTAGAATTTAGGTCATGCTCCGGTGCTTGCTCGGCGATGAGGATGGTCACTTCTCCTTCTTGCACTTTTTCTTCTATGTCCGACACGAGCTTGTAGTTCCCATCAACGATTTGATCTTCTACACGAGATGCAATATGATGATTTAAACCCGACGATACTACTTAAAAATTATTGGTGCATTTATTGCCACATTCACCTAGACAACAATTGTTAATAATTTATTTCTTCAAAAGCAAAAGTAGGATTTTATGCTTTTCTTTTCTTCTCTTTCGATGGTGATTGTGTACATATATAATTTGATTATTTCTTTCCTTTTCAAAACCATAAATGGCTCTGCTGTATACATATATTTTTAGAGCTCTTTTGGAAGTCCATTTACTTTTTCTTACATAAAATGAAAGCTTCTCTTTTATTTACCAATTTTAGGTTATTTTTTATATTATGTTTGTTTTCTGATTTCTGCACATGAACTGAAGATAAATTGTTTATGACAAGTTCTTAGTGACATGATTGGATCTTTGCACCAAGTTGAGGTCATTTTGATTTACAGAAAAATTATGATAAATAACACAAGTTCAGAAAGCTGAAAACGTAAATAAATCATACAAAACTAAATATAACAAATATGAGAGAGACCTATTTACTACAGCATGTACTAGTCATACAGAGCCCATACACCAAGTTATACCTCAGTTCAGTAAATCTGGTGAGTTAAATAAAAGCTACTTCAAGTTCAGTACCCTATTTATTTAAGAAAAATAACAATAGATAAGTGGTGTTTGACATTTTTCATAGGCAACTAATGACATTTAAAAGCTACTATAGGAAGATGAACTTAAATTGAGCAGTCAATAAGTTTATAAAAATCATTAATAAAATCAGGGCTCATAAAATGAGATAAATCATAACTCGAGCTACCGTCAATATATTTATGCAAGATTTCGTCTGTAGCCTAGTCCTGACCATAGTAACAACATATCAAAAAATCACATTCAGGGAAGTAGTAGATTTCGAATTATGCTCAAATTTGTTCAAACTGACTTTCAATTTTAATTCAAAAACTATTCACCAAAAGTATATACTCCCAAAACGTCAGATGTTCTTCTAAATGTCACGGTTCCATATAATTTTTAGTTTGCATTTTGAGGATGTTTCTATGAGTGTCTATGGATTTTAGAACATCACAACTTTTAGATCTACGTTTGAAGTTCCATTTTTCAGTTTGACCGTTGGAACGTTTTCGCGCTTACAAAGAAGTCCCTGAAACTTTACACTGGGAACCCTAGAACTAATGGGGAAGATGAAGAAAGACCCTGCGGCGGCGGTGGTGGGTTTTCCGACCAAACGCCGGCGAGAGGAGGTGGGGGAAGTGGGGCAAAACGATGAGGGGCTCACCACGAGTCGACTGGCGGTGGTCTCGGGGTCGGTGGTGGCTCGTGGAGGGCTGGCGATGGCGGGCAGCGGCGCTCTGCTTTGCGGTGGTGGTTTCTGGCGAGCTCGGCTAGGCAAGGCGGTGGGGTAGGAGGCTTGAGAGCATCAGTAGGTTGCGGTGGAGGGGGTCCGGCAGCCTGGCGGCCGGGGAATCAGCCCGAAGGCAGAGCTCGACGAGCGCCCCGAATGACGGACACGACGAATAGGGGAAACGACACGGGGAGAAGAGGAAGCTTCCCTCTTTTATAGACGCGGCGCGAGGAGGTCTGGGCGAGGCTCGGGAGCTCCCGAAGCTGGTTCGGAGGCTCTGATAGCGTCTGGGCGCGGCGTTCGGGCGGAGCAGCTCCGACGCTCGACGCGGCGGCCCGGCGATGGCGTCTGCCAGTCAGCGAGTTGAAAGCTGGGTATATTCTGCCAAAGTGGGAGATGCTCGAGCTTCCTATTGGCATGGAGGGGTGGTGGACAGGCGCTGTGATGATGGTTCTGATGCGACGGCCATGGTCAGCGCCCAAGCTCGCCGCCGGTTGGGGAAGAACGCGGGGGGTTAGCGCCTAAGCGCGGTTTGCCACGGCTGGAGGCTTCACCCCGAAGCGAGCGCGTGTGATTGGCTTGTCGTGGAGCAGCATCAGGCATCGCCGGCCAGGTGGAGATGCGGCGGCGACGTGAACGCGCTGAGCGCGGCCGGCGAGCTCCAGAGCTGGATTTTCTTGCGTGGCGAGCTCCTTGGCGAGCCACGTTCGCCCAGCAAACATTCTCAAAACTGAAAACTCAAAACACGAAAGTTCATCTCTGGACATTGAAGTTTCATCTTGGCAAGGTCTGACATAGGAAAAACTGAACGTTTTAAGAGGTGACGCGGTGAGAAGTTTGGTTTGTTACTGCATTGAGAACTGGCAGAAACGAAGCTTTTTGAGCACCCTCCGGTCAAAATTAGCTCAAACTCAAAAGAAGGAAGATGTTTTTTATGGAATTTCTGACAACTTCTTTTTTTGGAGATTTTCATATTGTGTTCTAAAATCAAGAGTAATTTGATAATCTTTGGAATCAGCACAGGAATTTAAGAAGGAAGAAATGGGTTTCTAGAACAGTTTGGGCGGGGTTTTTGACATTGTTCCCTTCATTTTTGGACAAAACTTCAAACAAGTAGATTGTCAGGTTTGAAATTTTGTGAAACATTTATTTTGACCAATTTTTGAGTTTCATAGGATTTTTGGCTTTTGAAGGTGAAATCATTTCAGCTTGTCCTTTTACCCTTGAATAAGTGCTTTTATTTAAATCTTCTTTCTTAGTATAATCTCTTCATTAGGGTATTAACATCAGGGATGTTACAGGAGCGTGACGTGGACCAACTAGGGGAGCGTGACAGTGGGGAATCACCACGGAAGCGCTTCATGGCGACGGTGGGGAGGGGAGGAGGTTTCTTGCTTGCTAGACTGCTAGTGGTAGTGGGTGGGTTCTGGGGAGTGGGGAGAGATGAGAGAAAGGCTAAACAATACACTAGTGCTCGCTGTTGGGACCACCTCTTAGCCTGCTCGTATTGGTTAAGCTTTCATTATTAATTATATGGCCCACATGTCTATCAGACAAATATTTTGGTTCTTGTGCCTGAGTGGGCTATCAACCGTGTACAGGCTCCGTATAGATTCATCCACACTATTCGTCCAAATTTCCCTATTTATCCCATCCATTCCACTCACAGAGCTCTATTCATCCACACTATTCATCTATAGTATTTTCCGGGGAATCTTCGCCAATTTAAACACACCCTTAGTTGGCGAGGGGAGGAAAAAACTTTTTCTGGGAAGCATGCTATTATGTAGATATTTGGATCTAGTTTTTATAAAAATTATTTGGAGACTTGAATGTTGCACATATTTTCTACAAATTGAGTCAAACTTATGGTACGCACACCAACTGAGACACTCTTTTAGGGACGGAGGGAGTACTCCCCTAGGGATGAAATTATTTTGGGACGGAGGGTAGAGTATGAGAGGGAAAGGAATTGGAGGGGAATTTTTTATCTAAACACGGCAGCTTCTCTCTCATCCATAGCCGATCCCAACCCACTATTACTACGGTACTCATAGTAGTACTGTATTATACGTGCTACGATGGGACAAAAGGGAAATGATGGGTTATTTATTGTCAAGCAAGTTCTGTCGCCCGCTACTCTCGGCAACCGTACGCGGGAACCCCAACGATGCCCTACGTTGGACTACCATCTTACACTAATTTGGCGTTTTAGACATAGATTGATTATAAAACTAATTACATAGATGGGCTAGAAATCACAAGATGAATCTATTAAGTCTAATATGTGATGTCATTTAAACATATCTTTAATGACGCATCTGTACATATTCGCCCAACCGTAGACGATCCAAAGGTCTCACATGTGTCATGATGAGGGGGCCTGCACTCCCGTCGTAGGTTGAGATGCTCCGTTGGGAAAAAAACCCTGATGAGGACATCACTTCTACGGATATACACGAGGCTTCACCGCTGGACATCCAAACCATTGAAGGTCCAATTACAAGAGCTCGTGCGCAACAATTAAATTTAGAGGTGAGCTCGCTCCTAAATGTTCCTATTAATAGTTTTGAGAATGAGTTACTACCTATTGTTTATAATGTGATTAGGAACCAAGAAAAAGATCAACAAACAAATGGAGGGTGGCTTGGAGGCGTGGAGGACCAGCGAGGGTCGGCCAAGCTACGTGGAGGCCATTACAACTCGAGTTCGAGTCCACCTCGGAGTCTAGGAGCTGCCTTCGGTAAAACGGACGCCCAGGCCACATACGGAGTCCAATTTTGGCGATCCACATATGGTTGGAAAGAATATTTTATATATCTTCCAATGGCTTTGGTTTGAGGCCCAAATCCATCCGGAGTCGTCGGGAATCATCGAAACAAGATGGCATCCAGAATCTGTCCCAGTGCTGCGTCACCGTCTTTTGGCCTTTGGGCCTTGTATCGTCATCGAGCCCATTAGGGGGCGTGTCCAGGGGTCATCCATGACCCTAACCTCTATAATTCAGTAGCCGTCGCCTTCCTTAGGGTTTGGGTTTTACTTTAGATTAATCTGTCTTTGAACAGTCGCCGTCTTCGGTTTGTAGAACCCCAACTTGTGTGCTTAATCATTCATCCGCAGATTGTCACCAATATTGAGAGCTGCGTTCTTTCAAGTTCTTGCGTGTGTTCTTCGTTTCGCTTGTAGGGATTAGCCTTCTTGGCGAGGTCAACCGGGTTGTGACACGGTTGATAACCAGAGGAGTCGTGGTGCTAAGATTGCAGGGTTCGAGTTGCTGACTTGAAGCCAGATCGGTGTGTTTCACTCCGCCCAAACGAAAGTTATCCTTACCTGACGGAAGATCGGCCAACTACGACTTATAAAAACCCATAGCCAAAGTCGCCGAGGAAACGTGAGTTCGTGTTACCCAAAGGTCACTTGCTTTCTCATAGATAAGTGGGCCAAAGGTCGCCATCCCCACCAGTCAGTGTGTAGGCAGGTCGAGGAACTACGAAACAAAAAGAAAGTATAGACAAGGGACTAGGCCACTGCCCCCACCAGTTAGTGTGTAGGCAGATCGAGGAACCGCGAAACAAAAGGAAGTATAGACAAGGGACTAGGCCGCCGCCCCCAGTGCACTGTGACGGCAGTAGCCTGAGCAGTTTTGCAATGTGGCTGTGGCTCTCTCTATCTTGGAAATATAAGTCTCATCATTATAGCTTGGACTCTCTTCTATAGATCAAGAAAAAAATTGTAGGTCGTCGTGCTAGGAAGCGTGTTTTGTGGAAGGATGAATAGGGAAAAGTTGGGCATGTTTGGACAATCTTTGGTAAACCAATGCGAAACGCCTTCTCGCCTTGCATGCCCATCTGGGCAGCATCAATGGTACTAGCAGTCAAAATGACGTTAAGGTGGGCCACAATGGTATCTGAAACAAAGACATAAAGCTATGACCCATTAACATAAATAAAACCATTCATGCTTCACTTTTCAATTTTCATCACCCATAGGCTAATCCCAATGGGAGTTTCATAGATTTTTCATGCAATAGGGTGCCAAGAAGACAGTTTCATCTGGATGAAACCATGTCTACACTGTTTCTGTGGCAGAACCGCCCAATTTAAACTAGCTCAAGTGCGTCGTAACATCCAATTAAGGACATTGAACGCACTTCAGATAGTTTAAACTAGGGAACTATCGAGTGTCCCAAGGACTCCTCGATAAACCACATTATACTCTTATCTTAGCCATACGAGAGCATCGTTTTTGGTAAGAATAACACAACGACCATTACCTTTTTTACAGAACATACCAATGTTCAACTTCCTCTGTTGCATGCATATTGAGAACAAGGAAAGGATGAATAAGATTGAACAAAGGCAGAGGAAAGAGATATAGAAAAGAAGGGAATGGCAAGTCAGTCAGAATCCAAATGTCACTCCTTCTTCAGATGAATCAAAGAATGAGAGCAGAGCTTCTGAGACACCAGTTCAGACCTTTTAGAGGGCACAAGAGATTGATTACTACTCTCAGTTCTTCCCTCCTCCGATGCTGAGCTATCCTCCTCATGTTGGCGTTCCTGATCCGTATGCCCCTGGCTCTAGCACAACTGCTCAGCAGCCAAGATCTGAGTTTGCAGCTATGATTTTTGGAGACACATCTTCCTATCCACCTCCAAATCCATCTAGCTCCCTTCCTTCAACTCCACCACTCTTTCATCCACAGGGTCCGTCTCCAGCTGGCACTGCAGGTGATGATGATGATGGTGATGAGTAGCTTCTTCTCTGTGACATCTCCGATGTAAAAGTATTAAAAGTACACTTAAAACAAGTGCAGCAGATAATTGTTGGTTGGAATCCAAAAATTCATCAAAATTCACTTTTAAATTCAAAAACAAGGGTTGTTTGACACCCAACTGAAATCTCAAGAAGTTTGTACTAAACTTGAAAATCTCCAAAAATAAAAGTTGTTTGTCATCACAAATAAGGCCTAGTCACTGTTTGGCGCTTTTGAAATTTTGCAGTTTAGTCCCTCAAAAACTCAAAAAACCGATCTAAACACCTTTTTGAATTTGGGTTGTTTGAGCTTGAAAAATTTGAAATTTCAGGTTCACCCCAAAAAGAAAGTTGTGTCCCACCTCCCAAACTCCAACTTTTATTTTCACACTTTTTCATGTTCAGTTCAAATTTTTGGAGAAAATTCAAAAGGGGCAAAGGAGCTCCACGGGCGCCCAACAGTGGCCCTGGCGCGCCACTGCTCCGGCCGGGAGCCGGCCGCCACGTGGCCGGCGAGCGGCGGAGGCCGCGCCGAGCTGGCCGAGCCGTGGCGTCGGGTGGCCGTTGTCCTCACGCGGTTGTCCGAGCCCTCCGCGCCGTCACATCGCCGCTCGACAGCTCGCCTTGCCTCGCGTCGCGCGAGCGCCATCATGGCGGTCGGGGCGCCGCCGTGGCCACGCGCGCGCGCGTCGCGCTGAGCTGCTCCGCGACCGATTCCTCTCCGCTCCGTGCCAAACGCTCTGCAGAGGATCTTCCACTTCTCCACGCCACAATCTCCGACCCCCAATCCCGTGCGCGCGCTCTGCTCGAGCTCACAGCGCCATCAATGGCGACCGCGACAGCTCGCGCACGCGCACACACGCCACCAAGGCCGCTCAGTGCCTTCTGGCTCACCCAAACACCCCACCGAGCACTCACACTCCTTCCCCTCAGTCCACACGTAACCATTTCCACTTCCTCGCGCTCGCTCCCATCGTCTTCAACCTCGCGCCGCGCGGACCGAGCCGAGCTTCGAGGTGAAATTCGCCCTCCACTCTCCACCATTCCCAAATTCCTCGCGCACAGAGCTAGACCTCTACCCTAGCTCCCATTTCCCCCACTTCTCGCGAGCCCCAATCCTCCGGCGAGAAATCGAGATTTCCCCCAAATCTCCGTTTTTCGGCCGCCGGAGCACCCTCACGTCGAGACCCTACGCCGAGCCGTCCCCGAGGTCAACCGAGCACGCCAACAGCTTCCCCGAGCTCCACTGGTGCTCTAGGACCCCTCCAACCCCGACGAGACCCACTGCCCTCGCCGGAATCAAGCTCGCGGCGGCCGCACCGCCACCGCACGTCGCCGGCGAACTCCGAGCTTCCCCCGGCCTCCCAACCGCCACCAATCGACTCGTGGTGAGCCCCTGGTTCTTTTCCCCCACTTCCCCGACCCTAGCTCGCCGTCGTTTGGCCGGCGCAACTCCGGCGACGAGCCGAGGGCATATGTTCATCGTCTTCGTTTTTCCAGGGTTCCCAGTGTAAAAGTCAGGGACCTGTTCGCGAAGTTTTAAAAGTTCTAGGGTCTCCAGCGTAAAAAGATTCTTAAACCTAGATCTATTTTTCCCGAATAAAAATCAGAAAAATACACAAAAATACTCCCTGGACTCGTGAGATTGTAAACTCCAATCTCATTTAAGCATGTATATACTTTTGGTGAACCATTTTTGAATTAAAATTCAAACTGTGAATTTAGAAACTTGTGCACCATTTCAAATCCAGAGCTCCGCTAGGGCTGAGCTTTGGATATGTTGTTTTCAGTGACTTTGGACACCTTGTATCCAAAGGGGACCTAAAAATATGGACTGTAGCCTTGGTTATGAATTAAAATGTGTTTCCTGTCTTTTTGTAGTCCAGAGATTGTTAAAAATAATCCATACAGCTAAAAATCACCATTTTTCTCCAGAGGCCTAAAAACTTGTTAGCACATCCGTGAAAAATGCCAAACTTAATTTTTAATCTGTTTAGACTAGCAAATAAATAGATATGTGTTTTCAAATAAAATTTTATTGAGGACCGTCCAAGGGTTGTTTTGAGCCACCACTTGGCCAGAGCCCTCCTTGTACTCATGACTAGCTCTGGTAGGAAAATTTCCTGATTTGGTTGTATTTTCAATTTTATATGAATTTATTTCATTTCTGCAGGCAGCCGTTTAAACTATTTTTAATAAATTTTGTGTAGCTCAGATTTAGCTAAATTTTGGAGTGAGCCTAGCTCTTATACTCCAGTAGCTGTCATAAAGTTTATAGATAAAAAGGATGAACAGAAAATGAGAAACAAAAATGAGAAGGAATTAATGTGGAATTGAATTATATAAAAGAATAAACCTTTTTGATAATTAGTTAGAATAAGATAAGGAAAGTATAAAAATTTCAAGAATAGCACCCAAACTTCAAATAATAAATGGAAATTCTTTTATATATGTACACAATCACCATCAAAGATGAATAAAAATTTTCCACACCCCCTACTCTATTTTTGTGAAGGAAAGAGTAGTACTTAAGCATGTCTAGGTGAATATGGCCTTCAAGGTCTTAGTTTTGGAATCAATAGGCAGCCAATAAGTTATGCATCTCATGTAGAAGGCGCTATTCCGGACGGCACCTACCATCTCATCCCCGCCGACGAAGAAGGAATCCCGGAGGGAGGTGTCGGCGAAGGAACAGTCAACCCGGAGGCTAACCCCCAGCTAGAGCAAGAAGGCAAGCCCCGGAGCATAACCTAACCTTTAAAGTTTACGCATCTATGAATTCCCTATGCTTGTGCATTTACGTTTCAAGGAGTTGATTGAATACCTTAGCTGCACATTTCTAGTACCCATGACTTGCAGCATTAGTATGAAAGGATCGATAGGGCATTGCTTTAGGTCCGTTACAAGTCGAGTGATTTCCTGTCACTCGCGAGACATAGGAATTGCTTGTCTTTACTTATGTTGGAATCATAAGGATTGACGGGTGGGTTGATAGATGTAGATCTCCCGTCCGTGTATGATAATGGATTTAAGGTCGAAACGTGTGGTTGAGTGTGTCAAGTTTTTTAACGTACCACATGCATGCCGATATACGGGAATCGGTAAGCCCGGTACCAGATTGAAGCAGCTAGGGCCGATAGCCATCTCTCCTTGGAAACGTTGTTTTCCCCTGCCGTACACTTGTGGATATATGCGTGAGACTGTGAGTGAAGCAGTAAACCTATATCCTAAGGAAGGTGGATTCGGATCCGAATTGTGGATCGATGGGAAAGGTTAGGAAGTGCTTGTACCTTTTATAGCAAGCATTATCCGTGTGTGTTGGGTTTCCCCTGGCCAGGTAGCAAAATTCGGTTCGAACTGTCCGCTTCTCACGGTTAATGAGACTGCTTGACCGCCTTGCTGCATTGAGTAGCAAGTGGAACTATGAGATCGATGAATTTGTTGTATGAAATAAATTGTATTGCACCACTTGTATGCTTAGAGAGGATGCTAATCTAGAATGGTTAAATCTACTAGAATATGATGCTAAAACATGAAAGCAAGGACCTACTCTTAGTTGCTTTTTGGCAAACAAACCCACCAGCCAAAAGCCTCTCATGTCTAGATGTCGGTGATGTAGTTTTCACCCGACGGGTAAGCCTTGCTGAGTATTAGTATACTCAGCCTTGCTTGTGGCATTTATTTACAGGTACAATGTTGGATGTGGCAGTCGATGCCATGACTTGGCCTACCCAGGTTCCCCCTGGATGGCACATCGAGTGGGTTCCGTCCTCTGCCGAGGAACGGGAGGAGTAGCACCGTGGCAGGCTTCAGCATGGTGTTACTTGTATCGTCGTTAGTTTTTATTCCGCTGCAATGAACTGTTTATTTCCGCTGCAATGAATTTGATACTCTGATTTAAATTTCGAACTTGGTTTGTAATAACTTTGAGATACCCCCTTTATGTATGTTAAATTTGTGGAATGTTGTAATCTCTGGAACTCACCTTCGTGTGGGCGTGCTGTTGTTTCGATCGAGAAAAGTACGTGGTTAAATCGGGTTTAATCCAACGGCGCTCCAGCTTATTCCGGATTAAGTGCCGAATTACTCGATTAGTGGTCCCGGGGTACTTAACTTGGAATAATTTCGGAGTGGTCCGCCACAGCTGGCATCAGAGCCGAAACAGCGCACAGGAGAGAGCAACAAACCTTAAATAAACATTTTGAAATAAAACTTGCCAACTCGTACTTCCGACGCGCTTTGCGAAGGAAGGTTATTTTAGGACCGTTAAGGATGTTACCTAGAGCGTGAAGCCTATGTGGGTTAAGGGATCATGATATGATAGGTGGCAAGTAATATATTATACTGACTCCCAGCACATTTCATTCTGTCATTTATTTTACGCAATGGTGGGCACAAGGTACGGCGATTGCTGTAACGTACCACGGCACTATATGAAAATATAGTGGCGGCACATAGTCAATACGCTGTGATGGCATATGAAACTAGAATAGCATGGTGGGCGCAAGGTACGGCGATTGCTGTAGCGTACCACGGCATCATATGCAAATATGATGGCGGCACAAAGTCAATACGCTATCTCATGAGCGTATGAAATTGTCAATATGTTGCCTTGGTGACATATGAACATTGCCCGTTCAATGTTAAACGTTCGGGTGCCACCTCTATAGTGGGTGGTAATGAATGGAGACGCTTTCGTGAGTGCTGGCACGAAAGGTTGATTATATATGCTCTGGAATGGAATTTTCTGCAGGTACACTAACCGCGATTCCGTATGATTGAACGGTTAGAAAAGTTCGGCTAGATAATATAGGGAGAGACGGATATTGCCTAGCCACCGGCACTAACTTCGTAGGCCAAAAGTTTATTGGCGTGTGTGTTGGTGAGAACGAATAGGCCGCTCATGCATTGCATCTCACTGAAATAATGTTGAGCCTTAACACGTGTTGCACCATTAATTCGAAACCGAAAACGTTGTCAAACGAAAAAGTGTTCAACATGAAAGTTGTCATAAAAGTTATGAAGTTTATGCTGTAGAAATTTCAACGAAAATGGTTCAGTAAAACTGGAGTTATGCTTAAAATGGTAACCCCCTGTCTGCTGGAAATTTCTGGGAACAGTGAGATAAAAATTGAATTTTTACACCGTCTTAATGACAGTTTCTGCTCAAACCTCCAACATGAAACTTGTTTGGAATTACTTAACCAATGTCCTGGCCAAATTTGGAAATTTTTGAGCTTGTAGATTTCGAGTTTTGTAATTTCTACTACACTGTCCAGAATCTGTTTTTGTTTTCTTTGGCGCTAACCGGTTCTCACCCTTGCCCTTTTTTTTTGGTTCATAATGGACGCTCATGCTGACTTGGCCAGCTACCCCAACGATGTGTCCTTCTCGGATTGCCTAGGATGGGAAGGTTTCCCTAGCATTCTGTGGTCAGTTTTGCAGGCGCTTGACTACCCTACCCCGCCACAATATGAGAGGACCCTCATCCGAGACCGTGGTGTGACCCGTTCTCGTGTGCGTTTGGTGGTATATCGCCATCTACTGTGTCCTAGCTCCCCCACTTGGAGTGTGGAAGTTCATGGACACCACATGGAGACGACTTGTGAGCTAGCTGCCTTGAATGGCATTAGTTCTTTTTGTGCTCAGAACCAGGAATTGGTGGAGCACCAGTTGCTTGGGTTGTTTCCACCAACTCAGCCGGATGATCCCCATTGGATGAGACGCTACCTTAGCTCCCCTTTGAGGATGGCGGAAAATCCCGTCGCTGCAGCTGCACTGATGATGAGGTGGATCCGAGCCTACCACCGCTTGCAGGCACTTTTGGGACGATCGCAGAGCGAGATGCTCAACCTTGCTATGGACATGTCCGCCCGTGCCCGTGACATTGGGGTTGAGAGGACCTCATTGTCCATTGAGGTGAGCACCAGGGACGCCATGATTGCTGACTTGGAGAGGCAATTGAATGACCTCCACATCGCGCACAATAATGTCCAAAATGAGCTAGCCCAGACTAGAGAAGAACTTGAGGAGGTACACGGTACTTTGGAGCATGCTAATGCTATGTTAGCCGCCCATGATGCTCAGCACTTCTTGAGCAAGAAGGTGAGCAAGGAGAAGGAGAGGCCCCCCGACTCCGACATGGATACCGAGGATGATATGCCGCCCCTTCCAGCTCCACCTTCACCTATGGGCAGCGAGGCTACCGCTAACAACTTAGATGACTTCTAGAGTGGTAGTAGCAAGTTTACTCCTCCGCTAGGCCTAAATTTTGGCTTCATGTTGTAATAGGCTAGATGGAGTTGAGCTTCCTTTTAAATCTTTTGGGACAATGTAATTTAATGGTGTGGTTGTGTGATCCAAAAACTTGTTGAAGGTTGTAATGGCTGTGTAGAAAACATTCTGCAGCTAACTTTGTTTTTATTATTGATGGGTTTTCCATTCATTTCTGGGCTGTGATGTGAACTACAAAGTTGTTTGGAATTTGTCAAACGAAATGTTCACCAAATTTCAACCTCATTGGTTAAGCGAAATAAAAATGGCAACCAAAACACTACAGCTCGGCCTGCTGTCAAACAGCAAACGCAGCCCGAATTTGAATCTGAGCCAAACATGAAAGTTGTAGAGCATGAAATTTTCGAGCTACTGACCGAATTGGAGCATTTGACTTGCTTCCTGTTGGGAGATATGATTTTTCTTCCGAACTGTGTGTTGACATGTCATTCCTACGCAGTAAACTTCAATATATTGTCACGTTCTATCTTGTCATCATTATGCAAGCTTATGAAATGTGGCTAATACAAGTACCTACTGCAGATGGCAATCACCCGCAGCGGTCATGACGCTAGTGGCTCCAATGCTAACCAGCAAGGGCCAGAGGGGCAGCAACAGCCACCACCACCTCCGCCACCGCAGCAACCTCCGACGTGGCAGCAGTTGTATGCCACGCAAACGGAAATCCTACGGAACCTGCAGCATCAGCAACAAATGATGCAACAGCAGATGCTACAGCAGGGAGGTCAACGGGCCCCTTAGCCTCAAGTGGCCCGATATGAGGATTTTCTGGCTACACACCCGCCGATATTCTCAAGAGCCGATGAGCCCCTGGAGGCCGATACGTGGAAATGAGCCATCGAGTCCAAGTTCACCATCCTGGCCACACCTTGCACTTCCAATCGCAAGGTAGTGTTCGCGGCGCAGCAACTCCGCGGCCCAGCTCTCCTATGGTGGGAGAACTACCTGGCCCTGCAGCAAGAGGGTCATGTGGTTGAATGGGATGAGTTCAAGACTGCGTTCAAGGCTCATCACATTCCGGCCGGCTTGGTAGAGCGGAAGTTGAACGAATTTCTGGCTCTGACCCAGGGTACCCGCACGGTGCTCCAATACGCCCAGGCCTTCAATGGTCTGTGCCCGTACGAGGGTCATCATGCCGATTCTGACGAGAAGAAGTTGGAGAGGTTCCGACGTGGCCTCAATACCAAGTTGAAAGCTCAATTGGCCACCACCCGTGCTGCCACATATGGCGATCTCGTAAACCTCGCCATTGCCCAAGAAGACGCCAACACGGTGCACAAGACGGAGAAGAAGAGGCAAGCTCCCGCTGGACCCTCGAGCGCGCAGCCGCAGAGATTCCGCTTGGTTCCCCCGGCTGCACCGCAAGGACAGTCCAGGGCACCTCAGGGAGGTGGATGGGTTGCTAGGCCACCACAGCCTAATGCGCCCCGTTTCCCTCCACCGCCGCAGCAGCAACCGGCGCCAAGGCAGAGCGCACAACAGCCAGCTCGCCCTGGAGCCGGCTATCAGTGCTTCAAGTGCGGCAGTAACAGCCACTTTATCAAGGACTGCCCGCAGAACAAGCAGCAGAACCAGCGCTCGGGAAATCAGCAGAACAAGGGCAAACAGCAGCAGCGTGTGCAGGTCCGACAAGAACGGCTTAACTACACCACCTTGGCCGACCTACCCGAGGGAGCCCCAGACATGACTGGTACCTTCCCTATCCACACTCAACCTGCTGTGATACTGTTTGATTCCGGGGCAACACATAGTTTTATAAGCACAAGATTTCATGCAAAATGTGGATTAAAATCTTACCATACCAAATCATCGTATGTGATATCAACTGCGGGAAGTAAAATAGCATCCAACCAAGTCTCCCGAAGAGTTCCAATCAGGCTGGGAAGTAAAATATTTCCTACTGATTTAATTCTGCTTGGTATGGAAGGGATTGACATTGTCTTGGGAGCCAATTGGATGACCCAACATAAGGTTGTGCTAGATGTTGCGGATCGAGTTGTTGAAATAAACTCGCCTACGCATGGCCCTAGTGTGCTATATCTACCACAGCGGACTTGTGTCAATGCGTGTGCTTATACAATGGTAGAAACCCAACTAAAGGACATTCCGGTGGTATGTGAGTATGCCGATGTTTTTCCGGATGACTTACCTGGGATGCCGTCGGATAGGGACATTGAATTTGTGATCGAACTTCAGCCTGGCACAGCACCTATATCAAAGAGACCACATAGAATGCCACCCAATGAATTGGCTAAATTAAAAATTCAACTCCAAGAACTGCTAAACAAGGGTTTCATTCGTCCAAGTGTGTCACCTTGGGGATGTCCCGCTATCTTTGTGAAGAAGAAGGACCATTCCTTGAGGTTGTGTATCGATTACCGGCCTCTCAATGCGGTGACTATTAAAAACAAGTACCCACTCCCCCGTATTGACATCCTGTTTGACCAACTAGCTGGCGCCAGAGTGTTCTCCAAGATTGACCTTCGCTCTGACTATCACCAAATCAAAATCCGACCTTGTGACATTCCAAAGACTGGCTTTTCTACTCGTTACGGACTCTATGAATTCTTGGTCATGTCTTTTGGACTCACCAATGCCCCAGCCTATTTCATGTACCTCATGAATTCGGTTTTCATGTCCGAACTAGACAAGTTTGTGGTGGTTTTCATCGACGACATTCTCATATATTCCAAGAATGAAGAAGAGCATGCCGAGCACCTACACGTTGTTCTCCAAAGATTGAGAGACCACCAGCTCTACGCCAAGTTCTCCAAGTGCGAATTCTGGCTGGAGAGTGTGAAATTCTTAGGTCACACGGTTTCCAAGGATGGTATATCCGTGGATCCAACCAAAGTGCAAGAGGTGCTGGATTGGCAACCACCTACCTCTGTTCATGAGATTCGGAGTTTTCTGGGTTTAGCCGGTTATTATCGCCGTTTTATTCCGGACTTCTCTCGGATTGCGAAACCCATGACCGAACTCTTAAAGAAGGGAGTCAAATTTGAGTGGAATGATAAATGTGATGAAGCTTTCCACACTTTGAGAAAACATTTAATTTCAGCCCTAGTTTTAGCTCAACCAGATTGCACCAAGCCCTATGACGTCTATTGCGATGCTTCAGGCACCGGACTTGGTTGTGTCCTCATGCAAGAGAACCGAGTCATTGCTTATGCTTCTCGAGCACTTCGGCCTCATGAGCAAAACTACCCCACGCATGATCTTGAGTTAGCAGCAGTTATTCATGCTCTCAAGATGTGGAGACACTATCTGATGGGTGTTCCATGCAACATATACACCGACCACAAGAGCCTCAAATATGTCTTCACTCAGGCACATTTGAATATGAGGCAGCGAAGATGGTTGGAGTTAGCAAAGGACTATGACCTTAGTGTGCATTATCACCCCGGCAAGGCTAATGTAGTTGCGGATGCACTAAGCCGCAAGGCTCATTGTCATTGTCTTTCTGTGGAGTCCTACGCTGACACCTTGTGCCATGAAATGGCAAAGCTCAACTTAGAGATTGTTCCACATGGGTACTTCAACCATATTTCAGTCGAACCAACCATGCATGATCAGATTGTTGAAGCCAAATTAAATGACGCAAAGATTAAAATCCTTAAAAGGAAATTGTCAAAGGAGAAGGTGAAGGAAAAATACAAGTGTTTCCGGCTAGATGGGCAGGAAGTGATGTGGTTTGGACATCGCATCGTGGTGCCCAAAAACACGGAACTCCGGAGGAAGATTATGGATGAGGCCCATCTCTCTAAATTTTCCATCCATCCTGGTAGCACCAAAATATACCAAGATTTGAAACAAAACTTTTGGTGGACTCGAATGAAGCGAGAAATTGCCACGTATGTGTCGGAATGTGACACGTGTCAGCGGGTTAAGGCTAGCCACTTGAAGGTAGCAGGCACACTTCAACCTCTACCTATTCCCTCATGGAAGTGGGAAGATATAAGCATGGACTTCATTGTTGGACTTCCCAAAACCCCGCAGGGGCATGACTCCATTTGGGTAATTGTGGACCGCCTTACCAAGACCGCACATTTTATTCCGGTCAATACCATTTATACCGCTAAGAGGTACGCTGAGATTTATTTGGAACGGATCGTTTGTCTACATGGGGTACCCAAGACAATAATTTCAGATCGTGGTACTCAATTCGTAGCCCCTTTTGGGAACAATTGCAACTGTCCCTAGGCACAAAACTGATCCGTAGTTCAGCATATCACCCTCAAACCGATGGGCAAACGGAAAGGGTAAATCAAATACTTGAGGATATGCTTCGAGCTTGTGTTATCCATTATGAGAACAATTGGGAGAAATATTTATCTCTGGCCGAATTCTCCTATAACAACAGCTACCAGGCGAGTCTTAAAATGGCACCTTTCGAAGCCTTATATGGCAGAAGATGTCGGACCCCGTTGTGTTGGTCCCAGGCAGGCGAGAGGTATATCTATGGCCCTGACCTTGTAAAGGAAGCAGAAGAAAAGGTTAGGATCGTTCGTGAAAATTTGAGAACCGCCCAGTCACGGCAAAAGAGTTACTTTGATCAACGACGGAAGCCACTTCAATTCGAAGTTGGTGATCACGTGTATCTCAAGGTCTCCCCGACCAAAGGTGTGCAAAGATTTGGATTAAAGGGAAAACTTGCACCTCGCTACATCGGCCCATATGAAATTACTCAACAATGTGGACCGGTAGCATACCTTGTGCAGCTTCCCGAGAAGCTCTCAGCCGTGCACGACGTTTTCCACGTTTCCCAACTCAAGAGGTGTTTACGTGTTCCGACCGAAGTTGTTGAACCAGAAGAAACTCTCGGTTGAACTGGATCTCTCTTACGATGAGCATCCCGTTAAAATCCTCGATGAGAAAGAGAGACAAACACGAAGGAAAGGAGTTAAAATGTACAAAATTCAGTGGAGTCATCACTCCGAAGACGAAGCCACGTGGGAAACCGAAGACTATCTCAAGAAGAATTTCCCCGACATCCTTTCGTAAGCCAAAGGTATCTTTTCCACCTTGTTCCTAAGTTTAATCGAATCTCGGGACGAGATTCCTTTTAAGGGGGGTAGGTTGTGACATCTCCGATGTAAAAGTATTAAAAGTACACTTAAAACAAGTGCATAAGAGAATTGTGGGCTGGAATCCAAAAATTCATCAAAATTCACTTTTAAATTCAAAAACAAGGGTTGTTTGACACCCAACTGAAATCTCAAGAATTTTGTACTAAACTTGAAAATCTCCAAAAATAAAAGTTGTTTGTCATCACAAATAAGGCCTAGTCACTGTTTGGAACTTTTGAAATTTTGCAGTTTAGTCCCTCAAAAACTCAAAAAACCAATCTGAACACCTTTTTGAATTTGGGTTGTTTGAGCTTGAAAAATTTGAAATTTCAGGTTCACCCCAAAAAGAAAGTTGTGTCCCACCTCCCAAACTCCAACTTTTATTTTCACACTTTTTCATGTTCAGTTCAAATTTTTGGAGAAAATTCAAAAGGGGCAAAGGAGCTCCACGGGCGCCCAACAGTGGCCCTGGCGCGCCACTGCTCCGGCCGGGAGCCGGCCGCCACGTGGCCGGCGAGCGGCGGAGGCCGCGCCGAGCTGGCCGAGCCGCGGCGTCGGGTGGCCGTTGTCCTCACGCGGTTGTCCGAGCCCTCCGCGCCGTCACATCGCCGCTCGACAGCTCGCCTTGCCTCGCGTCGCGCGAGCGCCATCATGGAGGTCGGAGCGCCGCCGTGGCCACGCGCGCGCGCGCGTCGCGCTGAGCTGCTCCGCGACCGATTCCTGTAACACCCAGATTTCCAAGAAATCCGAATGCTTCCATATGTGTGCCCAGGATGTCCACATAACACATATAGATTACAAATATTGAATCACAGAGAACACAATGCTCGAATAAAATAGTTTATATCAGAGTTTAACACAAGACATAGTCTTAAACAAATAACACAGCGGAAGACTTAATACTAATAAACGCTTCATAACTAGGTAGAGCCTCAAATCCACAGGGACACCGACTGGTTGAACACAGTTTAGAAGTACGGCAGATCCTCCGGAAACTCAGCAAGCGACTGATCATTCATTGCTCCATCTGTTACCCATCCGGGATTTTGTTGAATAGTTGCAAGTGTAAGTAAACCATCTTACTTAACAAGTATAACATGGGTTATGCAAGGACAAAAGGCTTGACACGGTTATACTGCATTAGCACTTTTAGTTGTTTCATTTTATTATCATCCAAACTTACAAATGAGTAGAATCCCAAATATAAACCCATTGATAAGGTATAAGTGATTATAGAACAAACCAATATCAACCACTAATATCATCTTCTAATCAAAAAGGATCCAGGCCGCTCGTATCCGTGAGCACGGCTATCATGATAGATCAACACTCTGCAGAGGTTTCGCCCTTTACCCGCCGGTCACATAAATCCAAAAGAACTTATGTTACGAGGACTTTCACAAAACACCCTAACAAGCACAGTAGCCGTTTTGGTTCAACATAGGCAGCATAACCCGAGGCATCGAGATTGACGTACGCTCAGGGCGCAACGTGAGGGGGTCAATGGCGTCCAGAGCGAGAGCGCAATCATCGCAACGTGTGAAGCTGCCGTACATCGGGCGCTTACATCACGGGACTTTGCCTAACGGGGCATAGCCAACGGATAAAACCGTCCTCGATGGATCAAACTATACTCTCACCCATGCACCCCACATACGCCTTTCGGTAACCACTGGCGAGCTAGAGACGTACAAGTTAATTATCCAAGACCAGAGCCATTATAGTTCCAACGGCGGCGAACAGGTTCCTGGGTTGCCGCTTTAAGAACCGGACCTTATGGAGAGACATTAGAACAAAGCACGAAGCACATGCTCTAATTCCCTAGATCAAACCTTATAGAGACACTAGAACAAAGCACACAGCACATGCTCTAGTTCCCCAACCATGTTGCTAAAAAGCATCTTTTAACCATCATTGAAGTGAATCATTAATTCAATATTGACATTAAAAATAAATGTTGGTTGCAGCGCGTAGCATAGTCTAACCATAATGCATAAAACCCTGGGTAAACAAGGAATAAGGTAAAGACTAGGAACATCCTTAATGGCTAACAGTATTAGACACATGCATATGATTTATGTGATTACTCGGTGAATGGGTAACAAGGATGGTCCGTGTTATACTTGCCTTCCTCAGTGAACTGCTGCTGCACTTGGTCTTCGAGAACAGGATCGTCGGCGAACTCGAACGGCTCGGCAACTACTCACATCGATCATCACACAAGCATGCAAATCAAGATTATTTAATTAGAACAGTACACCAAACATAAACAAAAGATGAAAAGAAGGCTTTAGAACTACTCTACGCTTCACTACGAACACATGAGCGCGAAAATCACTCAAATCGGAGTTAAAACGGAGAAACTACGCTTAAAACGGGCTCTAGGGGCTTGCTGGTAAAGATTTTAGGCTTCCAGGGGTGTTTTTGAAAGAAACCAGAGACTTAAAACATAATTTTGTATAAAAACACGAGGGCTGCGGTGTAAAAACAACTTCTACGACGGTGGGCATTATTTTTCAAAAGCGCAGGGGCTAAACCGAAAGAAAAAGGACTTGGTTGTAAATACTTTTGAACTGTGATGGACCGCGGGTTGATTTTTGAAAAACAGAGGGGCTCTTTTGAAAAAACGCCACGGCAGCGGGTGGATGCTGACGTCGGCTGACGTCATCATTGACCGAACCGTGGACCGGCCTGAACCGCGGTTCACAGGAACCGGCTCGGTTTAACCTGGGTTTTAGATCTGGCCGTTGGATGGGAATCGAATGGTGGAAAACAGATCGGCTCAAGGGGTCGCCGGAGCGCGGCGGCGCTAGGCCGAAGCTCGCCGGAGAAAGCTCGGCTCGGCGCTACGGTGCATCAAAGCTCGCCGTGATTGATCCTAGAGAGAGAGGAGAGAGAGGGGAACTCGATTAGGGGGTTGTTCTCGAGGATTGGGTGGCGGTGGAAGCTGGCGACGCTCGGCGGCGGTGCGGCTACTACGGCGAGGTCGTACGCACGGAGGAGAGGGAGAGAAGGGGGGGGTTTTGGCCTCGGCATGCTCCTTACCACACAGAGAAGCTTCGGGGCAACCTCTTGGCGGCTAGGCGGCGGCGAGTTGAGCTCGAGACGACGGCGGCGCTCGGGGCTAGGTCAAGGCGGCGGCGGCTAGGGTTCGAGATGCAAGGGCTAAAGAGAGGGGTTGGCGGCGGCTATTTATGGGGGCTTCAGGCTCCTTGGCGTGCGCGCCAAGTCGCGAGGGTCCAAGCTCGGCACGGCGGCGCGGCGCGGCTCGGAGAAGAGCTCTGCCCGCCTACGGCTGGAGGTGGGCGATGACAGGTGGGTCCCACCTGTCGGCCTCACAGGGAGGAGAAGGCGCGCGCTGGGCTGAGCGGCCGCGGTGGGCTGGAGCAGCTGCGGTGCTGGGCCTGAGCTGCTCCGCCGCGCGAAAGAAAAGGCTGGGTTGGGCCGCGGGAAAAAGAAAAAAGGAGAAAGAGATGAGGAGTGGGCCGGCTGGGCTGAAAAGAGAGAGGGAAAAAGAGAGAGAAAAGAAAAAAGGTTTTCTTTTATTCAAACACTCACTTGAATTCAAATTCAAATTTGAATTCAACAATCAAAAATAAATGCACCAGCATGAATGCAACAATAATGTTTCTATTTCCTATATTTGCTTTTATTTATTCAAAATTTTTATTTCCCTATATTAATTATGAGCACTTTAATATAAAAAGCCAATTAATTACTAATTTGTAAAAAGGGCATTTTTAGGGTGTTACAAACCTACCCCCCTTAAGATGAATCTCGTCCCCGAGATTCGGACGTGGATTGGAAGAGATGTGGATATTCTGCCTTGAGATCATCCTCCCGTTCCCAGGTTGCCTCATCCTCTGTATGACGATTCCACTGAACCTTGCACATACGTATCACTTTGTTCCTGGTGACTCTCTCGGACTCCCCTAAGATCTTGACCGGATACTCCTCATAGGTAAGGTCCTCCTGCACATTTAACTCCTCCAACGGAATCTGTTCCTCTGGCACTCGTAAACACTTCTTCAGCTGGGACACATGGAACACATCATGCACTCCTGCCAATTTCTCTGGTAACTCCAACTGATAAGCCACTTCACCTCTCCGTTCTAATATCTTGAATGGTCCAATGTAGCGAGGTGCTAGCTTGCCTTTAACATTGAATCTCTTCACACCTCTCATTGGTGACACCTTGAGGTACACAAAGTCACCAATCTCGAAGCTGAGGTCTCGTCGCCTTACATCTGCATAACTTTTCTGCCGCGACTGAGCTGTCCTTAAATTCTGCCTGATAACCTGCACTTGTTCTTCTGCCTGCTTCAAGACCTCAGGTCCAAATACTTTACCTTCTCCGGTCTGATTCCAAAACAACGGTGTCCTGCACTTTCTTCCGTACAACGCCTCAAATGGTGACA
>JACEFO010001323.1:0-21745 GCA_015342445.1 Digitaria exilis | reverse complement strand
TCTTTTCCTCATCCATAAGATAATGCTTGGATCCAATGAATTCCCTGCGTGAATACTTATATAAGTATGGTAGTGTTGTCTATACATTATGGCGCCATATTAAAAAGGTGTATTTTTATATTATATGGCTACCTGTTGACGCCCATCCAGAAGAAAAGGAAATTTTTAGGCATTTAAAGGTTACTGCTACTAGAGAGGCAATACCTTGTGCTTACTATTCATACGAAAGGATGATAATTAGTATGTACAAAGGGCCTATGCAGCACAAACATCCCACCAGACTTGGTTAATGCATTAAACGCATCAAGTGCTGGAGGTGTCTTGCTACAGTGAATTTATCTCCATCTGAAATATAAACAAGTTTAGGTGGCAACATGCCCTGCCATCGCTACAAGGAAATAGCATGCAATTGCAATACAAATAGTCATATGCAACAAAGAATCACTCACATAACAAGACATGTGAAGGCCTATGCTTTAATCTCTGTAGCAGAAATGCACACTAAGGCTATCCGCACCGGGGTCGCTATGCGAGCCTGCAGACCGATTTTAGCGGCCAAAATCCCCGCAGCGGGGGGTCGCTACGCGGACCTGGACGGTAGCGGCCGCTCCTCCAACCGCCAAATCTGGCTGCATAGCGATTCACCGCTACGCGCGTACGTGGCCTCGGTGCCGGACCCACCTTGCATCCATCGCTGCCTGCCCCAGCCACTTCGCGCCGAAACAGAACGGAGGTGGCTCGCCGGCGCATGGAGCAGAGGAGGCGTAGCCGCGCCAAGACTGGATCCGAAGAGAGAAGGAAGAATCGAAAGGAGAAAAAACCCAAATCGAAGAAAAAAACCAAATCAAACAGAGCACAAATCCATGATTCGAGCGGGAGAGAGGGCCAGCTGCTGCTCGCCGCACCTCCTCGCGGTCCGCAGGGAGGCCAGCACGAGGCACAGCTTCGCCTTCACCACGCCGCCAATGGCCTCGAGAGAGCAGAGATAGAGAGATGGGGATTTGGTGGAGGAGCCGAACTCGCCGCGGCACAAATCCGAGCTCGCCGGCGGGGGAAGCGAGCTGCGGCCTGCTCGAGCTCCTCGCGCCGTCCGCCGCCATGCCGAGCTCCTGCTCGCGCCGTCCTGCTCGAGGCCGCCCGCTGGACCCTGCAGCAGCTCAAGGAGGAGCTCGAGGTCGCATAAGAAACACATCAATGTAGTATGGAATTTATCCTATAACAAGGCATCATACCTCAATAATAATTGGCTTCCCATCTTTTCATGGCCTTCTTCAATCACCACCCAAACCTAGCGAAAAAGTGGTAGGGTACGCGGTCAAAGTTATAAAGTAACCAATTGAAACCATTGGATCGGAGTGACTATAGCTAGTTTGTCCAGACAAAGCTTACGTGGAGTTTGCAGAATGGTAAACCTTTCTTCATATATAAGACACTATACCTTTGCGTACAACTCTGCATTCTCTGCAGAATTCAGTGATAAGCTCCTCGGGTGAATTAAAATCGCGAGCCCACACAGGAACTGAAGTAAGTGGTGCACCTGCATGTGTTAAACACATGACAATTTATATACTCAATTCTTATCGGGGCAATCCACAATACTTGGGAAAATGAGGAACCAAAGGAAACTTACTCTGTTGATGTCCGCAGCACTATAATCCATGTCTGTCTGCATGTTATAGTCAGTATCATTGGTAGTCAAGATGGATAAGGGTTTCCTCAAAAGAAAACGATGAACAAGGGTAGCCAGACAAAGCATATGAGACGCGAGTGAAGTGGCAAAGGTAACTAAACCTGCAATACATTAGGCAAATTGAGCCTCTGAGCAAGTTGTGTAGCGATTGTTTGATTTTCAAGTACAGAAGTTCCACACACCAAGATTACTAGTGGTTACTCTTTGATGATGAAACCTGCATTCAGTCGGGGATGAGCGCGAGCATATATTAAGCATAAACATTATTGTTTCATTGCCAATTACTGCTCTGCTATAGAGAAACAGAAGATGGTTTTCCCAGCGGGAGTACCTTGTCATCATTTATAGTGATTTATATAGTCGTTGCCGTATCCCGGTTCTCCATAAGCTGAGCAAAGAAGGGAAGACAAGTTGCTTAATCAGTTGATAAAGGAGCACGAAGCACGGGCAGCCCCTGAAGCGTGCAGGAAGGGAAAGGAAAGCACCGGACCTTGAATAGATTGGCCTCTATCACTCTGTGAACTGCAAGGTGATGAATGAAATCCAGGAGTTAAAAACACAATAGATGGTGGGGAGGGGAATGAGAGAAGGACGTGGCTATATATAAATATATATAAGATGATGCATGAGGATGAAAATAAGAAGATTTAGCGGTAGTCCATACACGTCAAGCAGGTTGTTGTCGACAAGCAGCTTCTTGAGCTCAAGGGCGATCTTGATGGCGACATGATTAGGAATCAGTGATTTCAAGTCGTCCGACTAATCGCGATTAGTCGGGCTTATCGGTCCACGGAGCTCGATAAGGAGCATCGATCAGGTTTGAGCGACTAGTTTTCTAGTCGTCCGACTAATCGCGACTAATCACGACTAATCAGTTCGATCAGCAAAGAAAACGATCAGACCACGATTTTTTTGGGCTGCTTCACGTGATGAACTTTGACCACTGTGGACCAGCCCATTAGGTTTAACCAAGTCTAGAGTCTCCAGACCGATCCCCACCCCCCTTAGTGCCATCCCCCGACTCGCAACCGCGAGCATGTCGGCAGGGACACGCCGCCATGACCTCTAGCCTGACCTTCGCTGCTCTGGCGCCGACCTCTATTGCTCCGGAGTCGCTAACCTCTATTGCTCCGCCGGCGTCTCCTTGCTGTGCTCCGCCATTGCCTCCTCCCGCTCTTTCGCTGCATTTGACCTCTACTTGGCCACCGCAGCTGCCATTCTGCCCTTTGCTCTGCCGCCGACGAGAGGACTGACAGCCACGAGTGGTGACAGTCTGAGGGTGACGGCGCGAGAGGCTGCCTGCCACAAAATGAGCTCCTCTTCCTCCCTGCCTGTCTGCCTCAATTTGTCGTGGTGTACTATACAACTTTGCTTTGTGGAATATGGACAAAAGATCAAGAGGCTAAACTTTCTTCATTGCTGCAAATTTAATTTACAAGAGAGAACTGAACTCATGTATAGTATATGGAAGACTAGACTTCTGACTAGACTTCTGACTAATCGACCGACTAATCACGACTAATCAACTTATCAGTGCTCTTACGACTAGATTCGATAATACGATTTGAAATCATTGTTAGGAATATGTGTGTATGTCAACAAGTATGGTATAAGACAACAAGGGGGGTGCATGGATTGGTTGGCTGATTGATTGAAGGAAACGGCAAGGAAAAGATTTTACCTTTGTGACGGTGAGCATCCTGCTGAGGAGGAACCTGGAGAGGACGTAGTAGTGGTCGGCGTTCTCCCCCAGCCAGACCTTGACCTTGACGAAGTCGTATTTGGAGGAGGCGTTGCGGGAGGGGAGCGCCTGCTTGGCGTAGGAAGCGGCGGCATCACTGCGGTCGAGAGGCGGGTCGGGATGGGCGACTGCCGGAAGCTGCTGCTGCTGCATCGGGGTCGGGATCGGTGAATGGGGATGCGATGTGATGGACCGAACAAGACAGACACAAGAAGAAGAATCTGCCGCCGCTGTTTGCCTTGCCGCTCGAACCTGGCCACCTGGTGTGGTTGGGCTGCGGTGGCCGACGACGGACGAAGGCCCCCCCTTCCGCCATGAATTTTCCTCCTCTTCTCTCTCCGACGACGGACGAAGGCAGGCGAGGAAGACGACGACGCGGGCTGTCATTGTTGTTCGAGTGGGCTCGGGTTAATGGGCCAACAGCCCACCATGAGGCCACGATCCATCCGTCCCTCGGACCCACCTCCAGTCATCAATAATAAAAGGGACCCCGCCTCTCCAACACTTTGAATGTCAAATGTTGAACCAGTTCATTAAAAATGATAGATATGTTTAAAGTAAATGTTGAACATGTGTGCAAGTTAATTGAGCAGCTTTAAAGATGGATGGCTTATTTATTTTCCAAAATTGCGAAAAGATATATGATGTTTTTATTTTTACATCCGCGCGACAAGCTGAGCGCGCGCGATCGATACGATGCTTGCAGTTGGGGAGAACAGAGAAATTAATTAATTAATTAATTAATGCAAGTAGCTCGATTCGATCGTACAGCAGCGCCGCCAGCTAGCAGGAGAAGCTAAAAATCAGGATGACGAGTATTGGACGAATGATCTGTAGAATGTGTTGGGCCTCCAGTTGACGGGGATGACGTCTCTGGCCACGAGCGTCTTGCCGGAGTCGCTGCGCAGGCGGATGGAGAAGGGCGGCTGGAGGCGGTGGTTGGAGTCGAGGCGCCAGACGGAGCCCCAGGACTCGCGCATGGGCGTCCAACGGCGGCTGATCCGCGACGACGACGACGACTCCATGAGCTCGACCTGGACCACGTCTCCGTCGCCGTTCTCGTACTCGACCAGCACGGCGAAGTAGACCTGGGTGGAGCCCTCCTCGACGTGGAAGCCGACCTTGAGGCCGGGGAACTCGCAGGGCACCCTGGCGAACTGGACGTCGATGATGCCGGCGCGGCGGAGCTCGTCGGCGCGGCCGGGCTTGGCGAGGCGCCCGAAGGCGGTGCCGCTGAGGTCGAAGTGGAAGGGGGCGCGCGCCACGGGGTAGTAGTTCATGTCCGTGATCACCACCGTCTCGGTGCGGCCGGAGCACGCGGCGGGCGCGGAGCACCTGATCTTGTAGCACGACCCGCATCCCTTGCCGTCGCGGAACAAGGGTTGGTTGCCGCAAGAAGTCATCGACATGAAGGGGTACTGGTTCACATTCTTGAAACCACAAGCACCGCCTGCCCTCCCCGGCCCGGCCGCGCGCAGACATTAATTAATTAGTATATATCAGAGATCGATGATCGAAGGATGATACGTATATAGCAGATCGAGAACGCATTGCAATAATGCAAAGCATGCATACCGTTGTCATATGGCCCTGCGCCGTTGGGCTGCCCGTACCAGGTCGCCCTTGCGCTACCCCACTGCATCTGCGCCAAGGACTCGCCGCTGCTCTCGTTGTAGCTCACGGCGGCTGCTAATTCGACGACCAGCATCAGGAGCAGGACGACCGGGAGGGAGACGGCGCCGGCAGCCATTGTGATTACTTAATGGTACCTGCTGTGTTAGTACTGACTGATCAGTAACCAGCTGCTAGTGTGTGTGCTGCATGCGCTACCTAGCTAGAGATGGATATGGATCTCACCACCTATCTCTATATACTTGAATCCATCTGAAGATACAGGAGCTGCTACTGTACACAGTCTATTCTTTGGGTGATAGTCTGATAGATAGATGCCGGCAGGCTATATATATATATAAAAAAAATAAAGCTTGCATGCATGCGAGGTGAGCGAGGCCGCACATGGCTAACCTGGCCCGCCGCGTCGTTCATGGATGCTTTCATGCAGGCATGCATTATGGGCTTAACTCGCTTTGCAGCCATATCTTTTGCCTTTAATTCGCACAGTATACTACAGTATATTTTATTTATTTACATAATATATATTTATTTATTTATTTGTTGGGCAGGGACATGTAGTAGCTAGCTAGCAACATGTGCAGCGGTTTGGATTCGATTCTTCCACGACGTACACGTACGTACGACGGCGGGTCGATCCGATCCGGTGATCACTGATCGATCCATGGACTCTAGTCTTCAACATTGCCATGTGGGATCGATAGACCATGGAGTAGGCCGGCACATGCGGCCGTCCAATGATCGATCAGCAATTACGTACCAACCACACCACACCACATGGATGCGATGCGATTATCAACAAAGTAAAATTATCATTTAATACATAGATAGAGATGCATCGCTCGTGAATGCATGCCAAACTTTTTCTTTCCCTTATTTTGAAGGCATCCATCAAAACAAAACAAATAAAATCCGAAATATGATGCTACAAACTACTGCCGCGAGAGTGGAGGAGTAATAATATGTTGAATTGAAGCATGCATGGGATCAATTATTATTTTCTGGGTCAAATCTTTTCTAAAAGCAGATCTTGTAACTTTATTATAACGTAGATGCATGGTTAAGAAAAATTCAGAAACCATCAAAATCTTTAAAAATCAATCGAAGTGGCCGGTTAAAAATCGAGTGAAAACCTGAAACGTTGGTAAGGCTCATGGGCCAATAGACATCCAATTCTCTCTGGTCTGCTGCTTCGTGCCCTGACCCAGTGGGCTGGCCTTCCCATACAAGGGCACTAGGAGCTGATCAATGGGCTGGCGGGCCATGGGGAAATCTCTCGTCTCTTAGTGGTGGTAAATGGGCTTATCCCAAGGTAGGGCCTGTTCGGATGGCTGGAAAAGCCACGGCTGGGGCTGGCTGGGAACCCGATCAGAATGGGGGGCTGACTGGTGGGCCCAGCCGGCCAGCCCAGCCATACCAGCCGACCAGCCCAGCCACTTATGAGCATCCAAACAGGCCGGTTGCAGCTGCTAGGCCTGCAGCGTGCTTACACACGCCGTTGCCGTGCATCTTGCGAGCTCCGGCAAGAGCAGCTACGTGGCAGCGAGCAAGGAGAGAGGAAATAGAGGATTTTTTACACATACATTGTCTTTTATAACCCTCAACTTTCGAATCAACAGTAACGAAGTATAATGAACGACCTAGATACACCATGTGACCATAACTACATGTTGCAAGGCATTTCCCACACTACAGAATGAGCAACTCAGTTATAGGTTTTGAATTATGCGAACTATGAGATGGCTAGCCACAGAGGTGCTATAAAAAACTTTACACATAACTTATGCAAAACTAAATAAACGTAGATGCAAAGTTTACGGTATAAATTGGTAGATGGTAAAATAAAGACAAAACACAACATCAATCAACCAGTTAAACTAGCTAGACAGAAGAAAATAAAAGATAGACAAAACATCCAAAAAAAGATAGACAAAACATCCGCGGCCGCCGCCGATGCTGTCCAGGGCAAGGTCATCACTAGCTAGAAAGTTGATTCTCCATGTGCTACTCATTGTTACTCCGTGACCCAGGAGGTCACCCGCGGCGACGTGCGAAATACTCTCAAATATACCTGATTTTGGTAACTCATTCTTTATAATGTAACTAAGATTTGTACCAAAAAGTAGTGGCGTTACTATTTTGGTACTAAGGATAAGGGCAAGGTACTAAATAGCGTTCATAGAGCCCGCAATAGCGGGCGCTATAGCGGTAGCGGACCTCTACCGCTGCCGCTACTAGGTAGCGGAACCAAAATAGCATGTTTGGACTTAGCGTCCGCTATTGTCCGCTATTGCACTTAGCATCCGATATTTTGGGTCGCTATTGCTGATTTCATACCGCTATTTGCTATGTTAATAGTTATATTGATAATAAAGATGAATCAAGTGACAATAAAAAAAAGGTTGAATATGGTGTTTTAAACAATAATAAAGATGACGACCTAACAAATTATGTTGTTTTTTATTAATGTGATAATTTAATGCTAATATACATCTATGTATCTTCTATTTATACATTTATTTAAACTTTTTCATGAATATCATACCAAAACTTTTAAACTTTTGACCAAATATGATGGTAATTGTTCAAATATGTCATAAAAAATTGTCTAATTTTTAAATTCCGCTATTTGGACTTAGCGTCAGCTATAGCTATCCGCGATCCGTTACACGAACACTAATCTGCTACCATACCGCTAAACGCTATTTAGCACCTTGGATGAGGGACTAAGGGTGCTCATAAATAGAGAAAAGATTGTGTCGATAAAAGGCCATCTCCTTTTTTATATCTCGATGGTGTGGATGCGTGCATGCAGCGCACCAAATCCTCGAGAGCCTGGTACCGTTTGGCAGGAGTAGACCACATTGCTGCTTGGAGCTAGCTACTAGGTGGTGTTTAGCAGAGATATATAGAGCACATCCTCGGAGACCATGAACCCTAGCTAAGACAAATAATCTTAACCTTGCATCTTGTTCTTGCCAACCGATGCCTTCATAGCCTTCTTCACATTAAATGAAAACTCATCCATTTCAACGAAGAGCATTTAATATTGGTGAGCACCAGTGGCACAAGTAGCATCACCTTCTTCGGGCAGCCAAATTAAGTGCCTACACAGTTTGATTTGTTCTTGCCTCCCCAGCATGACATGAGAAGGGCATGCTTGTTGTGTAGTGGTTGCACTTTAATTTGGTACCCTAAAAGTGCCAAGCATCAGTCTTGGGCACATCATTAGGGATGAACGTGTCTAACTGAGTTTGGAACGCAAAAAGAGATCGGATTACCCCACAACCATCTGTTTTACGCATGACTATGTATGATAATTTCGCAAACTGAGTTTGTGGCATGTTATGATGCTACGGGAAAGGCTTTATGGCTTAAGAGTTTTATTCCGGCATTAAGAGTTGTTGATAGTATCTCGAGACCTATCACAATGTACTGCGATAATAAAGCCATAGTTTTCTTTTCACGAACGGTAAATTATCTAAGGATTCAAGGTTTATTGACCTTAAGTATCGTATCGTGAAAGAAAGAAATCGGGACCAAACATATAAGATTGAGCACATAAGTACTAAGGCAAATATTGCGGATCCGCTCACAAAAGATTTATCACCATCCCAATTTTAGACTCATGTCCTAGGCATGGGACTGGTGAGTAGCCTTTATCAGGATCTAATTCAGGGCCATTAATTTCCCCAAATAAGATTAAAGAGTTCTAACAAGGTTTCTCAGTGAGACTATGGGTAATGCCGTCCTAGAATGTCGTGGTGCTGCTGACGACCCATTGGTCTTGTACTTGCTGATTTACCGAGGAAGAACTTTAGTTTAAGTATAAGTCATTGACCGAATTAAGTTTTAAGTTTAAGATGTTGACGTTCGGTCAAGGGGGAAAATGTTGGCTTTTGTTTTGACCTCAGTCAATAACCGAGAACGAGAAAGAAACGGGGATAACCCCGTATCCCCTCAAATCTCGGTATATCCCAACTATAAGTCCTTGCCTTGATCGGGAGGCAATCTATTTCCATCTATAGGACTCGGCCCTGGGCCTACAGTGCTATATAAACTAAGGAAAACCTCCAACGGGGCATCTAATCACGCAACGCTAGGTTCACCGTAACCTAGCCACCCTTCACCGATCGCTGAGGGTGCTGGAAAGCTCGGTAGCTCCTGTTCCTCGCCAAGGGCAGTGCTGATGGAGTCTAAAAGGTTGACGCTACCCTGTGAAGACCCTCAAGGACGTCTATGCTACATCCCTAACTCCGTCCATGCCATCAACATCGTCACCTCTGCGCCAACCTCTGTTGACGACATGGACACCACAAACGTCGGTATAAGCTCACTGGCGACATCTATTCCATGTTAGATTAACGTACTAGACGAGATCTATTCTAGACTAGAGATCCTTGTTATGTTTATGCTCTAAGTGTTGTTAGTTTGATCTAACAATGTACATTTAATGCAAAGTAGTTAAAGATCGACGATGCATAGATCAACCAAAATTCTGCATCAAATTCACAAAATGGATGGGATGTGATTGGAATTAAGTTGGACAAAACTGTATGTACTTCCTCCGTTCTCATTTATTTGACACTGCCTAGACCAAATTTCAGCTAAACGACATCAAACATAAGTGAACAGAGGTGGTAGATGAATGTGATTATGGACTTGGCCCGGGTGACTAGGCATCATAGTCGAATGTTATTTATTCGAAAAGGCTATATTGTGCTCGAGTGTGTTAGCTCTGCCTATTCACACTTGAAATTTTGGACGGCGGCAAAGCTGTCTCCAACGAGCGTTGGAGGTGGGAGAGGCTGTGGAACAGGCTTCTTCATCAACTCCGGCGAGGTTCAGGTGGGGAGTTCGGGTTAGGGGTTGGGCTCCAGCAGGATCTCCATGGCTGGACCTAGAGGAAAGATCAGGGATGCAGGCCGGCCCGACGGTGGTGGCGGCGGGGACGGTAAGGCCAGCGGCGCCAAAACCTACTGCGCCGCAGCTAGGAGGTGGACGGCTTGGGCGGCGGCGCGAGGAAGAAACGATGGCGAGGTGGTGGAAGGTTGAAGAACGGGAGATTGAAGAAGTACGGGAGGTTGAAGACGAATGAGAGCCTTAGATGTTGATGTTCACAAAATTCGAGTGTGAGCACACTCGTGTATGCTGTCACTACTACAAATTTGATTATATCAAACGCCCCCTTTACAGCCAGTTTTGAGCCAACCGGCTGTAAAGGGGCATCACAGCCAGTTCATGGCTACAACCAGCTGTGATGAGGGCGTCGAACAACGCAGCCGGTTAGAGCCACAAACCGTTTGTGTTGGTCCTCATCGCAGCTGGTTTGAAGCCACGAATCGTTTGTGAGTGGCTCATCAACACAACGGGTTCTAGCTACGAACCATTTGTGTTGGTCCTTATCGTAGCCGGTTGGAGCCATGAACCATTTGTGTTGATCAACACAGCCGGATCTATATGTATAGGCACTTGGCAAATATAATTTTTGAAGCGCTAAACATATTCAAATTAAAAAGTGTTCAACTACAAAGTTGTATAAATTTTTAAGATGTACAACTTTTAGTTTGGTCATTTTTTCATACAACAGAGTGATAATAAAGTGTTCACACAGTCTACATCTCTCCTATATGATTTAGGGTATGAAACTAAAAGAGAGATGTAGAGTTAGTAGACACTTTTATTATCACTATGTCGTATGAACAAATGACTAAAATAAAAGTTGTAAAACTCAAAAAGTTATGAAACATTATATTGGACAACATCTTCATTTGAATTCATATTGTCAACAAAAACCAAGTTTAAAAGTATTTAAATTTGAAATTTAAATTTCGCAAACGACCTCGGATGGAGAAACCAACAGTATGAAAGTTACATTGTTTGAAAGGTTACGAAACTCTGTAGTTGACAAGTTTTTAATTTGAATTTGTTTAAGCCCTCAAACAAGTCATTTATACTCGGGTTCATATAATATGTGGGGAACGAAAATGGGATATGGTCATGTGTGGTGGTGTGGCGTAGTGGTAAGAGAGGGTATGCGTGAGTGGACGGTCGTGGGTTCGAATTCCAGCTACTGCGTGGCGCACAAAAAATCTTGTGGCTTGGGACTGGGTTAGCGCTCGAGTGACTGTCAGGTGGGGTCCCTCCCCCATTTAAAAAATATTTTTTGCTAATTTTTAGCTCGCGATGATGCTGGTCTGGACACCCTCATCATAGCCGGTTCCTATTCTCAATCGGCTGTGATAAGGAGCATCGCAGCCGGTTGGGAACCGGCTGTGTTGAGGGTGTCAACACAGCTGCTATAAATCAAAGGGTGGCAAAACCGGCTGCGATGAGGGTTATGGAACCGACTGCGATAGTGATTCTGTAGTAGTGTGTAGTGGCCCCCTATTTATTTAGCAATGTAAACATGCATTATTGTTGGTTGTTGAGCAAACTACAATCATCCTCTAATGTTGTTCATTTCATTCATGCATGGTGTCGTCGTGACTCAGCTCGTGATTGATTAATTTGTTTGCCCGTGAAGAATGAAACTAAAGCATGCATTGTCGCATCGATCGCACACGCATGCAGACATGGCGTACGTTTTTTAGTATTCCGTCACGGGCGGGCCGGCAGGCAGGCATCATCTATCGATCATGCATCTCCAGGTTTATTAATTTAATTGGGATCGAGATTTCATTTCTTTTTATTTATTTAGTACCATATGCGTGCCCTGCCTGCTGTTAGGGCATGTACAACCCATAGACAACAGCTGTCTTTATACTGTCATGTAGACATATCTATCCCATGTGTACCATATTTAATGAGGAGGGAGAAGAGAGCCGTCGTCTCATCAGAGGACAGCACGGGCCCGTGCTCCCATGCACCGATGCCGTGTTTGCAGATGGATTCAGGCCCCTCTGGATCGTTTGCGGTCTGCTCTGCGCTGAGAAGGATTGTTCGTGTGCGCAGAAGGAAAGTAAACAAAGCACACAAGCAGCGGAAGCAACAGGAAAGCTGTCAGGAGCTGAGAGAAAGGACCTGGTAATAGCGAACATTTAATGGCTCTATTGTGCTTGATCATCGGTATATATGTTCAGGTTCTGAATCTGCATTTCTCTTCCTATCTGTATTATAGTTGTTCTATAGGGACACTAAAATGGCTACAAAAATCAAATTATACTAGATCACTATGATTTACTATGATTTACGTGTTAATGGATGAATTAATACTCTTGCAGACAGCAAAAAAGACAACAACTATCTAACTGTTGTACAAGTTGTCTATTTAGCTGTCTATGTGTGACAAAAAGACAGCAGCTGTCTAAACCGTTGTACATGCCCTTAGCTAGCTAGCTGGAGTAAATAAAAGCATGGTGGATCATGTCAGACAGATGATATATGGAGTAGACGAATGAATGAATGAATGAAGCACAGCAAGTACAGGCTCGTGACCTCCTCCGGATCCTCCCGGCCCTCCTTTGCATTGCAGCCAAGGGATGGATGGATGCATATGCATGGGAGCGATCGATCGAGAGCGATGGAGGAGGGCAAAGGCAACAAGCAGCAGTAGGTAGCAGCTATAGCCTGGTCGATCAAGAGGCCGCGTGCGCCGGAGAGAGAGAGAGAGAGAGAGAGGCAGAAGCAGCCAGGCGCATGTGAAGCCTCGACGGGGCCCCGGCGGTCGGGTGGCGACGGCTTCCCGTGCCCTCCTCCCTCCCTGCTGCTTCCACATCCATCCCGGCCGGCGTATGTACTACTAATCCTTCCAGGCAGCCAAATTATTAATCAAAGGCGATGCAATCTACTAGTAGTAGTAGTGGTTGGCTTGGCTTGGCCTTGGCTCTATAAATACGTACTACATCTCATATGCATGGCCTGCATCATCTCATATCGATCGGCCGCGATCGACCACACCAACACAATCCATTCATACCAACCAAAGCACGCAGCAGCGCTAACAACAAGCAGACGCCACGTACGTACGCGCCAGCAGAGCCATGGCAGCAGCAGTCTTCTTCAAGGTGTCCCTGTCCTCCCGCGTCGTCGCGGCTGCGCTGCTTTGGCTGCTGGTGGCCCACGGCAGCAGCTGCGCCAAGCACAAGAGCCACAAAGCGGCCCACGCAGCCCCGACGCCGCCGCCGCCGTCGTCGGACTCCTCCTCCTCCGGTTCCGGCGGCCCAGGAAGCGGCGGCTACTACTACCCGACACCATCACCACCACCACCCACTAGCAGTAGCAACGGCAGCAGCAGCAGCAGCGGGTGGCTCAACGCTCGCGCGACGTGGTACGGTGCCCCCAACGGCGCCGGCCCTGACGACAACGGTGGCGCCTGCGGCTTCAAGGGCGTCAACCTGCCGCCATTCTCCGCCATGACGTCCTGCGGGAACGAGCCGCTCTTCAAGGACGGCAAAGGCTGCGGCTCATGCTACCAGGTACCTAATTCTCTCTCTCTATATATATATACATTATATATATATAATTAATTAACGAATTTATATATGTATATATATATGTATGCATTAATAATTAATTATACACTCACAACATATAGATCCGCTGCCTCGCCCACCCTGCTTGCTCCGGCATCCCCGAGACTGTGATCATCACGGACATGAACTACTACCCGGTGGCCCCATACCACTTCGACCTCAGCGGCACGGCCTTCGGCGCCATGGCCAAGGACGAACGCAACGACGAGCTCAGGCACGCCGGAATCATAGACATCCAGTTCAAGAGGTACTACTCATTGTTATGCTATAAGTAACTGGCAGTTGCACGCCCACCAATGCATGCAATTCTCCACTATTCCTCCCTGCCGAGTCCGTTACGGGGTGACGGTTGTTAGCTGCAATGCAAAAATGCAACGCATGTGGGGCGCTTCTAGCTACCTACTCCTTTATTTACTTTTTATTTGCATGCTTTCCTTTTTCCTTAACTTGGCGCGCATGCATACACAACAGAAAGTGCTACACAACATTCTTTAGCCTGGCTCGCTCCTTTTTGCACTGCACTACAATGCATTGCATTCATTGGAGTTGGACTAGTGTACTTTCCAAAAAGCTATGCATGTATAGCTTGCTGGCTAGCTAAATACCTTTTCGATTTTTTATTAATTAATTCTTGAAATGCATGTACGCAATGCAGTGCAAGTATACGAGGTAGTAGGATCAGAGTAGTAGCTATACCATCCAATCTATTAGTGTTGTACTCCGATCTAACTGGGACCTAAAATACATAATCTACTCACTAATCAAAATGGATTTACCTGGAACGTACAAAAGCGCAAAACTCCAAATTAAATCAATCAATCGGCATCACTGCACGTATGTACATCTGTCGGATGTCACCTGGCATATTATATATATGAAAAAGTCCACGTTACTCCCCTCAACTATAAGCAAAGTCTACTTAACCCCCTAAACTATATTTTGGTTCATTTTACTCCCTAAACTATGTCATTTGGTTTATTCTACCCCTAATACAATTTGTCTTTTTTATTTCTCCATGCACAAGAGTCACATTACGTTAAAATTTTGCGAGATGAGAGTAGACATCATAATGCATTATAGAAAAATATAACATGATTTTTTTTCATTATTTTGATGGAGTAAGATATTTAATAATTAATTAATCCTTAGCATACAACATTATACAAATAATAATAAGGAAAAATTCATAATATATTTTTTTGACATACATTGTGAGGTTTACTACAATCATACGAAATTTGAAATTAAAATTTAACTTGTGCATAGAGAAATAAAAAGATAAATTGTATTATAGGGTAAAATTGACCAAGTGACATAGTTTATGGGATAAAATAAACCAAAAAATAGTTTAGGGGGGTTATGTAGACTTTGCTTATAGTTGAGGAGAGTAATGTGGACTTTTTCTTTATACGTCATACATACATACATACTATACATACATACATACTAAAGTGCTGGGCATGCATCTGTAGGGTTGCTTGTCAGTACCCTGGGCTGACGGTGAGCTTCCACGTGGAGCGCGGTTCCAACCCCAACTACCTGGCGGTGCTGGTGGAGCACGAGAACGGCGACGGCGACGTGGTGCAGGTGGACCTGATGGAGTCGCGGGCGGAGGACGCGTCGCCGACGGGGGTGTGGGAGCCGATGCGCGAGTCGTGGGGCTCCATCTGGCGTATGGACTCGCGGCGGCCGCTGCAGGGTCCCTTCTCCCTCCGCGTCACCAACGAGTCCGGCAAGACGCTGGTGGCGGACCAGGTCATCCCCGCAGACTGGCAGCCAGACAACGTCTACAGCTCAATAGTCCAATTCGACTAGCTAGTAGCTTTGCATGCATGCATGCTGCCTCCATGCGTGCATTGTTTGCATAGATACGTACGTACGTACAGAGACGTCGCTTGCGATGACGTCCATCACCAGTTGTTATCGATCGATTATACTCCATATCGTGTCGTGTGTGTTGATCGGTGTTGTGTGTATGACATGAACGCATCACGTACTACAGACAGAATATGAATGAATGAATGAATACAGCTAGCTAGCCTACTACTCCCTTTTAACTGATTTGCACGTACGTTGTATATAATTAGACAGATCGGTACGCCGACGTTCGATGGTTTCAAGGCTTCGCAGACGCTGACACGCATGCATCTATCTCAAAGGCATGACAGGCAGAAAGACGGAGCGACCGACTCTGATCATCATCTGATCGAATTTGAACAGGCATGCCTCTCCTTCAGCCATGACAGGCTAGTAACAGGACGAACAGACGGCCGGCCTCATCTTTTATTTGTCACCTTCAGCCCGTGCCTCTCCTTGTACTGTACTGTGTGGGTGTGTCGCGTCTTTTTCGTTGGTCTGCCTGATTGGATCGGATGCCAGCTTACAATTCTTCTCTGGCTATAGCTACTGCGCTCGCTCACGGGCTTTTGTTTTCTTCCTTCCCTTTTCTATCGCTCGATCTCTCTTGCCTGTGACCAGGCCAGACTTTTTTTTTGTTTGAGGCAATGACGAGGCCAGACTTTTTTTTTTGTTTGAGGCAATGACGAGGCCAGACTTTATTATATATATTATTGCATTATTAGAACTACTACTCTATGGCCGGCCACAGAATAACTATTCTATAACCACTTTGATTTGCTACAATTACTATGGTAATTTACGAGATTATAGTAAATCTTACTACATAATTTACTATAATATGATCTTAAATATATAAACTTTAGGACATTCAAACGAAGGAAAGCTTGGGAGTAGTAAGTCTTTCTTTTGTCTACTAGTCTACCTATTATACAATACAGTAGCAGTAGCAGCATGCAGATTAAAGCGACACTAGCTTTATAAAGAGAGAGCATACATAATTATAATTATACTATCTGTTGCATGCGCATGCATGCTAGAGAGTACTATGTATATATCGAGCCGGCAGAGCCCGGCACGGGAATGTGGACTTTTGTCTTTTGGTACTAGCATAGTGTATTTTCCACAGGCAAGGTATACGGCGCGGTGTTGCTAGCAGTATTATTGGCTAGCAACTGCTTTTACAATCCATCGCATGCATGCATGCGTTCCTCTTTCATTTAATTTGGCGGTGGCATCCTCGTCGATGAGTGCGGTATGGTACGCATGCAAATGATACAACAGTGTGTATGCTTTTTTTTTGGTGGGTGGGGGGATACTCTTTACGTCCCAAACTAAGTGTTATTTTGGGTGTCTGTTTCACGAGTTTGACCAGATTGGTAAAAAATACGTGCAACATTTAAATATCTAAATATTTTTATAAAAAAACTAAATCTAAATATCTATCTGGTAATATCTATATACAGTACCATAAATTTAATATATTTTTATATATAATTGACTGAAGTTGTTTATTGAAAAGTGAGGAAGACAATTATTTATTTAGGGTATGTTCTAAGCTGGCACAACATCGCTCCTGGTCGTTCTAGCTGTGTATGTATTTGATTTTCATCCCCCAAGCGAAGCAAAAGCGTATACTTGATTTTCTTCTTCACAAGCCTGGGCTGGGCCTACCTCCATCCCTAGAGATGCCGGGGGTCCATCCACTTGTCCACCATGTCACGAAGATCTTCGAGGTTGCTGGGGCGGTTCATTCTGAACTGGCGGTAGAAATTGCGATCGAGCATGCCAGCTTAGAAGATGTCGATGACGTCTAAATCAGCGAGGGGAGCACACGTCGCCTTCTTCTCCCAAAACACCGATTGTAATCCCGTAGGAACTCATTTGGCTTCTGCGTGATCGCATGCGGCTCATATTTATTTCCAGGGCGGTCAAAAAAACCCTAAAAATTGGTGACGAATGGCTTCTTCAAGGCATGCTATCAATGGAGTTTGGAGGAGGCTCTCCAGATGTGAGAGGAGCCTGTTCTAAGACGACGGGGAGGTAGAGCATCTTGGTGTAGCCATCGCCGCCAGCCGCCTGGACGGCAGAGTAGTAGCGGCTCAACCAGGACAACAGAGGAGTAGCGGCTCAACCACATCATCCGGTCCAACTTTCCGTCGTAGTTGGTGATGCCGGAGGGCTTGAACTTCCATGGGAAGTTGTGGGTGCGGATGTATCGCACTTTATCTCACCGCCATGAGCTCCCGCGCTCTCGCCAACCTGTGACGCAAGGTCGCTTCGAGGGGGCCGTCCGTGGAGAGGCGGAACATGATTGGTCGAGGGCGTCGCTCATAAGAGGGTTCGTCGTTAGAGACGAGGTTGTCGTCCTCCTCCTCGGCGCCGCCTCGCCCACACTCGTGAGCCCCGGAACTTGCCTTGGTGGACGCTGACGGACGTGCCTACCAAAAAATGCTGGATGGTGTACGCATAAACAGATGGCCACCTTCTCCGTCACCCAGGCGGAGGTCTTCCTCGTCGGCTCCATGCCTCCATATCTCCTCAGCGTCCCCATCTACGAGACAATTAAGCGCCTGGCGACGGACGCGCCTACCAAACTCCTCTCTCATAGCATCTCCAGCCGGGCCCTTAAATGGGTCTCTATCCCTTGTTTTAGTCTCCCGCTAGAGAAATCATCTCCAGCCAGGACTCTAAATGAGCCCCTATTTTGGGGAGGCCTCCAAATTGTGGCCCAAAACCTCTAGAAATGGAGGTCCTCAAAATTTAGTCACTCCACTAGAGTTGGAAGCCCATAAACTTTTGTGGACTGACCTCTAAAAGAAATATAGAGGCTCCAATTTAGAGGCCCGACTAGATATGCATGACGATGACGTCGTCCTTGTCCACGCGTGATCAACACCCTCCATCAGCAATAGCATCCATCATGTACGTTATTACGCTATATATCTTCATGTGTGTTTTTAGCGTCTTTAATTAAACCTGAACTATGTTCTTTTAAATAAAAAATGCAAAAAAAATACATACATAAAAAAACTGCATCAGTATGCCAGTACCGTAATGCACAAGCTCCTCCTCAAGGACAAGACAAAAAAATACTATTCGCAAAAAATTGTATTCTATCTCTATTCTGGCCTAGGCCTTGTTTAGATGAGAAAGTTGGTGGAAAGTTGGAGGTGTAAATAGTGCATTGGTAAGTGTGTCTGCGAGAGAAGATATGACTCGATGTGACTGGAAAGTTGGTGAAAATTAGTAAAGTAAACAGGGCCTTATTCTACACTGCAGAGGATCTCGTTCGCAGAAACTGCATTCAATCTCTCCATTCAATGCAGTTGAACAACGCCGAGACAGCCTTGTTCGCGTTTGAAACCTTGACGACCGGGTTTTCCTCATCTCGTACCCATATATGGCGTGCATATCTCGTGCCTCACTCAGGGTTTTATTTTTCGAACCGGTTGCTCGAACCGCCGGCCTTCGGTAGCGGTTTACCGGTCCGGTTTGACCGGTTACCGCTAGAAACTGGACAAATTCAAATTTTGAATTCAAATTCACATATCCCGCGGTTTGGAGCGGTTAGCCGCTCGGTTTGATCGGTTAGCCAGACCGGTTTGGCGGTTAGCCAGCCGGTTTGCGTCCAAAAAAAATGGGCTAGAAACCGGACAAATTCAAATTTTGAATTCAAATTCACATATCCGGCGGTTTGGAGCGGTTAGCCGCTTGGTTTGACTGGTTAGCTGGACCGGTTTGGCGGTTAGCCGGCCGGTTTGTGTCCAAAAAAATGGGCCTTAATGGGCCGGCCACTTTTTTTTCTTTTTCTTTTTTATTTAATTTGTATTTGCCGAAAAAAATACCAAATGAGCAAATATTTGAAAACTTTTTACACCAACAGATTACACGCACCTTGAAGTATTTTTAGGAATTTTTACGATATTTTTCTATTTTTTAAATTTAAATTTAAAAATTTTGAATTTTGCCTGGTTCAAACCGTCCCGAACCGCTACCGGTCCGGGATGGTTTAACGGTTTGGTGAACCCTGGCCTCACCAGAGATACAAGCCCAGGCATGATCTCCCTTTGGAAATCTCTCAGCCCCCTTCCTCTCTTCAGCCTAATCCCACAGCAATCCTTGTCAGTTGGTGCTCTCGCTCGCATCGATGCCCCATCATCTCTCATCTCCTCTAGACTCAGTATGCTCTCTTCGAAAGAATTCAGCGAAGGCGCCGGTTCATCCTCGCCATCTGTCTGGCTGTTGCTTGCATGGCTATCTGCCAAGACTGCCATCCATGCATAATTCCCCGAGAATATGGAAACGAGTGTCACCGCTGCCATAGGAGCACCTTTCTCGTCCCCTGCTTCATGAATGCTGACAGCTTCAGGCGCATTACTTGATGATCTCAACCTTGGACTAGCATAGTCACGGCCTTGGGGAGTTTCTGGTAAAAACACGCCTGTCAGTTGCAATTCCACATCCTGGTGACTGCACATCCTCACCGCCCCTGCTCTCGGCCATGCCCTGCTGGTCTCTACTAATAATGGTTGCACATTCAGCTGAGTCATTCTGGGTAACATATTGGTCGAGCGAGTACTCTTCACTTCTATCACTATTTACAGCTTCGCTTCTGTCAAAGGTTGTTGTTACCCTTTGTGGGAAATCATTGCTCTCAACCGCTACGTTTAAGTCAAAACGTCCCACCTCATCGTCGGATATTGCCGCTATTGGGCGCTCCCTATGCACCGCAATAGTTGGCTGTCCCATTGAATTGGTTGCTTGGCTGCTTCCGGATTTAGGTTAACCTATGACCGGATCACTAGAACAGACTGACAATACTTTCCGTGGCATTTCACTACATACCTGAGAATCCAATCCTGAGGTCGTATGCTGTGCATATTGATGATGGATATGTCTTATGGGAAGTTGATTGTATCTTGAAGCTTCCACACACACAGGCTCGTGGCTCTGAGTAGTGTCACGAAATGCACCTGCAGCCATCACTTCCCTTGAGCTATATGGAGCAGAGATAGTTGTAACAACTGTTATGGAGGATCCTTTCGATGATACGATGCTAGATTCACTTCCTTTAAGGAACGTTTTGCTTGAGTTATTGCTAGAATCTCGAGATTGTCTTGTAGCAGAACTGGACATAAGAGAACACAGCACCATGGAAGGCTCAGGATAAATATTAGAATCATCTTCCTGGGCTACATTCAGGTCGATACACATGTGCCCATGTACAGCATTCTTTGCTCTCACAGGTGAACCACTGCCTGGAGTATCACTAGAACCAGTTGAACCTGATATATGGAAGGTTTGAGAAGTCCATCAAACATCCGACAATCAACCCTAGCGAAGAATAAACAACACACAGTGCGCAACAGACAGCTGCGAGCCAAAACAACAACTTGCACTGAACAATTGGACTAACAGCATAGGGTAACTCGCAATGAGTTACGAAATTGATGGGAGCCTACTTTTAGGGAGACAAACCAATCAATATTGCTTCGCGAAGACCACTATAACAAAGCTACAACTCTGCCATCAAATTCTCTGTACTGGAGTCTTAATTGGGAAATCATTCGTAAACATTTTATATTTATATTATAAAGTAGAGTGTCGTGGTTTACTCAGTTGCATCAGTTCCAAATATAAACAGAATTGCTTGGAGAATAAATAGCCATTGCATATTACAGTTCTGATTAATACTTGCAGGTGTTCGAAATCGAATGGACAGAAGCAGAAAACATAGTAAACGTTGCACATCAGGAGAAAGGGAAAAATTCAGTGCCGGTGCATATGACTACACGAGAGTTTCCATGGTACTATATAATTATATGGATCCTAGCGGCAACATCGCAAGAGCTCTCAGACATTTGACATGTACGGAGAGAATACACTACGTCATCGGCTAAGGACAGTATTCTCAAGCAGAGCAAGGATAAGAAGACTGACCAGAAGTCAAATATGGAGCACTGCACAATTGACTGCGCATCAATGAAGAGCTTTGAAGCAGAAGAGATTGTGAATTATGGAAAAGACCAACATTGTCGTTAGAGTAGTTGGTGCATGTTGCGGAAGAAACAATCTGCACATGGTCATCCAATGTTGCTGGTTTCTCTAAATCGATGAGACAGCGATGGCCGGATCTACCCTGCACACTAGAAGGTTAGGCTTTCTTAGAGTGGAACCCTTGGCATCCAAATTGTCCAATTTGACCTCATCGTGGCATCGAGCCTGCCAGCTTGCCTAGAAAACACCTGGATTCTGTGTGGCACCCAAATCCACCTGCGACAGCAATACTATCACAAATTTGGATCGACTTGGGTAGAAAATGAACATTAAACTAGTGAGGCTACCATA
>JACEFO010001322.1:0-23144 GCA_015342445.1 Digitaria exilis | reverse complement strand
TGTGATCAGCACTGCTTTTGGTGCTGCTCTCAACAAGTGCTTTGAGTGCTGATCATGCTTTTGTGCTGATCAGAGATCACTGTGCTTGATCGTTTTGGCTCTGCTCTCAACAAGTGCTTTGGATCATGTGCTGATCAGCACTGCTTTTGATGTTGCTCGCAACAAGTGCTTTGAGATCATTGTGTTCCTTAAGCTGCAATGGCATGATAAATATAGTCACAATTTCTTTCTTTGTCTGTGTAAACAGAATACAGGCAGGAGAAAGGATCAAATAATCCTTACAAGTTTCTGCAGTGAATTATCTAGGGCAACAACTTTCTGCTGTATGCTGCCAGCTGCACATGATAAATGCATGCTTTGAGTGATGTGCCAGAATATACTCAAAGCTTCATGAACAAAGATAAACTTCTGCTGTATCATATTCAGTTACTGGTTAGACTTACAATCTAGTGGATGCTTCCTTCATGCTCTCTATTTAACTCATAACATCATTTTGCACTGAATCCATTACCATCTCCGACTTATGCACCGAACTGCCAAATGCTGAAATTTGCACTCAACTTCTTCATTCAGATACCTGGCTTTAAGATAATAAATACTAATCAGACAGAAATCAAAATAGTGATACCATGTAATTATGGCAGCTCAATGATGATGGTAATCCGGTATGTAAATGGCCTCAGTTTTACTCCTTTTATACTATGAAAACACGCAACAGGCCAGCCTGTGGATAATAAAATGAGATAAGGAGAATAGATCAAAAGACCATAAGTCATCCACCGCCCCCTGTTTTTCTGAACTACTCTATGGTGGTATCGGTAAAACCGAAAAATTGTATCAAGAGCAATGGACGGTCTGGAGACTTGACATCTACTGTCCGGAGGGAAGGGTTCCACCGATGGACAGGGGTTGCTCGATATTTTTGCCAGTTGCAGCTGACGATTCTTCTCGCGCGCAAAGAAGCCGAGTTGACATGCAGTGAGGCATATTCTTTGATGGGTCATCATGTAACCCAAATCTCTGGTCACCAAGAAAATAAAATGGAGGTCAAAATTGTGCAAGAAAACCATAACTATACATGCTTAAAACAATCGTGTGCAGATAGAAATGCAGGAGCTGCAAGTGAAATATGATTCTCACATTGCAGCACTCAGTCGTGCCTTGAAGAATAAAGCAAAAGTCACCGTTGAGTAATCAGAAAATAACGGGACCAATGGTGGACTCAATAATGGGAATGGATTTCAAACAGAGTCACATGATTGATATGACAAATTCCAAACAGATTCACAGTCGTAGATGGATATCTATTCCCCCAACAGATTCAGTACACGCATGCAACAAAGAATGGCAAGATGGTGCTACCAGTTGCAGAGCAAACAGTTTGACTGATAAGAATCGATTTGACGGTGCGCGCCCATTACTAAGCACATTTGAAGTAGCCTGAAGCAACTAATCCAAAACCATGAAGCTGCTGCAAGTAGCAGTACGGTCTCGGAATCCCAAGCACCACCACTAATCACACTTGAAAGAACACAGTGAGAAGTAAAAGCAAAAGGATCCCGGTGAATGGGACCCCAATCAGAGCAGGAAAGAGAGGGAGGATGATGCAGACGGGACCTGATCTCGAGTAGGCGACGCGTGAGTGCGGAGGCTGAGGATGTTCTCGTCGAGGATCCCTGCGAGAGCTGTGACTGCGAGTGCAGCAGCGACGACCGCCGCCGCTGCTTTCCCCAGCGCCCTGCGAGAAGGACTGCTGCGACAGCGACTGCGAGCGCGGCTGCTGCGACCCAGCCAGGGAGGCGGCGGAGGAACCCAATGCTCCCACCCCGTCCAGTGCCTCCGGGTCCTTGTGCAACTGCAAGCAGCAGAAGTAGAATCGCAATCAAATTAATTTAAGGTGAGACAAACGGAAGCAGCCCGAGCCGCGGCGAGAGGGGGACTGGGGGGAGGGGGATTTCACCGGGGAGGGAGGACGGAGATGGAGCCGAGGTCGCACGCCTTGTTGATCTTTAAGCTTCATGGCCTCCTTCTGCTTCTCCCTCCCGTCCCCCGAGGAAGGAAGGAGGCGGCCGTCGCCGTTGCAATTTGAATTCTCTCTCTGATGACCTCATCATCACCTCTACCTACTACTATTATGTACCATGTGATGTGACTCCACCCCAGTCCGTCCGTGTCTCGGCCAACTCGGCGGCCCATACCGTCCGTCCATCTCGTTCCTTCCACCAAAGCCCTAGCTAGCAGCCGCAGCCCGCCACCCTTCCCCCTTCTTCCTTCGTAACTCCACCCCCCCCCCCCCCCCCACCCACTTCCAGCTGCGCCGCGGCGGCGGCGGCGGCCCCTGGATGGCGGACTCGACGGCGAGGACCGTGAAGGATGTCAAACCCGCACGACTTCGTCAAGGCCTACTCCGCCCACCTCAAGCGCTCCGGCAAGGTAACGCCGCCTCACTCGGCTTCGTCGCCTTGCTCTAAGTCCTACTGCCTGGTTTGCTTTGTTCGCACATACCGTCTAGTTGGTCTTTTGGTTATTCAGTAGTAACCATCCATTTGGTTGGTATTGCCAACTTTATGGGTAGGCATGATTCCGGTCGGGGGTCCATGGATAGTCTGTTACTGTTGTGGCCTGGATCTGTTGTATTTTTCTTTACGAAACTAAACTATTAGGCAATTTAATGCATTCATTGGACATTTATCGTTTGTTGGTGCTCTAGTGAACATTTATCGTTTGTAAAAAGTGCTATGCCATTGGTTGCTCCAAAGTGTCACTGCTACCAAGCTTTTCGTTTCTTTTGTCTAACTTTAAACTCAAATCGTAGCTGCTTCAAGAAACAAAAGCCCTATGTAGTTATGTGTTATAGAGCGAGCAAGTAGATTAGATTAGAGATGTGAGGTTGGGGAAAAAATGTTTTGCTTCTCTGTTGCATTAGTTGTCAGAATGGATATATTCCTGTGCCGCTTTCATATAACTTTGATGCTTTGTCTTCTATTAGATGGAACTCCCTGAGTGGGTCGACATTGTGCAAGACTGCGAGAGTACAAGGAGCTCCCTCCTTATGACCCTGACTAGGTACTACACCAGGGCTGGTGCAGGAATCATCTTCTTCCCCAATACCATTTATGAACTTTAATATTGGATTTTACTCCTCAATCAGACTTTCAATTTTCTTCTCCTGCAGCCTCAATTGCAAGGAAGATCTACCTGAGGCAAGGCATTGGTGTGGGTGGCTTCCAGAAGATCTACGGTGGCCGCCAGAGGAATGGCTCCCGTCCACCGCACTTCTGCAAGAGCAGTGGTGCCATTTCACGCAACATCCTGCAGCAGTTGCAGAAGATGGGCATCATTGATGTTGATCCTAAGGGGTAACTCAAATTCTCTGTTTTTTTTTTTTTGCTTGAGTATTTTCCCATTTTTTTTCCCTCACTGTGGAAATGTGCTTATATACCGTGTTTTGTTGTGCCTTGTAGTGGACGGCTGATTACCTCCCAGGGAAGGCGCGACCTGGACCAAGTGGCTGGAAGGGGTTGCTGTTGAAGCTTGAGGGGTTACATCTTCTGTCTGAATGCCATCATGTTTATGGTTACTTTGTTTGCAGTTTTGAATTAGGACTTGTGGTGTCTTTGGTTCAGAGAATTTAAAGTTTAATGCATCTTGCTATGGAGCAGGAATATCTTAGCCTGTGTATCTAATGCAGTATCAGAAACTCCTGGAACCATAGAAATTGGTTTATGAAGTGTCTGAGCTGATATGCATTTGAGTTTTCCTTTTCTGCCGATCTAGTGCACCCACAGCGTTGGATTACTCTGCCAATTCCTATTATTGGCTGGTTGGTTCAATTTTGCTGGCTGGGTTTAGTCGGTGTTTTATGGTCTTATGCCATGAAAGTTAGTAACTTCAAAAGTAGATTATGATCCAAAGTATTTTTTGTTTTAAAAAAGTACAGCATAGTTTAGCTTGCGAGATGAGCATAGCATCATCTTAGTTCTTTACTCAACTGTAGACAAAATAAAATGGAAACAGAATCAAACCGTGTAATATAGTTTGTTCAAGATTTACAATGGATGACACAACATACCCATTGACCAACATTTCTACCGGTGCTCTGGCACAATGCAAACAGATTCTTATTGCTGCAGCAGACGACAATTTGACGTTGAGATGCCAGACATTGTTGCCATCCCTCACATATACATGTCGAGTCATAGTATAAATCAATCTGGGTCTATTCATACATGACAAGACGAAAGACCACGATTTTATTTTTATTTTATTACTTTGAAACAGTACATCAGTAAGGTTGATAAGATGACAACATGAGTGTTCAGTGATCTTGAGGTCAGGAGCTCAGGACTAGTAAGCAGTGTGTGATCTTACTGCCCTATGTTCAGACCACAAAAAAGCAAGGAAAACAAATACAGTACATATGGACCGCATCTGTAAATCTACAAGAAGAACCCAATTCAAGAGTGCTCTGCAAAAGTTAACAAGTTATCACACTCATCTAGCTGTAGTGACCTGGATATCCCCGCAGGCAATTTGTGATCTGCTACTGATTCAGTTGCACAGTCCAACCCATACAATCCTCCACAAGACCCATCTGGAGGCTTGTAAGCGACTTGTATAGCTGCTGAGAAACGACGCCGACACCTTGATTGCCATATTCTACCCTGCAAATCAAGACCATGGGATTTCAGAGTCCAGCATGGCTACATATCACTTTCTGAAAAATGAAACTTCCATTTTCTTCAAATCAAGAACACAAACAATCACAACGGATGTTCTATAAGTACGTGGGCAGTTATAAAATTGGCCAAGGCTCCAGTTTTGTTTTGCTTTAAGAGTTTTTAGTAAGGAATGAATTTCATGTCCCACTGTATTTTGCTTTTAATAAAGACAGGGAAAAGGACCCACAGTCCCAAATGGCATGCACTGAATGAACCCATGAAAGAAACTAACACCAGTGTTATGAAGAGATGATGTCAGGTAAAATTCAGCGTCCCCGAGAAAAAAAGAAAAAAAACAAGAAATTACCTATATTAATCTGCAGCAATGCTGTAAAATGATCAGAAAAACTATTACAAGACGAATTTACTAGTGGATGGAACATAGTAGTTTTTCTCACCGCATTCTATTTCAGTAAAAACATCTTGGTGATATAGCACGAGAGAGAAAATGCCTTATTTAAGAAAATATATTAAGTGTTCTCACAAAAAAATAGAACATCTAGTTCATCACACATGCATAATAAATACCAAATAAACTTGCAAGGCAAAGGAGAAGTGTCACCTTTCCCCCATATATGTAATGCTCCCCACAGGTGACACCACAACAGCAGTTCCCGTGCAGAAAACCTCATCAACATCAAGCAACTCATCTACTGACACTAGGCGTTCCTCAACCTTACAAGAAGCCAATTGCATTAGTTAAGAATAAATAATATTACAGACAGCATATGATGCCTAATTCACATATCCTTCTCCCTATTGCCAACAAACAAAACTTTCATCTAAAAGGCACTGATCAGGCAGCTACTTCTTTCACAGTTACTGCAAGTATGAGAGTGATGACTAATTTACCTTGAAGCCTTTGCTCTGAGCAACTTCAATTATACTTTTTCTTGTTATTCCAGGCAGTATTGTTCCTTTAATTGCAGGAGTAGAAATAACATTGTCCTGGTGAAAAAGACAGAAAATATGTTCATCATTCCTTAAAATAGTATGTTTTATGATGCACAGGTTAAAGGAAAAAGTTGTGCATAAGTATAATGCTGATAAAACAATATGGTTTTATCATTATCATGTGCTTTAAGCACTAAAACCTACTTGTAGTGGCAGCTATTTAGGAGATATACTAGCAAACGAACACGGATAGGAATGAAGGATCATACTTTCACAACAAAAATATTGCAGGAGGAGACTTCTTCAAGATATTTGTCATGAACAGCATCCAAATAAAGTACATCAGAATATCCTTTGCCCTTTGCAATCTTTTGAGCTTTCAGTACCTACATATTGATGAAAAATTGTGCAATCAAGTAACCAAATTGAAACTGTTCAATATATACAATACAATTTCAACAAGTGCTGATCCATAACGATACCGAGGCATAGTTTCCGATGGTTTTCACGCCTCCAGTTCCACCAGGGCTGGCACGGTGAAATTTGTCTTCAACAATCAAATTAATAGGAGACAAACCTTCCTGCACAACAAAGTTAATACATTTAATTAACAAATAATAGACTGGCACTATGTTGAAAGAAATCTTGCGACAAAATTATCATCAAGTATCCCTACCACAGTCCACTGAGCAGGAAAGAACACTGTTTATCATGATTTACTCTAGGACTCTAGGTCCATATCTTTTACATATCAGATAAGTGCCACATATTGAATTTAAAGCAGAAAAAAAACCTCACTACAAACCTTGAAATAATTCCCAACAGGGGACACAAAAATTATAAAGGTGTACTCAGGAGCAGGTGCAAGACCAAGAACAGCTCCGCTTCCCATTAGTAGTGGCCTAATATACAAAGAACCTTTACCAGTAGGAGGCACCTGGAAACATGATATGTTTTTTTCAAGGGGGAAAAAAGAAACACAATATATTAGTGGAGGGAATAATGGCTCGAATAACACATCTTATTGAATAGGTATGAAAACATAAAGAAATATAATTACTAACCCATCTTTTATTTGCCAAAACAGTTTGTTTTACAGCATCAACAAATTGCTCAACAGTTGGGGCAGGCATGCACATCCGCTCTGCACCAGTTATCATCCTTGTAGCATTCTCTTCTGGACGAAATAACAGGATGGACCCATCAGTTTTCCTATATGCCTTTTAGCCCTTCAAACAATCCCTGTGAACCAGAAATATCATTGCTTAAGCATAGTTAGTACTAATAGGTCTTCCTTCCAAGATACCTAATTGTCAGGTTATCATTGTTCCAAACTCCCAACATACAGACTGAGAAACAAGGTGGGACGCCTCCTTACTAACCTGTCCATAATTTAAGACACCTGCAGATGGGCTCACTGCTATAGGTCCAAATGGCCGGACTTCACCTTTGGAAAAGTTTCCTTCAGGCCCACATTTTGCAACATACATAAAATCAGTCTCGACTAGGCCAAAGCCAAGGTTTTCCCAGTCCAAATCAACCACCTCAGACGTATCCCTGCTAAGAGTTAGAGCACAGCTAAAAGTGATGAGCACATAACTGGTATGAATTTAGCCGAATCACAACCATTGATGAAGTGCATGCTAGGAAGCAATATAGTTTGTAGTTCAGAATTACATACGTGTAGTTAGTTGCCAAAGAAGCTTGGTATTTTGTCATGCTAGGAACCTTGTAAGCGATACTTGGCATCGAATAAATGTGGTTGTGGATCTGCAGACCAAGAAAAACATGAAATCTTTTAATAGATATGAGAAGGCCGGTGAAAGTAGTCACAATGGAAGCGATTGAACTTGTCTCAGTTCTATGGCATATTTACAAGGAACTAACAAAACATGGTAAACATATCCATCTGAAGCCATCAAATGTGGATCGGTTCCAGATTCTCGGGCCAGGCAGGTCAAGCGTGATGGGGTCATGCGAGGACCACACCAGATCAGTCTATGAAAATTCAGAGCAGTATGTCTCCTCTTTCCTTTCTTTGTTCATAGGTTATGCTCTTCTCTGTGCATGCTTTACGAATTCAGCAAAGGAGCACGAATAAAGCTGTGATTCTTTTTCGAAAAAACAATAAAGCTGTGAAAACATGGGTCTAATAGCATCAAAGTAGTATAATGGCATGGACCAATGTGGAAGGTTTTGACATAATGTACTATAGTAGCAATTCGTAAACAAACAACCCAGAAGACCAATCTTTTTTTCTGAAACCTTTGAGGTCCAATCTTTTTCTTTTAAAGCTCGCACACCTAACCGTGTCTGAAACCGCTTTACACAAGCTAGAAGCTCCCTCCTCTCCAATAATCCAAAGATGTGTCATATATGTAATTATGTATGATGTATAGCAGGCTATATGTAATGTAACCAAGTAGCAGGTGCAGAGGCGGAGGTCCAACCGCGCCAGACGTATTTTTCAAAGAAAAAAAAAAGAGCATGTCAAATCAAGTTGGGGAGCAGGGACCTTAAGCCACGGGGAGAGAGAGTGCGGCTTCGGCCAACCCCCGAGCGCCGGAGCGGCCGGGAGGGCACCGCGGGAGGCGAGGCCGAGCTCCATTATATTTCCTCTTGTGGCGCAAGCGAAGGACCCACCCGCGGCGAGTTGGGGAGGCGGAGGGTATGCGGCGGCGGCGGCGGCGAGTGGGAGGAATGCCCGTGGTCAATGCATTGCTGGTACCTGGCCGCCGGCCCCACTTCGATTTCGGGACCCCACAGCTCAGTAGCTCTTGCTGCTAGCTACAGTAGGTTATTAGTGAGCATGCCATGCCGGTTTCTATGTCACTTTAAGATTTTTTTTTTTTTTTGGACGCGGCATTGTATAGACTTGAAAGAAGAGAGTACCATGTTTCGCAAGAAATACTCTCATGCATATAATTATATAAACACATGCCCAGTAATTGGTTATTTCCGAACACTAAAGCTAGCGATGTATTAACGTGTATAAGTTGCTTCCACGTATCAACTTAATTAGTGTTGGTCGATCCAGTAATGGAGGCATGGCGTGGCAATCTTTGATATATCAACACGCAGGAGGAATGGTATATGATATACATGTAGAGTATTCTCGGTTGAGATGATGTGGATCGATTATTAGGGGAAAACCTCATCTTTTAATGTCCCTACATGGTATATAGTAACAAATTATGCAGGCATTCGTGGCCAATGCGAGAAATGGAAATTAAATGAATCAAAATGTTGTGAAGAAATGAAAGCAGCAGCAGCAGCAACAACAATAATATGGTTTCATTGCAACATAGTAGTAGTGTACATACCAGCTGATTGTTGGTTGTGGCAGCAGCAGCATAGCAGCCATTCTGCGCCATACTATTAATTCCGGCAACGAGAGCAAAAATTAACACAATGCAATGAGCTTGATCAGCAGCTATATATTAGCTGATCGATTTGGTCTTTCTCAGCTCTCTATAGCTATAATATAGCTCGCTCGACTAGCTAGTGTGCTTGCTAATGGAGGCGAGGCAGCAGGCCATGCTCATATATAGATCGAGATCGAAAAACACAAGGGTCGAATGAATAATCGATCAGCAACGTTTCCTGCGTGGCGGAACGGTGGACGACCTTGACTTAACTAGACGCGTACGTGAAAAAAAAAAGGAAATTAATAAGCGCTCCGCCTGCGTGTTTGTTGTCAAGGATCTTCCAGCAAATTAATAATTTTTATATATACTCGTCACAGCTTATAGGAGATCCGTGCTTAAACCACATCTCCAATGAGTTAAATGATTGCATCTCCCCTATTCCGCGTGGATATTAAATTAATAGAGCCACCATATATATAACTAACCGCACCGATGCAGGCAAGCAGCGGTGGGCAGGCATATCCGATCGATCCGAAAGATACTCAAGAGTCAGGCCCGGCCCTAGGGGTAGGGCAGCATGTGCGACCGCCTAGGGCCCAAAGCAGGAGGGGGTCCAATCCTATATATGTATGTACATATATATTCGACTTTACAAGCACCTGAGATGCATCTGTTGCATTGATCGTAGCCCTGCACAGGTCACAGACTGAGCCTAAGACTCCAAGAGCCAACAGCAAAGAAGCAAAAACAAGGAAACAAAGCAGTCGAGTGCTCCTTGGCTCCTCGTCTCCTCGAGGTCGGCGCTCAGCGATCAGCGGCTCGGACACTCAGAGACCCATGCCCGGGCGCCCAGCGGCATCACGAAGAGCTGAGAGACACCAATATCAACATCATACATATATTTGATTTCGCTTTGCAACATATATCAACATCATATATATATTATAAGATTTCATATTAAGTCTATACTGTAGAGGGCCCGTCGCGACAAGTTCGCCAGAGGGCCCTCAAAATCCTAGGACCAGCGCTGTCAAGAGTGATATGCAAGTACTACGTCGTGCCATGTAATTAATGCTGGTGATATGCAGCATCATCTATATCGATCAATACTGCAATTATTTAAATAACTATATATACATATATAATTGCCTGAAAAACGCGTGCTTCGTTCTTCAATAGTTAACTCGTGCATGATTAGCCAGGCACGCATATATATGCATATGGTTTTGCCGTATTTTTTTAATAATGAGCTAAAACTACTATTATATATCTCTCTGCTGGGACACATGTAACGTTAGTAACGCAACACCTGTCTTTGTATACATAGCAAGCATTAACGGAGGCCCTAACACAACCGCCTCAGTTGATGGACTATTAACCGAGATGGTTACGTTAGGGCATATGCCTTGGTTAATGTTTTGACAAAGACGGCCGGTTATAGGGTCCATCTCCGTTAATAAATTAACAGAGACGGTTACTCGACCTCCGGCCTGGCCACGATTAACAGAGGTGGACCAACCGCTGGTCCCCCTTCCCCCTCTGAGCGCAATTTTGAAGTCTCTTAAAATATATATTTTTAGTAGCGGTGTAGGAAAGCAAAGCATAAGCATTCCTTTAAAAAGAAAAAAGCACAAGCATAAGCATTCCTTTACCGAAAAAAAAGCATCCCCTCAAAACAAGCTCGTCGCCCATGCATATACATGCAGCGCCGACATGACCGGGGCAGGTTTCGTACTGGGTATGGACAATCCTACATTAGGTAAGGGAATAACTGTGTTGTTAAAAACAAAATCATTTCGAATCAGCCACAGGCTCCAAGGAATGCAACTAAAAAGAAGGATGATAAAATCTTTTGCATTCTTGTCACCCACTGTGGCCAACCAAGAGCATCACGACACACACACCCCACATGAATTGTGCTGTCCCACATCTAAACATTATGTGGTTTCTATTTGCCCACACATTTTGCATTCAATGTTACCAGGCCAATTTCTTTTGACTAGGGTTCAGCTGACTGTATCTTATTATTACACACTTACCAGTCAAATGTTATTTTTTGCTAGTAATATTATATATTGTCAAAGTTTGTAAATTTGATTTCCCTCTTCTCCTTACTCCACCCATACACTTGGGATGGGAAAGAGCATATACATATAAACGCACGCACTATTCCGCGTGGAGATTAATTGAACTAATAAAGCCACCATGGATCACCATATACATATACATCTATTCCGAGCCGGCATGCACGACACGAGCGAGCGAGTTTACCCACTTTATAAGATAATAAAGAAAAACGTACACAGCTACTAAAAATAATTAATGAATAGTTTGAAGCAGAAGGCTCTCGAAGAATAACTAACCGCACCGATGCATATAACATATTTATAGAAAGAGCGGCCGGTGGGCAGGCATGAGACATGCATCCAAAAGACAACGTCGAGTACCTGCTCTGCTTGCCCAAGTCTTCTTCACATGCAAGTACTACGTGCAATATAATTAATGCTAACGATATATCGCATCATCTATCTCGATCTACAGTACTGCATTTATTTAACAACTATATATAACTATAACTATAATTGTCTGAAAAAGCATGATTAGCTACTAAATGCACACGTAGCATCCCCATATATACATATCGTTCTTCGGCTAGGGTAACACAAGACGAGAGAGAGACAGCAGCTAGCAACCTCATATCACTGGTCGCAGATGCCCAGGCAATTAGGGCAGGTACAATAGAGAGACAATCCAACTTAGCAAATTCATTCAACGTGGCCCTTATAAGGAGAGTGTTGCCATCCCTTCTTTCGTCTACGGGTGTGAGCTCGTGCTCCGAGTTAAAACCGACGACTCAGCGTCGCCCGTTGTAGAACTGGCTGCCTGTCATCGTTGGCTCGGCGGATTTGGTGTGGAACCGATTATGGTTGCGTGAGAGCACTTCGCGCCATCTCCCGAAATCCCCCTCCAAAGCCATTGAATGTAGATGCAGTTGAATTGTAAGCTTGTTCTACTTCTCTAACCAGAATTTTGACAAGTAATGAGAGTAACAAATTTGATACACCATAATATACACGGTAACATTCATATGGTACTCGTCTTTGCCGACAGTAACAAACTTCATAAGTATTAGAGTAACAAATTTGATAAGTGATGAGATTATTTTGCTGACAATAACAAATTTAAGTGATGAGAGTATTTCCCACATATATGCCTGTGCTAATAGGATTGCAGATTACGTGAGATTAGTGATTTTCAAATAATACCTTCACTGTATCTGATCCTAACTTGTTGTGTTAGTCATTCTGAATTAGTAAAGCCATTATTCCATTGCAGGTGTGGACAGTTAAGAGTCTTGCTGAATTAGTCATGCTTCCTGAGTTGAGTGAGAGTGGCATCATTCTCAATTAGTCTAGATGAATTACTAAGCCTTTATCTACTTTGTGTGAACCGATGGCTACTGATGTGCCATCTCAACTGATGCAGTGTACTGCTGAAAAATTCAGATGCGGCATTCTTCTGAACTAATGCATGCGTGTGAACTGAACTAATGCTGCTGCATTCTGCGGGTGTGAACTGAATGGGCTAACTGGCTCACTGCATGTATAAATAGTTGCCTAGTGATTTTTGTATTGATATATCTCCCTTCCAATTTTACTCTATGTCCACTCGTCATGATCATGCTGCACCTGATGGTGATCCTTTTCTGCCTGCTGGTGATCAAGCTCAATCTGCCGAAGATCTGACGCTCACATCCGGACAATGGGAAAATTAGAGCTACATTAGTTAATCAAATTATTATTATACCATATAATGTATCATAAGAACCTTTTCATATATTATATAATATGTGCTTGACTAAGAGACTTATATGGATTATTTGAATATATCATGTGTTCTCATATGTAAGCACCAATATGGCTACAAAGATAAAGTTGTACTAGATCACCAAGATTTACATGTCGAGAAATAAATTAATACTCTCGCTGACGAAAAGAAAGACAACATCTATCTAAATTGCTATGTAAGTTGTCTACTTAGTTGTGTGTGTAATAAAAAAAAGTAGTTTTATAACTGTTGTACTTGCCTTTAGCAAATTAAAGCATACATGCATCAAAACAAAAGCATAATAAATATGCATGCAGCACCGACATGGCCGGAGCACTCTAGCTACGTTTGGTCCTTCACCGGGCCCGCGGTGAGGGAGCATAAATAATATATGCAAGCCGTTAACCAACCAAGGTAGAGTAAGGGTGTGTTTAGGTTGAGGAAAGATTTCCCGAAAATACACTGTTTACAAAAAATACACTGTAGATAAATAGTGCTCTGTGAGTGGGAGGGATAGGATGAATAAAAAAAATGAATAAATAGTGTTTTTTAGAGGAAATTTTAGGAAGTAAACGCACCCTAAGGAAGAAATAAGGGAGAAGCTGCGCAAGATGGGCATAATCGAGGATTGACGCACTCGTAGGGCCCATCTGGAGGATTGACGCACTAAGCGTCTTAAATTTCGAATCAATTAGAAGAGTAGCTTACTATTTTGATTCAGATACTATGGATCACGCATGACATGTAGTTCCAATGCAGGTAATAAGTTATGGCATATTCCAACCCGTGCCAGGTAATAACCAACAGAACAACGCCACAATTTTATGTGCACCACACGACTGTGAATCAACAGAGATATGTGTAACAGCTCCAACCGCCATCACCACTCTATCCATGAAAATTGGCAACACAGTAGCAAAGGAAAAACAAAGTCGACAACAGACCTCTAACCATCCCTCTCCCATGAAACAACCCTGTCTTTTTCCTTGACCCTAAACCTCGCTATGCTTCATCCTGACTAGGCGACCCCCTGCCCCAGAAAATGGCCAGGGGAAAGGGTCGCGCATGTCCGCACGCTTGGGTCCAAGATATCAAGGTTTTTTTTTTACACTCGGGTACCAGGTGGCCAGTTTGGTCTTTAGCTCCCTTCCAAGCTGTACGTCCAAATCCTCTGCTTCTGTCTTTCGATCCAGGCAGACACTCACCTGTGATTGAACCCTGCAGATATCCAAACAAAATTAAATGTCAATGTGCTTCCCCGAAAGCACTTTTGAGACTCAACCACTGGACAAAACAGAATGCGTAAACTCCCTAGTCCATAGGTCCTGTTTGTTCGAGCTTCTAGACACTTTTGGACTGTGCTAGCTTTTGAGACCCCGAAAGCCAAATGGCTCCGCAAGCCACACGCTGCAAGTTTTTATGACAGGATCTTTTCACCAAAAAAAAAAAAAAAAACCCTTATGACAGGGTCCTTCTGGCTTCTGACTTTCAGGGGCATTCGGGTTTTGGAGATCCTAAAAGCTAGCAGTTAGTTTCTATTAATGCACCTTTCAAATATTGTTACGTGGTGATGATGGCTTAGGACAGTATCTTCGATTTGGAACATAATAAATAAATAAATAATGCTGCATTGCTGAACAGGTTCTTTCATCTCCAACTGAATGGACCACATTTCAAACACTCAAATATTAACAGGACCATTAGCAATTTGGGGGGTGTTTGGTTGCCTGCATCACCCCGATCAGGCTCTCCGCATGCTGGCAGTCTGTGTTTGGTTGCCTGCACAGGAGGCTGGGCCAGGCTCCCCGCATGCAACCGTACACTTTGGGCCAAGCTCGCTGGAAACGTGGGAGTTGGCCGTTTCTGGCGGGCCTGGCTCGCGGGATGCAGGGATTAGTTCACTAATAACAGTATTAGTACACGATTAGCATATATTAAGTTATATTAATATATTTTAAATTAGATTAAGATTTATAAATGTAACATAAAACCATTAAAACATAACTTCGTAAACTAAATATTATAAAATTATTTATATTTTCTAATCTTATCTCATGCGACATGATATGTATATGCAACCAAACACCTTCTTTTCTCAGCCAGGCTGGACACGTGCAGACAACCAAACACGAGGATGTGCACGCGCTCAGCCTGGCTCACCCATGCAACCCATGCTAAGATCATGCAGGCAACCAAACAGCCCCTTGACTGTCTACTGGAGAACTGGGTGAGTGAAACAGGCTACCGAATACATGATACTATTAAGGTGAAACCACAACTATTCATACAATGGATGCTGTCATAGATCTTAGCAGTGAAAACTGCTCATCCTTGCAAAAGTGGCTCGGATAAGTGCTAATATCTAAAGAGCAGGACACATGTAAATCACACACATTTTTTTTCTGATTATAATGTTTGACAGTTGGCCTGCATCCTTTCTGATAAATCACCCTCTCCCCATGTTTTTTCACTACTATAATACCAAGATTCTCACAAAAAGTTTACCCGGAAACTTACCAGGAAATCTCTGCAGAGAACCATTACCACCAATATGCGACTCAATCCTTCTGTCCTGTCCCAAATGCACTCTTTCAGGCCAAACTGAATTCAACCTCCTCGCGAAGTCCTCGACTTCTCTGTTTGGTGAAAAGAAAGCTTGTCATTATTCCAGACCATGGCACTGCCTAGAGAAAACAACGAGCGCTAGCTAAAACTGATTTTCACAGATTAAAGTATTTGCACACTCAAGTTCTTAACATCTCAGTATAAAAATTTTTTTCAAGGATTTAACATTTAAGGGGAAAGATGCTCTATGAATTACGAAACAGACAAGTAGTTACACAATAGAGCTCCCTAAAATGTTAACACTCTTTTTGAAAATTAAAATGTTAACACTTCCAAAGAAAAAGAATGAGCTGACACAGCAAAACTAAAACAAAGCTAGAAGTCTACATCCATGCAGCCATGATAAATCTCAGATTCTCACCTATCAAGCTCTTCTTTCATTGCAGGATCAAGTCCATCATCAAGGTCAGCATCTTCAAAGGGATCCTCGACACCATCCTGCATATCTGGGCTTTGGCACGGAACTCTAGAAATATTGCCACCGTCTACTTTGCGTTGAATTGCACAAAGAGCTCCCTCCTAAACTCCCCAGTTAGATCATGTAAAAACAAATTCTATACAGAATACAGAGCAACAAAACTAGTTGGGAAAGCCGAAAGCTAACCTTGTTTAGAGGCTCAGAGGAAGCTTTTGGGGGATTCTTAGCTTGATCCTTCCTTCTTTTATTCTTTTTCTTACTCTTGGCAGCTTTCCCACCTCCAGAATCTGTCAAATGTTTACACCAGACATAAGAATATATGTCTTAAAAACTAATGGAGCAGATTGATATATTGCATGTTTTTGCAGCTGTTGGACTTTATTTCAGCTTGAAACAATGGAAAAACCCAACCATGATAGCAGATAGTCAATATTAAAACAGAACAGAACCTTGGGAAGTTAAAAAAAAGCTAAGATCTGGCCTCAGATCTAGTCAACTATAGAATTCCAGGACCAAATGGTGAATAAAATTACATAAGCTATATAGCGAATATAACTCACTGTAGTTATACCTCCATCCCCATTTATAAAACAAAGTAACTCATCCAAAGATCTCTCATCTTTTTGCTCTTCTTGCACTTGAACATCCTGAAATAAAGAGAACTTCCGATTCTAACACTGAACATGAACACTGCAGAGTGAAATCAGAAATGACATTGACCACAACGTGTAGAATCAATGAATCATAACTACCTTTAGCTTCTGGCGCTCCTGGAGTTCTTTCCTCTTCTTTGCATACAATCGGTTCAATAAACGAATCCTAGGATCATCATTCATATTTTTTAGAGGCTCCAATTTCTCTTCCTGAGTGCATGTAAGCTTAGACAATAAGTATTGAATGGGTCAACATCCCATCTAAAACTATAAAGGGCACTCTTACCTCTGTTAAGTCATCTGGTAAATGGAAAATATCACGAATCTCCTCAGGTGTTTTGCCTTCAATTATTCGAGCAAGAGCTCGACTAGTAAGATCAACAAGCGGCTTTAACTGCAGACTGTCTGCTGCAGAAGTCAATTCACAGAGTCTTTCTGTGTCTATTCTAACAAACTTTTCATCAATGACTTGCGCTCCTGTGTAGTATAAGGGAATCACTACTAAGATAGATGGGCAGCACATATAGACTCAACAAGGGAGATCTACAAGAAAACTAAAAATTATAGTATACCTTATTTGAGCGCCCAGGGACCTGATGAAACCGGCAATAGTCAAGAATCAAACTCAAGCTGGCTGGATTAACTCTTTCCGGGAGAGCAATAGCATGATTCTTGGATGACCCTGTGCCATTTTTCACTATTCCCGACATATCATGGGGCAGAACATCGCAACCTCCTCCTCCACTTGCTGTATGGAACCATCAAAACACTGAAGCCAAATATAAGTCTTCAACGCCTGTAAGAGTTGAACAGTATGCTCAAGGTAGGCTGAGATTAACAGGGCAAGTTTGGAAAGCAGCTCTTCCCCTCCAATTGACAGCAAAAGGAGTTGCAGAAATGCACAGGGAACATACCTCTGGTTTTATTACTGCTAGCTCGCTCTCGGACATTCTTGCCGAATGCCAGCGAGGAAAATGATGACAGCAGAGTTCAATATGGACGAGAAGTTACAAGAAACTCTTTTCTAGGCATAGCCCCATCAGTTTCCCAGCAAGTAAATGAGCAAAATTTACCCTGCAGAACAAAAATCAGGGTATCACAGAGCTATCTATTTTTAGCCATTGGATCAAAAGAAGTATATTGCCTATTTGCAATATGGACTAGCATATTAAACTTTGGCTTCAACTGTACAGTTCAATGGGAATCACGTTATAAGTTAACCTAGAGTAGGGACATGCATAGGGGAAGGGATTTTGCCAGTGACTGGGATGAATGAACGGTCACAATGAGAAATTGAAGCTGCAATCGCCAGAACTGTTTGGGTAAGAATGGTTTCAGAACACTGACAGCCCAGAGCCGCGGCTTATACAAACCATTCGCACGCAGCCCCGGCGAATAGGAGAGATACACCAGCACCCCCGGCGCAGCGAAATGGGTGGGGGTTAAACCCTAACTAAAGATTGAGGCCGCGAGGCCAAACCCTGGGTGGGCTGCTCGTCCGGGAGGCCGGCCATCCGGGAGGGCGAGGCCGAGCAAAAACCCTAGCTAGCCGGACTATCGACAGTCGCGCGCTGAACCCAGGAAGGGATGGGTTTGGACTTTGGGGGCGTACCTCCGGCGGGCGCGAATGAGATGATGCAGGCGGTCCCGGAACGGAAGGAGGAGACGAGATGAGGTGGGGGCTTCTCCGGCGTGTCGGCGGAGCCGGCGGCGAGGAAAGGTGTGTGGTTGGTGGGCGTCCGCCACCGCCAGTCGCCAGCGGGTTTTGTATGCTGCCCTCCTCCTTATCCATCACCCACCATGGACGACGGAGTTTTGCTGATGGGCTGTGGGCCTACGGTTGTTTTGTTCTCTGCGCTTTGGGCCCATTCTTAAGTGGGCCGCGCTTGGGCGAGAGAGGACGAAGGACGGCGAGAGGATTCGCCCGCCGGGATGTCGGCGTCGCCGGAGGACAAGGCCATGGCGGAGCTGGTGAGTGAGTGCTTTGCCTCGGCCTCTCCATCTGATTTGTAGTAATCAGTTGCAATGCAGGAGACGGTGGAGGTGCTGCGGCGGCTAGGCACACGGGAGGAGGCGGGAATCACCGAGGCTGAGGCGGCGCGGCGCCTCCGCCTCCATGGCCCCAACGTCGTCGTCCGCTCTCGACACGTACGTGCCGTCCGTCGTCTCCAACCCCCCACAACACCCCCCCCCCCATTTAACTTTCTCCATGTTTTAGAATGCGATCCCAGTTTCCATACTTCTGATAGAATTAGACGTCCCCCAACCCCTACTTCTCTCTGCCATCAGTCCCGTCCTCTTTGATCATATCCTTCGTCCTTACCTCAGCTTTTGGCATTAATAATCTCATTTGTTGATCATGATTTTGAGGATTAATCTATAACAAACGCACATGTTGCTAGTCTCATCACTGTCGGACTATACTCGTTCAAAAAAAAAACTGTCGGACTATATCCTCATTTGATTTTATTGGACTGGAGCATTACGCTCTATATATAATTGCTCTGATCAGCTTGGTTTGTAAAGTCAAAACTCAAACTGCTGCTGCAGGAGGGCGGCGTGCTTAAAAAAATTTCCTGAGGGGGCTCTTCTCGCTATGGGGATGGGATCATGTCTCCCCCAAGTACAATAGCATGGTCCGGATCATGCTTGACTCCATGTCATGGGTTACAGTACTAATTGCAGTTGCGTCTCTTGCTCTCACCTCAGCTGGCATGCCAGCTAGCCATCATAATTATCTTACTAGCTACAACCCTCATATCATGCTTTACTGCAAAACTTGTTTTGGCGTATGCTAAGGCTCCGCTGGAGGCCAAAGTGCACGCGCCAAGGGCTAAGGTTCTGAGAGATGGGAGGTGGAGAGATGTTCATGCAGATAATCTGGTCCCTGGGGATATCATATTTCTCAAGGTTGGAGACATTGTTCCGGCCAATGCTCGTGTCCTGCGATTTCAGAAAATCGGCACAATGACTTGCTGGGCCAAAAGGTCTGTTGATTGTGCGCATGGCTTCCTTATTTACTATGCGTGGACTGTTTCCTGTGGGCAAGGGACTGCTGTTGTCATCGCTACTGGTTGTAGCATCCCTAGAAGCACACTGCGACTCTACCCACAACGTTATGCTCGACCTGGCCAGCTTAAAGAGGGGGTCATGGTTGCAGGATGCTTCTGTGTTTCCCTGGTACTTGTTGGCACTGTTGCAGAGATAGTCTTAAGTTTTTTTGTTCAATAAACAAAACTACAAAGGCATTCTGCACAATGACCATTTTATGCCATTGATTGGTGGATTCCAATGGCAATGCCTGCTGTCCTCCACCTGGCATTGGCATTGGGATCTATGAGGCTTTGTTTTCTGGGGATTGCTAGCCGAGGGACAGTTGCACTTGAAGACCTGGCAAGTATGGATGTTATTCTCTTCGACATGAACTGGTACTTTAACATGTAATAAACCCTGTTTCGCCCAGGACAAAATTGAGTTATTTACAGATGGTGTCAATAAAGACCATGCCATTATTTTAGCTGCGGGGGCATCCAGATCTCAACATGAGTTGTATATCGAACCAATTGATGCAGCTATTCTAAGTCTCCTTGATGACCAGAACAGGTTATTTTTCTCTTACTAATCAGAGTTTTAATCCGTAGGTGTGTCTCCTTTTGAATAAACAAAGTAATATCATACCTGTAGGGCATGGTCGGTGTTCAAGTCTTAGAGCAACATGCCCGTTTCTTTGTTGCGCTGAAGCTGATGTTCCTGACTACATACATTGATGATGGCAATGCTCAAGATGCTGTGTATTTAAAGGTGATCTTGCAAAGGCAAGTCCCCATTAGAATTTCAAGCATACCAGCACACTCAAATGGACGGACTTGCATGCATGCAATTTAATTATATCAGCATTTGCATAAATTTTGCTCACAGATTTTGTTTCTTAGTCACTATTTGTTATTAAATGATATAGGTTGCTCATCAATGTGGCTGCAGCAAAGCAGATAAAAAAGAAAAATATAAGCACAATGATGGATGAACTTGCTCTTGATGGATATCAGGCCATAGCTGTAGGACATCAGGTAGGCAACTGGATTCCACATTAGAATGCTTTGGGTTGCAAAATGATCTATATCATTTAGTTTCTTTCGTTTTCCTCTAGTAGACTCGTGTCGGGAGTTTATTGGCCTTCATTCCTTACAGAGATGACCTTAGATGTGATGTTTACTGATGCTGTTGGTGGCCTTATTGATCTGGGTTTAGGCGTAAGAGTCCTCTCAGGTGTTGGTTCTGATGTGCACATCTTATTGTTGAGATTTAGCTACTGTCAGTTTCTATAAGTAAACCAGTCTTCATCAGTTATTTATTTTGTTCTCTCTTCAGAAGCCCATTGTCGAGCACAAGCAAGTTTGTAGAAAGCTTGGAAATCTAGCATCAATGTGGTACCAGCCCATTCAGTGCTCGAGTTAGCTTGCAATAACAGAGAAGTCAACATTTTAAATATCAATGGGATTTCTGATGCTCTTCCAGGTCTTATCCTTATCTTCATGTGCCCTGAGAAGTTTGCTTTCTACAAGAGAAGTTCTTATTTACCACATTTTTGCTATCTTGATTTGTGGCCTAGGTGCAGAGGACAAAAAGTGATATAGTAAGAAGACTACGAAATTTGGTTGTCTCTATGCACATGGTTGGGTATGAATTTCTTGATCATGATGCCATAGGAGAAATTCATATTGAAATTTCAGTTACTGATGCGGCTGATTAACAAAAAGTGAATCCGATCTTGTTTTGACTCAGCCTGCCATGGTACCTGTTTCTTCGGCTGTGCAGATCAGCAGAAAGACTTGTGAAATGATTAAAAGTTACACTGTAGGTCATTCTGATGCATTTATAGGCTTGATTCTCATAAGATATTTTGTTTCTAGATACGAATGGATACTCACTTGCCGTATTTGTTTTTTCTGCAGATATACAGTTATACACCGTTTCATCAACAGTCCATCTTGTGAGTTCAAATCATGATGAACTTTTATAATCGTTCTAAATACAGGGTTTTGCAAGGCTAACTCCAATCATTAATTTTATTGAAGTTTGGTGTCCGTGTCTTTTGCATTTATGGAACTTCGGACCTATTCAGTATTCTGGCATTGATGGTTTTTATTTCCAGGTACATCCCTTGCAATGTTATTCGAAAGGGTGGAATTGAAAAAGTCACCCGATAGATGGAGAGTTCAAAAAATCATTGCAACTGGTTCTGCTTTTGGAAGCTACATAGTTCTTATTACAGCCATTTTTTACAGGGTTTCAAGAATTGCATACCCTTTTTCAGGGAGTGCTTTTCCTTCTGATAAGAGATAAGTTATTTTGGCTTTGAAGTGATAATGAGCTGATTATTTAGTACTTGGACGTCTAAATTCGAAAGATAGATCACTGATGGGTCACTGATGAGGAAATCAGCACTTCCTTTGTTCCTTCAGATCAAGATAGTGAACCAGGCTATTGCACTCTTTGGTTCATTCTGATGATTATTGTGTCATTAGATGTCCTGGGCCTTTTGTCACATTTGCCTTTGTTTGTTTCCCAGATGGTGAGGGGTCGTTGTCATTGTTCTTTGCTGCATTGCCAAAATCCTTGGTTTCTGCATGTTTCTTTTTTTAGTCCATGAGTTAGTACTGGTCATTGTGTTTGTGTCTCGAAACAATGTTCTACTCCTCCGTCCCAAATTGTAAGTCGTGTTTGAACTTTTTCGACACCATTTTACCACTCGTTCTTAGTACAAATATAGTCCAAATTTAAAGTCATTTAAAATTCTTTTATTACTAAACGTAGCCATCCGAAAAAATATGATGATGTTGTACAATTGAAATAAGACAAGTGGTCAGACAAACGACTTACTGATGAAGGGAGCAGACAATTACTGATGTCCAACACATTTGATTCATTCTGTTGAGAAAAAGTTAGAGACGGTGAAATTTATACTTGAAGTTTATATTCTCAAGAACAATTAAATCTGTTATTGTTTCCATATCAGGTTGGCGACCCATAAAGCTGTCTATGGGCGACTTGAATTTCGCACTAGCAAAGGGTGTTGGTTAGTTAGTGAAGAGCTGGATTGATAATGGTTAACAATTAGTCCTGCTTTGCCCTTGTTTTAATTTGTAAGTTGCTGGATTGAATGCTAGAGTTTGCAAATATTAAAATTGTATTTTTACATGCTCCATTACCTAAATCTTTTGCGGAATGCATAAATTTGCTGTATTTGACAGGTCGCAAATGGAGATGTGCTAAGATGACTAGTGAAAAATTGTTTGACAATATGCATGCAATCAGCCATCGTACACACTATTCTTCTCTGGATTTCGTGAATAAGTGATTACTTGATGTTAGGGTACAACAGCCATTCTGCAGTTAGATGGATAAACACAATTGATGTTCTTTTATTTTAATGGAGTGGAGTATATCACCTGTAAATCCTCAAGGAGATAAATATCTGCCATAAGATTTCTCATCTGTTATTTGCCAGGAGATAAATATTCTTCTAACAGTTGTGAAGTCACTATATTATGGTTAGCAATGTTTTACGCTTATGATTGATTCATTGAACCTGAAGAAACTATCTTGTTGATTCCTAACATTTAGTTCTGTTCTGATA
>JACEFO010001321.1:0-21799 GCA_015342445.1 Digitaria exilis | reverse complement strand
TTTCTTCAGCTCTCTGGCTGAGATCAAAGGAATAAAAATCAAGAACAAAGTCTATTATTGAATTTCCATCCCCCTTGCGAAGACCTCCATGGCAATGATCTCCATAGCAAGGCTGCCAGAAGGAGCTTTTCCTTTGTCCCATTACACTGCAACAAAGCCCAAAATCCGGAGCCAGTAGTCCCCTGAAACACATTATCAAAATTACCAATAATTCCACAACCGCTATATAGCCTAACATAAGGCTGCCACCACGTAAAATATCTTCCCTACTCATCTAGATTTCATTCCGCTAGGGCTGCCACAAAAACTCACGATACGATTCGAGTACACCTACTGCCCCGACGCCAGAGAGCGCGCGCGCAACATATCAAACTTCACAAGTGATGACGGTGACGGGACGGCGACCAAGGAGGACTGCTCCAACTAGGGAACGGAGCTCAGCAGCGACATTGACCAGATCAGTTGCGGCGCATAAGAACGACTAGAACACACTCATAATTTTTTTTTCAATCGATCTCGTAGCTGGCTCTTTGATACCACTTTGTTAGCAAATAATACGAAAATAAAGATCCGATCGAAACACGAGACACGATTTTAACGTGGAAAACCCTTGCGGTGGAGAAACCCACGGGCGCCAACCAGCCTGAACATCACTATGTGGAGAAGTCAGGTTACAACGCCGTCACGGCGGCTTACAAGAATAAAATAGAACACTAGGTAGACACCCCAGTAGCGACCTAGGCCAAATGGGCCTTTAACTTGTGATGAAATTGAATAACAACTCAATATTGTGTGGCACATAAAAATGAGCCTGCATTTGCATTACACAACATGAATGACGGGGTTTGAGGTACTATTGCAAAGTGGGTGTGACTCCTTTTTCGATGTGTGAACCCACAACCCAGAGAAAGCGCTACTACAAACCATGGCCAATGTGAAAGCAGATATGTCCTAGGCGGAGACTTATTATTTTTCATGAACAGACCAGAAATTCTAGTCAATTATATAGTCAATGGGATTTATATGCCATGGCAGTCGCTACTCGCGCGGAGACTCTGCAGCTTGGAGTCGTCTTGGAATTTTCCATGTAGCCACCTGCCCATGTGATTTGTGAAGCTGTGTGGCTGGCTGTAAAGGCCACTGCTGTCTCTTTCCCACAGCTACAAATAGGCCGAGGCCGACATGAACGTCATTGTACACTTGTCGCTTGTGAGCCGTTGCGTCTGTGTCAGCACACTGCATGTATCATCTACGCAAGGTCAACTGAAGAGTCTTGAGTCTATCTGTGTTTGGATGTATCCAACGCGCCACCTGCTGCCAATGAAACTATGACATCAGTAACGAGGATAACCACATTCTGTTATATATTAGAAATCTACTCGTTGTTAGGGGCGAAGGTCACAATATGAAAAGGAGTTAGATTTTTCGGGACTAGCTTTGCTCGCTATTTTGTGTAATAAAGAGCCTGTATTTATTTATGTGGTCTCGTAGGACTTGTTACTCGAAGTTGCAAGGTTGGCACAGTCACTCCAAATATCTAAGCTCAAACGCTGCTATCATATTTCAAGTATCCGTTGGGTAGATAGACCACCGTTTTACATGTCACTCACAACCTCACAAGAAGCTGAGTATCTAAATATATATATTTTATCCTCAAACTTTACATCACAGATTGCACAAGCATAACTTAAACAATAACTTGAAGCAAATATTTAAGTTATTACATCACAATCGTGCAAACAGCTGAACATTTTATAAAACAACTCGGTTCATTGTAATATGATCATGAGTGGAGCCATTACATGACATTCCCCCACAACGACATAGATTGGCTGACATAGGCATTTACCGACCAACTGCACTTAGATGACTAACGGGTTGATCGGCTAACCACAACATAACACTTACTAATTAGGAAAACCATACAACTACTACACAAAAGAACTCAGTGGCCCTACAAAATGAGTTCGGACACACATGAGAAAATCTAATCGTTTGTGGCAGAACGACTAGTTTAAAAACCAGCTCAAGTATGCCTCATCATCAATCTAATGACAATTTATAACATACACACTGAAATGGGTTAACCCCAGAAATCAGGTTGGTGTCCCAGGAGAGGCGAATCATCCACTTACAACGGTCACTCTCAGCCATAAATTCAGGATCGCAATTAAGAGGCGTCTCAACAGTCATATTTTTATATAAATAATTTATAGCAATGTGAGTTATTACAAACCTGGAGTTTCAAACTTAATGTGCAAATCAAACAGACAAGAAAGCATTTGAAAACAAAACAAATATGAGTATCAAGTCATGGTGAAAATAATACAATAACACAGTACTTTTCACAAGAATGCACCTGACTCCAGGACACATTCTTGCCCTTCAAAATGAGTCTTCACTCTCAATTGAGTTGGAAGGTACGAACAAGACTTACCCGTCAACAAAACATAAACAACCAAAGGAGTTTGGAGGACTTTATGTGGACTTTATGTTTAACCATTTGCAGAAAGGCTTACAAAGCTAGACTCTTATAGAATGTTTCATTTCATGTTTACTGGACTATTAATACTAGATTTTAAACAAAACATTTTTTTCGAAGTTCACCAAGAATTTTATACAACATGACTCTTTATAAACAACATTTCTTCATCTAGATACTATTATGAAATAATACAGGTCAAGCAGTATTCATAACTGAGAAGTGCGATGATCCGGACCAATTTACATCCTGCAGGAGATACCTAGTCACACACATGTGTGCATCCCATTGGGTGGCACGTTGCAATCATTCAAGGGGATCATGAAGAAGCCTTAACTGTCCTTGTCCTTTCTCTAGCCGGGTTCACATCCCTGCATGAAGCCCCACGTCCTGGCCTAACAACCATACAAGTTTTAGACTATGTCCCTGTCACTTCCCCACTTGGAGCGGGGAAAGTTGTAGTTCAAACACAAAGTAACTCAAGTTAGATAGGTTTACTAGCCCAATTCTCCAGCATGTGACTAGTATCACTACTATAAATACGATTTTAGGGGACACTGCCTTTTTTTCGGAGGCGGATAGTCCCATCAACCGCCACTGTCAATGGCCAAGGGCCGCACCGCGGCTGGCGGCAGGCAAACTGCTTCTGTTAATACATTAACAGAAGCTGTTGCCGTTACGTGACTGCCTCCGTTAATGGTGCATTAACTCAAGCGGTCAGTTACGATGTCCGCTTCAGTTAATGTATTAACCGAAGCCGTGGGCCTAAGGTGACCGCTTCTGTTAACTGACCATTAATGGAGGCAGTTATGTAACAAAGACCGCCTCTATTAATGGTTCCTATATATACAACAAGCCCCCCTCCTCTCTTCCCCACGTCCCCTTCTCCATTTTTTTGTGTTTTGATCTCAAAACACAAAAGGTGGCTATATTAGAACAGGGAAGGTTTTGCCCTTGGATTGGGTGAAGAGAAACATCACCTAAGGTTGATTTCTTCCTCTCTAACTCTCATCTCACTCTCTTTTTTTAATTGAGCTCTAGAGCTAGATCTAGATCTAGATCCAAATGGAGGAGAGAGAAAATAGATCTAGCCACTCTCAAACTCTCAACTTATATTTTTTAATATAATTTTAGGTCACGGTCATGGAAAGTAGAGAATTGGAAGCGATTTGACTTTCTAAAAAACGTGAGAAAATTTAATGCCACTGCAAAAAGGCATCGTCAGAGTCAGAAATTGATGATTTTCGAAGGCGGTTGTTTTAAATGTTCGTATTCGTAAATGATTTTTCGAAGGTAGATAGATGGAAATGCCTCCAAAAATAAAAATATTCACCTTCGTTAATGTCTGGCAGTAACGGAGGCCGACAAAAGGCCAAATCTGAGTGTCATCTAAAATCTTTTTTTCGTAGTTAGTTGATGAAGACAACAGCATGCGTTCCAAAATTTGGAGACAATGATGATCTAGTTTGTAACTCTTTGGGCATGGCTCTTGTTCATTAGCTTGACCAAGCGCAAATCAAGATCGAGATTTACAAAATTTATTGTAAACATTATTGGAAATACAAGCAATTGTAAGTTTAAATTCCGAACTAGATTAAACATGACGATAAACAATCTTAGCATGCATTTTCCTAGCAAACAAGGAATTACAAACAATGTAACAATAATCTCATAAAACATAATTAAAACACAGTATACATACTGAGGAATAGCCATAGGGAAGACGAACGACACAATTGGAATGACGACGGTTCTGCGGATGGAGCGCAGCAGACAACATTGCAGACGACGATACGCCGCAACACCAGACTTGGATGGAGGACGAGCCGTGGTGAAGACGTGTTGAGCAGTCATGCGTAACGCTTCCCAAAACCTTATTCGCCCTCTCCCAGTGCAGAATCTTGAAGACAACTTGTTCCGGAGACCTACTCTCCCGTTCGCAGGTGCACGTCGACACTCGGGATGGAGTAGACTACGATGGCAACGCAGCGATGAGAAGTAGAAAAACCCTAACTCGTATAGACCTTCCAAGGGACTCCCAAACCTAGGGGATTTCCCGTATAGGGTCTATGGTACACATCTTCCATGAGGGAGGTGGTCTCTATTTATTGGGAGGAAAACCCCACGTCCTCATCCATTGGTAATATGGGACTAATAGATGGCGTACCCCTCAAGTCCTATTGGGCTTTTGAGATTTACTTAGGATTATTCATATGGGCCAAGCCCAATAATCTAACAATCCCCCACCAGATCTCAAATTCGCATATAGAGATTTTGCTTATTTCTCACTACTGTTTATATATCAGTGTTTCAGCAAGGAATGTTAAGTTGAACTCTTTCCTAGAGCTTCAAGCTACACTCATCCACAACTTGAACAATGGACTACGCCTTGAATTGCAAGTTTTGTGCGGACAAGTTTCACTCAAAGACCAAACCAGTTCTTGGCTACTAGTAGCCTACCCCACGGGTGGAGCATATATGTCATACTCACTTGGTCTCTTCTTGATCTTACTAGAGATCACCCATATCTTATAGATTGCGACGTTTTACAATCGGGCTCATATAGGTGTGTTCTTTCAAGAATGTTATATAGGATAACGTCTTTGCTTAATCAAGCCAATAGAAACACATTAAAGAATATCGCTAACCTGCCTTACAACATTTGAGAGTATAACATCTTCACTCAGGGAGGGTATAGTAACTACTCTCCTTAGTCAACCAGCAACTTGTTTTTCCCAGGTCCTAATTCACGGGATCTCCGATCACATAGGTTGGGTTACTACTATGACAACTTACACGGGTCTCATACCCATCTCCCTCGATGCACTGTCTATCACAGTTCGTGATAATCCTTTTGTAAAAGGATCTACCAGATTTTTGTCAGTTTGAATATAAGTCACACTTATTACTCTGGAGTTTCTCAACTTCCTAACAAACTTCAATCGTCTCTTGACATGTCTTGATGATTTTGCATTGTCCTCAGTAGGGTTCACTTTGACTATCACCGTTTGATTATCACGGTTCATAAGGATAGCCGGCACTGGTTTCTCAACCACAGGCAAGTCCATAGAGAGCTCACGCAACCACTCAGCCTCAACAGTAGCTATGTCTAAAGCGGTTAGTTCCGCTTCCATGGTTGACCTCCTCAAAATGGTCTGCTTGCATGACCACCATGATATAGCACCACCTCCAAGGGTAAACACATACCCACTCTTGGCATAAAGCTCATCAGCATCAGAAATCTAGTTCGAGTCACTATACCCCTCCAGCATAGCAGGGTGCCCAGAATAGTGAATCCCATAACTTATAGTACCTACTCGATAGCGCATAACCCTTTCAAGTGCATGCCAATGATCTGAACCTGGGTTTGACATGAACCTGCTCAATTTGCTCATAGCAAAAGCTATGTTGGGTCTCGTTGCGCTAGCTAAGTACATGAGTGAACCAATAATCTGTGAATATCTCAGTTGGTCTTTGGCTATCTTCTTGTTCTTTCGGAGCATCACACTGGGATCATAAGGTGTTGGGGAAGCCAAACCGGTTCAAGACCTTCTCTACATATGAGATTGTGAGAGAGTAATCCCATTCTCCCCCTTAATTATCTTAATGTTAAGTATAACATTAGCCTCTCCCAGATCGTTCATATCAAAACTCTTTGACAGAAAAGACTTGACCTCATTGATCATATCAATATTTGTGCCAAAAATCATTATGTCGTCCACATACAAGCACAATATAACTTCTCCATCTTCACCATAGCGATAGTACACACATCTATCAGCCTCATTTATGACAAAGCCCGTAGAAGTTAGTGTTCTGTCAAACTTCTCGTGCCATTGATTAGGTGCTTGTTTCAGGCCATAGAAAGACTCGACTAGCTTACACACCTTGTTCTCTTGACCCTTCACCACAAACCCATCAGGCTGATCCATATAAATTTATTCATCCAACCCTCCACTCAGGAAAGTTGTCTTTACATCCATCTAGTGGATGATATGACCATATGAGGCAGCCAAGGATAGTAGTGCTCGAATTGTGGTTAGTCTAGCGACAGGTGAATAAGTATCAAAGAAATCTTCGTCTTCCTTTTGTGTGTAACCTTTGGCCACAAACCATGCCTTATACTCATCAATAGTACCATTTGGCCTAAGCTTCTTCTTGAACACCGATTTACAACCCACTGGTTTACACCTGTAGGGTCGTTCAGTGAGCTCCATGTTTTCAAAGTGTTAAATCGCTCCTACTCACTGGGGTACTGATTAGGTGATTAATCGTAACTAGGCAATGATTAATCGTGATTAAATCTGAGGTAGTCGACCAATCAATCTAGAGCATTTTATAGCCTAGTCAGTCACCTATAGAAGGGAAAAACACAAAGATGAGGAGTTGAGCATACACTTTGTTTGAGGCCAACATGTAATTTTCTTTTCTAGGTTTCTTTGTCTTGAATTGAGAACATATGACTTTCAAAGGCACGAAAGAGCTAGAGGCGTAGTAGAGGCAGTGGGCAAGAGAATTTTTACTCTCCTGCTTGAGCAACTGGCGGCTGTGAATCGGGTAATCGGCTAGGTAAAAGGTGTGGCTGGGCTAAGTGCCTAGGTGGGCCGAACTACTCAAACCCTACCCCAAATGAAAGGTTCAGACCTAGTCATTTAACTAGAGTATCTTGACTAGTCATGATTAATCACTGATTTGTTTCCTAATCGCTTGACTAGCCAATAAAATCGAATCGATTTACCTGACTGATGTCCAGAAAACAATTTGTCGATTAATCATTGACTAATCGTGATTAATCGAGCGATATGAAAACACTACTCTGGACAGCTTCTTTCCAATCATCAGCATCTGGAGATGCATATGCCTCAACAATAGAGTGGGAGTATTATCCATAAGGTACACAGTGAAATCATCACCATATGATTTAGCAACCCTCTGTCTTTTGCTCCTTCTAGGTGCTTCACTGTCATCCTTCCCTAGGATATTCTCGTTCTCAATAGGTTGTTTAAAAAACTCAAAAGGTGCAACTGGTATAGGAGTTATCTCGGTAGAAAATCTAGAAATACTATGCTCATCTTTCGTAGGAAATATATTCTCAAAAAATGTTGCATCACGAGATTCCATAATAGTATCAACATTCATATCAGGTACCTCAGATTTAACAACTAAAAACCTATAAGCAATGCTCCTCTAAGCATATCCTAGAAAGATACAATATACTATCTTAGGTCCCAACTTACGCTTCTTAGGAATAGGCACATTTACTTTTTCCAAACATCCCCATGTGCGCAAATAAGAAAGTGATCGTTTTCTTCCATTCCATAACTCATATGGAGTTTGATCTTTATTCTTGTTAGGAATTCGATTCAGGACATGACACGAAGTCAATACAGCCTTCCCCCACTGATGAGGACATTACTTCTATGGATATACATGAGGCTTCACCACTGGACATCCAAACCATTGAAGATCCAATTACAAGAGCTCGCGCGAGACAATTAAATTTAGAGGTGAGCTCGCTCCTAAATGTTCCTATTAATAGTTTTGAGAATGATTTACTACCTATTGTTTATAATGTGATTAGGAACCAAGGAGAAGATCAACAAACACATGGAGGAAGGCTTGGAGGCGTGGAGGTCCAGTGAGGGTCGGCCAAGCTACATGGTGGCCCATTACAACTCGAGTTCGAGTTCATCTCGGAGTCCAAGAGCTGCCTTTGGTAAAACAGACGCCCATGCCACATATGGACTCCAATTTCAACGATCCAATGGCATTGGTTTGAGGTCCAGATTCGTCCTAAGTCATCGAGAATCATCCAAACAAGGTGGCATCCAGAATCTGTCCCGGTGCTGCGTCTCCGTCTTTTGGCCTTTGGGCCTTGTATCGTGGTCGAGCCAATTAGGGGGCGCAACCAGGGGTCAACCACGACTCCAGACTCTATTTTATAGTAGCCTCCGCCACCATTAGGGTTTGGGTTTTGCTTTAGATTAATCTGTCTTTGAACAGTCACCGTCTTCGGTTTGTAGAACCCCAACTTATGTGCTTAATCATTCATCCGTAGTTTGTCACCAATGTTGAGAGCTGTGTTCTTTCAAGTTCTTGCTTGTGTTCTTCAATTTACTTGCAGGGATTAATCTTCTTGGCGAGGTCAATCGGGTTGTGACATGGTTGATAACTAAAGGAGTCATGGTGCTAAGATTGCAGGGTTCGAGTTGCTGACTTGAAGCCAAATCGGTGTGTTTCACTCCGCCCAAAACGAGAGTTATCTTTACCTGAGGGAAGATCGGTCACCCAGGTCTCATCAATTGGTAATCAGATTAAGGTTTACCATCAAGTCCACCCTTATCCTTGTTTTCGCCTTCATCCTAGAGTCCAAAAAAAACTAAAAAAATATTCCGCTGTCCTAGATCCCGTTTTTGCCTTTGCAATTTCGTTTCAGATTGCCTTGTTCAGTTCGTGTTCATAGTCGAGTCTTGTTGCTAGTTTAGTTTGTGTTCTTAGTCGTAGTCAAACTGTACCATTGCTATGTTTGTCTTCCACCGCTCGCGCCATCCACCTTTACACAGATCACAAGTCGATACCACCATTACTCGACTTGCCCCACTAGCCGCCTTGTGTGAATTCACGCCACGCCAGCCTTAGATAGGTTGCGAGCTATCTGTGCCTTTTGCCTTGCATCGCAGCCCCTCTTGGATCCATCTGGCGATTACCTTTTGTCCTAGCCGCTGCTGATCTATCTGCCGAGTTGTGCCTCTCCGAAACCATAATTTGAGGTACCTCGAGTAAAACGGCATAGCTTTTCGCTCGGTGCTCCATTTTGGCTCAAGTTTTTACAGCAGATTTGTTACATAGGGTTTGATAGACCCCAAACGACACTATCGGTTTGGCCGTCTCAAAAAAATAAAAAAAATTAGGAATATAATTAAAAAATTGGTCTACAGTTTCGCACGCTTTTTGGCAAACGCATCTGATTTTCTGTAGACCAAATTTGAACTCCATAAATCCTGAAATTCCTTGAGGTTCCATCTTGTGTTATCAGTATTTAGAGAAAAATATAAAAAACCATATTTGAGAAAAATAAAAAGGATTAAAAGATTGAAAGTTTGAGCATCAAGTGCTATTTTCTTGTTCTGAGAGCTGTTTTCATTGTTATTTGTTTCAACTTGTTGTGCTACGCCTAGACACGTCTTAGCCATCAATTGTGACTTTTACTTTGGATACTTATTGAGCTTGGCTAATCTGTATTCGATATTTGCTAACCCTTGCTACCATATTTGGCCACCCAAAGCTCCACATACTTTCTTCAGATCAGTACAGCGAAGACCCTTGCAATCTTGGTGCCATGACGCTGAAGCATATCTTGATTGGGAGATGACGGTAGAACAAAAATTTAATGCCCACCTTGTGCCTGACCAACATAGAGTTAGACAAGCTAGTAGTGGATTTAAAGATTTTGCTATCATATGGTGGACTGGTTTAGTTGCTGCAGGTCTCGCACCTAATACTTGGGAAAAACTTAAGGTTGCTATGCATGATAGATTTGTTCCTCCTTCTTACCATGGAGAGCTGCTTTGTCAATTGATGCGTTTAGATCAGGAAGATCAATGTGTTCAGGACTACTATGGTGAGAATGAGGAGGACACTCTTGTTCGATTTTATTCAGCCCTAAGACGTGACATCCAGGACGTAGTTGATTATAAGGGCTTTCATACTGTCAACTAGTTGTTACAGTTTGCTATGCTTGCAGAGAAGGAATTGCAGGGTCGACAGTTGCAGGGGCAGCAGGACAAGCGCAACACCCTCCAGACATCCTTTGTGCCACACACCACACCTGCGCATTCCGGGTTGCCCAAGGCTTCGACTTTGCGGAGAACTCCACCAGCGAGCCAAAAGACGACGACGAGCAGTTTTTCGACTATACCAAACAAGTCTTCCTCACATGCTGCAGATTCAGGTAAAAATGTTTATTCACAGGCACTAGCTCAGAGTTCCTCATTCGTTGCCTCCACGGGATGCACGTCTGGTATTCAGTGCCATCGCTGCCATGGCATTGGACAAGTGAAGAAGGATTGCCCAAGTCAGCTAGTATATTTGGCGACAGAGAATGGAGGTGACATCAGCACCTCCAACGTAGAAGACGATAAAGAGGAGGAGGGTGCTGCAGAAGACGTCGACCATCATGTCATTCATGGAGGAGACAACTCTTTGGGTTTCTTGAACATCTTTATTCAGCGTGTGCTCAGCACACAAGTTCAGCAACCTGAGAGGTTGCAACGCCACAACTTGTTCTAGACTTTCTTCATCATCATGAACCGACGTGCACACATGATTATTAATGGAGGAAGCTGCAACAACTTGGTGAGTTCAAATCTGGTCAAGAAGCTTGGCTTGACCACATGACCACATCCACATCCTTACTACATTCAATGGCTTAATGACTCTGGTAAAGCAAAGGTAGCATACACTTGCAGAGTTTCCTTTTTCCATTGGTGCATATGCTGATTTTATTGATTGTGATGTGGTACCTATGTAAGCTTGTTCACTTTTATTGGATCGTCCTTGAGAACATGTAATGATGCTACACACCATGGTAGAAGTAAAAATTACACCTTCCTGCATAAGGAAAAGAAATTTACTTTGGTTCCTTTGACCCGTGCTGAAATAGTACAAGCTGATAAAGATAGAGCTGCTAGATTGAGTAAGGATGAATCTGAAAATAAGCAAGTTGCTAATTCCATATACCCACCTAAAAAGGAGACACCCACACATAAATCTGAGAGCGAGGGAATTAAATTAGGGTGTAGAGTTATGCTTGCAACAAAACGTGACCTTACTGAAATTTCTAAGGATGATGTTTGCAATGTTTTGTTATGCAAACAAGCGTTGTTTTCACTTGATGATATTGCTAGCTCTTTGCCTCCTGCGGTCACTAACATTTTGCAGGAGTATAAGGATGTTTTCCCAGCTGAGATCCTCCGGGGCTGCCACCTTTGAGAGGGATAGAGCATCAAATTGATTTGATTCCAGGAGCCTCTTTGCCAAACCGTGCCGCTTACAGAACCAAGCCTGAGGAAACTAAGGAGATTCAGCGACAAGTCGAAGACCTATTGGACCGTGGGTATGTACGTGAGAGCCTTAGTCCTTGTGTTTTGCCTATGCTTTTGGTTCCTAAGAAGGATGGTACATGGCGTATGTGTGTTGATTGTAGAGCCATCAATTATATTACTATTTGATATCGTCATCCTATTCCTAGGCTAGACGACATGCTTGACGAGTTGTGTGGTGCTATAATTTTCACAAAGATTGACTTTTGTTGTGGTTACCACCAGATTAGAATAAAACTTGGAGATGAATGGAAAACAGTTTTTAAAACTAAATTCTTGTTGTATGAGTGGTTAGTGATGCCTTTTGGTTTAACCAATGCATCTAGTACTTTCATGCGCTTGATGAATGAGGTTTTGAGGGCTTTTATCGGTCGATTTGTGGTGGTTTACTTTGATGATATATTGATTTACAGCAAGTCTATGGATGAACATATGGATCACTTACGTGCTGTTTTTGATGCATTGAGAGCAGCACATTTGTATGCTAACCTTGAGAAGTGCATCTTTTGCACTTCGAGTCTCTTTTCTTGGTTATGTTGTTATTCCACAGGGAATTGAGGTGAATGAGACAAAGATTGAAGCCATTCAGAGCTGGCCACTGCCCCAAAATGTCACACGAGTGAGGAGTTTTCTTGGTCTTGCAGATTTCTACTGCCGCATTGTCAAGGATTTCAGCACCATTGTAGCGCCACTACATGCCTTGACGAAGAAATGGTTTACTACCTATTGTTTATAATGCGATTAGGAACCAATGAGAAGATCAACAAACAAATGGAGGAAGACTTGGAGGCGTCGAGGTCTAGGGAGGGTCGGCCAAGCTACATGGAGGCCCATTACAACTCGAGTTCGAGTCAACCTCGGAGTCTAGGAGCTGCTTTCGGTAAAACGGATGCACAGGCCACATACGGAGTCCAATTTTGGAGATCCACATATGGCTAGAAAGAAGATTTCATAGAGCTTCCAATGGTATTGGTTTGAGGTCCAAATTCATCCTGAGTTGTCAGAAATCATCCAAATAATGTAGCAGCCAGAATCTGTCCTAGTGCTGCGTCACCGTCTTTTGGCCTTTGGTCCAGGGGTCGACCACGACTCTAGACTCTATTTTACAGTAGCCTCAACCACCATTAGGGTTTGTGTTTTGCTTTAGATTAATATTTCTTTGAACAGTCACCGTCTTCGGTTTGCAGAACCCCAACTTGTGTGCTTAATCATTCATCCGCAGATTGTCACCAATATTGAGAGCAGCGTTTTTTTCAACTTCTTTCTTGTGTTCTTCGTTTGCTTGCAAGGATTGGCCTTCTTGGCAAGGTTAATCGAGTTGTGACACGGTTGATAACCAGAGGAGTCGTGGTGCTAAGATTGAAGGGTTTGAGTTGCTAACTAGAAGCCAGATCGGTGTGTTTCACTCTGCCCAAAACGAGAGTTATATTTACCTGACGGAAGATCGGTCACCTAGGACTCATCACCCACCATGCCTTTGATAAACTAGCAGTGTCTAACATGGAGTTAACCAAGTCAGTTAACGTGCGGTTTTTCCTCTCAGCAACCCCGTTTGACTCGGGTGAATAGGGAAGCGTCCTCTCATGAATAATGCCATATTCCTCACAGAATTCATCAAACACTTTAGAAAAATATTTTCCACCACGATCAGACCTTAAATGCTTGATATTTCTCTCTAGTTGATTCTCAACTTTGACCTTATAGATTTTAAAGTAGTCTAATGCTTCAACCTTTGTTTGCAACAAATAAACATAGAAAAATATAGTCGCATCATCTATTAACATCATGAAGTATCTCTTTCCACCCTTTGTTAACACACCATTCATCTCGCAAAGATCATAATGTGTGAGTTCTAGTGGTGCCAAGTGTCTCTCCTCGGGTTCCTTGTGAGGCTTCCGAGGTTGCTTCGATTGCACACAACTATGACACTTAGAACCTTTGGCAATGGTGAAATGCGGAATTAAACACATGTTGGAAAGCCGAGACATCAAACCAAAATTCACATGACATAAACGTGAATGCCAAATGCTCGTATCATCACTAACATTGCCAAAAATAAGGTTCACGGACTTATTACAAAAATCAGCAAGAGAAAAGCGGAACAAGCCTCCGCAATCATAGCCTTTACCAACGAATTGTCCATGTTTCGACACGAAAAACTTATTGAACTCTAACACTACTTTAAATCCATCCTTGACCAGGACTGAACCGCTCATGAGATTCTCTTATTGATAGTGGAGACATGCTACACGTTCTTCAACTGCACGATCTTTCCCAAAGTAAACTTCAGATTGACCATGCCAACACCATGAACAGAAGTATGTGACCCATTGCCCATTAGCACGGAGGAATCCCGGACGACCTTGTAAGAAGAAAACATAGAGATGTCAGCACACACATGAACATTAGCACCTGTATCAAGCCACCAACTTGTGGATTGAAAAACTGAAAGTACGGAGTGTTGCCAATGGTCACTATGTTGATATCCTTAGGCACTTTAGCTCTGTTTCCCTTGTGGTCTGCACGATCTGGACAATCCTTGGAGAACTGTCCTAGCTCACCACAAGTAAAACACTTCAGCTCAGCCTTATTCTTCTTCTTCTTGAAGGTAGTAGTCTTCATGGGCTTGTTTTTCCCCTTGTTGTTGTTGTTGTTGATATTGCCTGCACGTGAGAACTTCTGGACCATGTTAAGGCTGGACTGACCTTAATCTCCCTCCTCAGTAGCATCCTTATTCTGAGCCTTCTCTTTAACATCAAGACATACTATCTGTGGCGGTTCCACTCCGAAATTATTCCAAGTTAAGTACCCTCAGACCACTAATCACGTAGTCAGGCACTTAATCCGGAATAAGCTGGAGCGCCGTCGGATTAAACCCGATTAAACCACGTACTTAACTAGATCGTAACAGCAGCAGGCCCACACGAAGGTGAGTTCAAGAGATTACAACATTCCACAGATTAAATTACAAAGATAGGGTACAAGGTTATTACAGACTGAGTTCAAATTAAAATCAGAGTACACAAGTTTTTGCAGCGGAAATTAAAAGTTCAACAACTGAAATTTAGAAGTTCATTGCAGCGGAAGTAAATAAACTAACGACGAAACAAATAACTCCGTGATGAGGCCTGCCACGAAGCTACTCCTCCCGATCCTCGCCAGAGGACGGGACCCATTCGATGTGCCAGCCAGGTGGAACCTGGGCAGGCCAAGTCATAGCATCCACATCCAGAATTATACCTGTAAAATAGTGCCACAAGCAAGGCTGAGTATACTAATACTCAGCAAGGCTTACCCGTCGGGTGAAAACTACATCACCGACATCTAGACAATGAAAGGCTTTTGGCTGGTGGGTTTGTTTGCCAAAAAGCAACTAAAAGTAGATCCTTGCTTTCAAGTTTTAGCACCATATTCTAATAAATTTAACCATTCTAGATTAGCATCCTCTCTAAGCATACAAGTGTAGCAATACAATTTAATTCATAGAACAATTTCATAATCTCAAATTCCACTTATTACTCGATGTGACGTGACGGTCAAGCAGTCTCATTAACCGCGAGAAGCGGACAGTTCGAACCGAATTTGTGCTACCTGGCCAGGGAAAACCCAACACACACGGATACTCTGCTTGAGATAAAAGGTACAAGCATTTCCCAACCTTTCCCATCTATCCACAATTCGGAACCGGGTCCACTTCCTTAGGATGAAGGTTTACTGCTTCACTCACAGCATCACGCATACATCCACGAGTGTACGGCAAGGGAAAACAGAGTTTCCAAGGAGAGATGGCTATCGGCCCTAGCTGCTTCAAGCTGGTACCGGGCTTACCGGCTCCCATATACCGGCATGCATGTGGTACGTTCAAAAACTTGACTTAGTATCCACACCTTCCGACCTTAACCAATTATCAAACACGGACGGGAGATCTACATCTATCCTCCCGCCCGTCAATCCTTATGATTCCAACATAAGTAAAGACGAACAATTCCTATGTCTCGCGAGTGACAGGAAATCACTCGACTTGTAACGAACCTACAGCAATGCTCTACCGAACCTTTCATACTAGTATTGCAAGTCATGGGTACTAGGAAATGTGCAGCTAAGGTATTCAATCAACTCCTTGAACGTAAATGCACAAACATAGAGAATTCAAAGTGCATATTTTGGTAAAGGTTAGGTCATGCTCCGGGGCTTGCCTTCTTGCTCGGACTGAGAGTTAGCCTCCGGGTTGTTCACGTCTGCACCGGCACCGGGCTCCGGGGCTTCTTCCTCGTCTGCGGGGATGAGGGTGTAGTCGCCGTCTGGGATAGTGCCTTGTACATGATATGCATAACTTAGGGTGGCTGTTCTGGAATTTCAGATTCCATTTATTTTATTCTATCTAACTACAAAAAGGTTTATTCTTTTATATAAATCGATTTCCATCTAGATTACTTCGCATTTTTGTTTCTCCATTTCTGTTCATCATTTTTATCTATAAACTTTATGGCAGCTACTGGAGTATAAGAGCTAAGCTCACTCCAAAATTTAGCTAATTTCGAGCTACACATAATTTATTAAAAATCTATAAACAGCTAGCTGCAGGAAGTGAATTAAAGGCATAATAAATTGAAATTTCATCTATTTCAGGAGATCTTCCTACCAAGGCTAAGCAATATCATGAGGAGGGCTCTGGCCAAGTGGTGGCTCAAAATAACCCTTGGGTGATCCTCATTATTTTTCTATCCAAAAACACATATTTAATTATTTGCCATCCTAAACAGAGCAAAAATTAAGTTTCTCATTTTTAACATGGGTGCTAACAAGTTTTTAGTTCTCAGGAGCAATATGATGATTTTTCGCTGTACAAATTATTTTTAACAATTTCTTTACTGCAGAAAGTCAGAAAACACATTTAAATCTATAACTGGAGCTACACATCATATTTTTTTAGTCTCCTTTGGACACAAGCTGTCCAAAGCCTATATGCACAACATACCCAAAGCTCAACCCCAGCGGAGCTCTGGATTTGAAATGGTGCACAACTTTAGGTTTTCACAGTTTGATTTTTAATTCAACAACAGTTCACCAAAAGCATACACATGTCTAATAGAGATTGTAGTTTAGACTCTAACGATTCCAGAGAGTATTTTTGCACATTTTTCCGATTTTTCTACGATTTTTAATCGATTTTACAAGATTCGGGAAAAATCAAATCTAGGGTAAGAATCTATTTTCACCGAGAACCCTAGAACTTTCAAACTTTCGCGAACAGGTCCTGCACTTTTGCACGAAAGACCCTGGAAAGAGGTAGACGATGAACAATGGCCCTCGGGAGCTCGCCGGAGTTACGCCGGGCAAACCACGGCGAACTGGGCTCGGGGAAGAGGGGGAAAAGGGTCCTTGGCTCACCACGAGTCGTTTGGGCACGGTTGGGAGGCCGGGGGTCGACGGAGTTACGCCGGCGACGAGGAGGTGGCGGCGCGGCCGCTGCGGGGTCTGCGCCGACGAGCTCGGTGCCGCTCGCGGTGGGGGAAGAGGTCCTAGAGCACCAGCAGAGCTTGGGGAAGCCAACGGCGTGCTCGAGGAGGCTCGGGGAAGGCTCGGAGTAGGGTCTCGACGGTGAGGTGGTTCGACGGCCGGAAAAGTCGATTTGGGGGAACTTGGAAATTCGAGCTCGGGAATGGCCAATGTGCTGGGGAAAGTTGGGGGAAACGGAGCTAGGGGAGTGGTCTAGCTGTGCGCGGAGTGGATTTGGGAATGGCTGCGTGGACGCGACGAATTTTGCGATGAGCTCTAGTTCGGTCCGTGCGTCGCGAGGAGGAAGAAGACCGAGCGAGCGCGGGGAAGTGGAAATGACCAAGTGAGCGAGTGAGAGGAGGGGTGGGAGTGCGCGGTGGAGTGCTTGGGCACGCAAGGGAGGCACTGTGCGGCCTCGGGAGCGTGCGAGCGCGTGGGTGGCTGTCGCGGTCGCCATTGATGGCGCGGCGAGCTCGAACAGAGCGCGCGCGACACGATTGAGCGAGGAAGATTGTGGCGTGATCGCTGGGGATCCTCCACAGTGCTCCTTGGCGCGTAGCGAGCGAGCATCGCGACTGCGGGGCGGCGCTGCGCGGCTGCGACCAGTGCCGAGCGAGCTTGCCATGATGGCGCTCCGCGGCGCGAGGCAGCAGTGCGCCGTCGCCCGCGAAGTGACGGTACGGAAGGCTTGGACAAACGCGTGAGGACAAAAGCTAGCTGCCGCCACAGCTCGGCCGACCCGACGCGGTCTCCGCCACACGCCGGCCACGTGGCGGCCGGACTCCGGCCGGAGCAGAGCGCGCCAGGGGCGAGCTGGCAGCCCCGTGGAGCTCTTTGCCCCTTTTGAACTTTCTCCAAAAATTTGAGCTGAACTTCGAAACGTGTAAAATTAAAAGTTGGAGTTTGAGGTGCGGGACACAACTTCCGAGCTTGGACCGGGCACTTCGACCAGGCGCTACGGCGCTTCGAGCTTGAACCGCAAGCTCGAGCTTGCCGAGCCTCGAATGGTCGGAAACGCCACTCGAGGGTGAGTGCCCCCCTCGAGCTTGGCTGCGAAGCCTCGAGCGTGACGGAACGTCGCTCGAGGGTGAGTCCTCGAGCTTGGCTGCGGAGCCTCGAGGGTGACGGAACGTCGCTCGAGGGTGAGCCCTCGAGCTTGGCTGCGGAGCCTCGAGCGCGACGGACGGCGGGGCCTCGAGGGTCCTGTCGTGCAGCCTCGAATCGTGACGGAAACTACCGGCTAGGCTCGATCGTCACGGTCATAGCTCGATCGTCACGGACATACTGACTAGGCTCGATCGTCACGGACATACTGACTAGGCTCGATCGTCACGGACATAGCTCGATCGGGACGGATTTTTACGGCTAACCTCGATCGTGACGGACATTCCCGCTCGAGGGTCACCGATCGGCGCGAACGCCGTGGCGAGGTTGTCGCGAAGGGCTGTCCGAGATGTTCAAGTTTTAGTTGGGTGCCAAATAACCCTTGTTTTTGAATTATAATTGAATTTTTGACGAATTTTTGAATTTCAACCCAATTCCCTGTTGTATTGATTTTAATTGCACTTTTTAATTCTTTTGACATCAGAGATGTCACAGCCTACCCCCCTTAAAAGGAATCTCGTCCCGAGATTCGATTAAACCTAGAGATAGAGAGGGGAAAAGAAATACCTCGGCTTAGGAAAGTATGTCGGGGAAATTCTTCCTAAGATAGTCCTCGGTTTCCCACGTGGCTTCATCTTCGGAGTGATGACTCCACTGAACTTTGTACATTTTAACTCCCTTCCTTCGTGTTTGTCGCTCTTTCTCGTCGAGGATCTTAACGGGATGCTCATCATAAGAGAGATCCGGTTCAACCGAGAGTTCCTCTTGTTCAACAACTTCGGTTGGGACACGAAGACACCTCTTGAGTTGAGAAACATGGAATACATTGTGTACCGCTGAAAGTTTCTCGGGAAGCTTTACTTGATAGGCTACCGGCCCACATTGCTGAGTAATTTCATACGGGCCGATATAACGAGGTGCAAGCTTGCCCTTGAGTCCAAATCTTTGCACACCCTTGGTCGGGGAGACCTTAAGATATACGTGATCACCAACTTCGAACTGAAGTGGCTCCCGCCGCTGATCAAAGTAGCTCTTTTGCCGTGACTGGGCGGTCTTCAAATTCTCCCGAATGATCCCAACCTTTTCTTCGGCTTCTTTCACAAGGTCAGGGCCATAAGTGTACCTCTCGCCTGCCTGGGACCAACACAACGGGGTCCGACATCTCCTACCATATAGGGCTTCGAAAGGTGCCATTTTTAAACTCGTTTGGTAGCTGTTATTATAGGAGAATTCAGCCAGGGATAAACATTTCTCCCAATTCTTCCCATAATGGATAACACATGCTCGAAGCATATCCTCAAGTATTTGATTTACCCTTTCTGTTTGCCCATCGGTCTGTGGGTGATATGCTGAGCTGCGGATCAGTTTGGTACCTAAGGACATTTGCAATTGCTCCCAAAAGCGTGCTACGAAAAGAGCACCACGATCTGAAATTATCGTCTTGGGTACCCCATGTAGACAAACGATCCGCTCCAAATAAATCTCCGCATACTTTTTAGCAGAAAAAGTGGTATTGACTGGAATAAAATGTGCGGTCTTGGTAAGGCGATCCACAATTACCCAAATAGAATCGTGGCCCTGAGGGGTCCTGGGAAGTCCAACAATAAAATCCATATTGATATCTTCCCACTTCCATGAGGGAATAGGTAGAGGTTGAAGCGTGCCTGCTACCTTCAAGTGGCTGGCCTTAACCCGCTGGCAGGTGTCACATTCCGACACATATGTGGCAATTTCTCGCTTCATTCGAGTCCACCAAAAGTTTTGCTTCAAGTCTTGATACATTTTGGTGCTGCCGGGATGAATAGAAAATTTGGAGAGATGAGCCTCATCCATAATCTTCCTCCGGAGTTCCATGTTTTTGGGCACCATGAGGCGGTGTCCAAACCATAGGACTCCTTGCCCGTCTAACCGGAAGCACTTGTACTTCTCCTTCACTTTCTCTTTAGACAATTTTCTTTTGAGCACTTTAACGCCCGCATCATTTAGTTGTGCCATAACAATCTGATCGTGCAAGGTTGGTTCCACTGCAATATGGCTGAAGTACCCGTGTGGAACAATCTCTAAATTGAGCTTTGCCATTTCGTGACACAGGGTGTCAGCGTAGGACTCCACGGTAAGACAATGGCAACGAGCCTTGCGGCTGAGTGCATCCGCAACTACATTCGCCTTCCCGGGGTGATAATGTACACTAAGGTCATAGTCCTTTGCTAACTCCAACCATCTGCGCTGTCTCATATTCAGATGTGCCTGAGTGAAGACATATTTAAGGCTCTTGTGGTCTGTGTATACGTTGCAGGGAACACCCATCAAATAGTGCCTCCACATCTTGAGAGCATGAATGACCGCTGCTAACTCAAGATCGTGCGTGGGGTAGTTTTGCTCATGAGGTCGGAGTGCTCGCGAAGCATAAGCGATGACCCGGTTCTCTTGCATGAGAACACAACCAAGACCGGTGCCTGATGCATCACAATAAACATCATACGGCTTGGTGCAATCGGGCTGAGCCAAAACTGGGGCTGAAGTCAATAGTCTTCGCAAAGTGTGGAAAGCTTCCTCACATTTGTCATTCCACTCAAATTTAACTCCCTTCTTCAAAAGTTCGGTCATAGGCTTCGCAATTCGAGAGAAGTCCGGAATAAAGCGACGGTAGTAGCCGGCTAATCCCAGAAAACTCCGAATCTCGTGAACTGAGGTAGGTGGCTGCCAATCTAGTACCTCTTGTACTTTGGATGGATCTACGGATATACCATCTTTGGAAAATCGTGTGGCCCAAAAACTTCACACTCCCTAACCAGAATTCACACTTGGAGAATTTGGCGTAGAGTTGGTGGTCTCGCAGTCGCTGAAGAACAATGCGAAGGTGCTCAGCGTGCTCTTCCTCATTCTTGGAGTATACAAGAATGTCGTCGATGAAAACCACTACAAACTTGTCTAATTCAGACATGAAGACCGAGTTCATGAGGTACATGAATAGGCTGGGGCGTTGGTGAGTCCAAAGACATGACTAGGAACTCATAGAGTCCGTAACGTGTGGAGAAGGCAGTCTTCGGAATATCACAAGGTCTGATTTTTATTTGGTGATAGCCAGAGCGAAGGTCAATCTTGGAGAACACTCTGGCGCCAGCTAGTTGATCAAACAGGATGTCAATTCGGGGTAACGGATACTTGTTCTTAATAGTTACCGCATTGAGAGGCCGGTAGTCAATACACAACCTCAGGAATGGTCCTTCTTCTTTACGAGATAGCGGGACATCCCACGGTGACACACTTGGGCGAATGAAACCTTTATCTAGCAATTCTTGGAGTTGAATTTTTAATTCAGCCAATTCATTGGGTGGCATCCTATAGGGTCTCTTGATATAGGTTGCTGTGCCAGGTTGGCAATGCAATCACAAATTCAACGTCCCTATCCGGCGGCATCCTGGTAAGTCATCCGGAAATACATCGGCATACTCACATAACCACCGGAATGTCCTTTAGTTGGGTTTCGACCATAGAATAAGCACACGCATCAACGCATAGTCCGTCGTGGCAGTATAGCACACTCGGCCATGCGTAGGTGAGTTTATCTCAACCACTCGTTCCGCCACATCTAGGACAACCTTGTGCTGAG
>JACEFO010001320.1:0-152346 GCA_015342445.1 Digitaria exilis | reverse complement strand
CTGATAAGTAAGCCCTTGACTATTTTGAAATCAATAACACCGATCTATACTTGTCTTCTAAAGTGGTCATCATTTGTTTGGTTCTGGCATACCATGTTGATTTTCCATAAGGCACATAATTATCCTCCATAGCAAGAGCCATCAAACACTGTTGTTCCAAAAACATGTAAACCAGTCCTTCAAAGGGAATTGGTTCTAAACTATCATACCTCAATTGTTGCATTTGTTGACAGTTGATTTCCATCACAATCTCAGAAAATAAACAGAGATTTTGTATATAGGTTTCGCTTGTATGTCTGTTACTTTATTCCTAACAATTCTATGAGTTTTAGATGAAATAATGTTGCAGGTACATTTTGGAAGAAAACCGACGAAAACTAAGCACATTCCCAGCTGGCCTGCTCCGCCACCTCAGCCTACCGCTGCCACGTCGAGGACGATCCCACTGACAACAAACATAATTATTCCAACCAACCTTAGACATGCAATTGATGCAATATGACGACCCCAGGGGGGCATATCCTAAACGTTTCACCAAGAATGGCGGCGCATTGGGCGGGCCGTACACTGTCCGCGCCGGCTCCACCATTTCACGGTCTCAGGCCCACATGGTTGTGGCGGTTGGTTCAGTCAGTTACACCCCAAATGCGTCGTAGCTGGTGCTATAAAAGGGACCTGTCGACCACATTTCAACAACACACTTGAAGGAGCCTTCTTCTCTCTTATCCATTTTCATCTTTCTAGAGTACGATTAGAGTTGGGAGTAGGGTTGAGTTGAGCTTAGCTTAGAGGTTCCGGAGCTTCTCTCGGAGTTGTGGTAAAGCTCCTATATCCTTTCCTTTATTTCAAATATTATCAATAAATCACTATCTTCTTTATATCTTGAGTAAGCTTAGCTCTTCCTGCTTTTATTTTATAATATTCAAATCCAAGTGACTTAGTAGCGGTATAGCTTACCTCTAGAGATTGGTTTAGAGTTTATATCTTTCGTCGGGATTATCCCTTACAGGTTTTCTCACTTGGACTAGAGAACTCAAGTCAGTTCATTCTCTAGGTTGAGGGGGATTTCTCTCGAAGGTTTTGAGAGAAATCCTAGTATCAACTGCAAACGTGGTGTCTGACTTGGTTCTAGCTAGAAAGTGTGTTCCACCCCATGGTTCCGTTGTGGTAGGCAGTAGGTGGTGACAGCTCTGTCCATCCTTCATAGTCCATCACGTTCGAATGTTTTCATAACAGTAGTCGAAGTAAGTTCTGTCTTCCGACAAATAGGTAGTGCTCTAGGCTAAGTTTTAGGGTGTTTTTTTCTAGAGTTAGAAGTGTCATTAGAAATCTTTCTTCCCTTGTTTCTCCTAGCTTCTTTCCTTTTCCTAGGATCAGTGCCTCATGTGTCGCTAGTCGTTCACGACCTTCTAATGGCCACTTAGCCTTATCTTACTAAGGTTAAGCATGACTTCCATATGTATGAATCGAGCATAAGAGATATTCCAATCCAAACCTTGCACCCCGTGAACTTTAAAGTGTCATGCCATCTTAGGTAGTGGAGGAACGGAACAATCTTAGATACAACCGCTTCTAGTCCTCATGCCAAGTAGCTTAGGATTTTTAAGGTTTCAAAACAACCTTGTTTAACTCCTCATTTGATTTTCTTAAATATCTCAATGTATATATATGCTCACCAAGGCATTTAACTTGTCTTTATTCATCCTACTTCCAATGATGGCCATGCATGAAGCTTGATGGAAGCTAGGGTTCCCGATCTTCCAAAAGGTTCAGACAAGCTATGATTTGGTGGAGTTGCGGCACAAATCGATCCGGCTTCCGAGCAAACATGTTCTGAGCCCTGCAATCGCAGCACCATATCTCCTTAGGTTATCGACCGTGGATGCACGGTCGACCTCGCTAAGAAGGCTAATCCCTACCTGCGAATCGAAGAACACAAGCAATAACACAAAAGGATGCAACCAAATTGCGGATGTATGATTAATCTCATGAGTTGGGGTCTCGCAAACCACTGACGGCGAAACTGTTCTTGGGCAAAATATTCTAAGCAAAACCCCAACCCTAAAGTTCGTGGTGGGTGCTATAAAATAGGTTCTAGGGTCGTGGTAGACCCCCTGGATGCGCCCCCTAATGGGCTCAACAATGATACACGGCACAAAAGCCAAAAGACAATGACGCAACACCAGGACAGATTCTGGACACCAACTTATTTTGATGATTTCTGATGAATCATGCCTCATTTGGATGTGGGACCGGTGCCATTGGAAGCTCTATCAAATTATATTTCCAAATCTGATCCCGTATGCAGCCTGCCCGTCCGATTTACTGAAGACAACTCCTTGACTCCGAGGTAGACTCGAAGTTGAGTTGTATTGGGTCTCCATGCCTTCAAGCCTCTCTCCATGTGTTTCTTGGTCTTCTCCTTGATTCCTAATAACATTACAATCATGCACGGGTTCTTGTGATTAGACCTTGAATGGTTGATTGTCCAGCAGAGAAGCCTCGTGTATATCCGTAGGAGTGATGTCCTCATCAAAGCTTAATGTAGGACTAAAGGATAAGGCATATTTCCATCAGATATATTGCAAAGTCAAAAACGGGATCCAAGGATAAAATCAATTCATACAACTGGATAAAGATGTGCATGTGTATGGAAGCTGGTGAATGGCAGATGAAATGGAAAGTCAATTTTTTATGCTCCCTCTCCCTTATAAAATCATTTGAGAATATGGCATATTTCTTTCTTTCTTTAATTTGTTGGACGTTCGTGGGTCCCATTTTTTTCCAATACTTGGACCTTCATGTGTCCATATGTTCTTTTTATAACATGTCTCTTTTGTAACAATAATTGGAGAGCGAGAGAGATACGAACACATATAATGGAGCATTTATTTCGTGGAATGGGTGGATGGTATAATGACAACTCTCATTTGAGTATAGCAAGGGTTATATGGTGTGCACTTGATCATGAAAGCATGAAATAATCCTTCACAAGGGTCGCAATAATTTAATAAAGCTCAATGGAAATACAAGCAACACATGCTTGGTTTTCATTGTAACTCATCATATGGCTTTGGTTGGACTTTGGCATATCAAACATGGGCTTTGCAAAGAATTTTCCTAATTTTTCAAATAAATTTCCCAAGCACTTAAACATTAAGAGCAAAGAACATACCACCAAACCATATCGCAAACATCAACTACATGAGCATGCTTTCCTACCGAGCTTTGCTAACAAGCATCTGGGTGATAGGCAAAGAATAAAATATATGCAAGGCCACTATAGGAAATATGCAGAGCAAATGAAGAATCTGATTCATATTTGAGTTTGACACTACTACAAAAACATTGTAGAGGACACTTCAAAAAGGTCCTCAGAGGCGGACAGAAAAATTCATATTCCAGCTCGCGATCATGATCAAGCCGCCTCGCTGCTGCTCGTCCGCCAACTCCTCCACCTCGCGCAGGCCATGGCGAGCTCCGCCTGCACGCGCAGGAGCTAGCGACCGCGGCGCGTAGGCGTAGGACTTCGCACGCAAGAGCAGGCGGCCGCGGCAGCCTCACGCAGGAGCAGGTGGCCGCGGCGGCCTCGCGCAGGCGTAGGCGAGGCAGGACTCCCCGCGCAGGAGCAGGCCATGGCGAGCTTGGCGGTGAGCTCGGCCTTCACGCACAGGAGCAGGCGACACGGAGAAAGAGGACAGGCGCGACCTAGCGGCGTGAGGAGGAGATGCACCTCCTCTTCCCTCTAGCGGCGGCGACGCACGGCGACAACAGGTGAAGGCTAGATCCGGCGGCGGGAAGGCTGGATCCGGTGGCATGAAGGCTGGATCAGGTCTCCATGCTGTCGGATCCGGCGGCGGTGGCACCGAAGCCCACGGATCTGGCGGCGGCGGTGGCACTGGAGCCCGCGGATCTGGCAGCGGCGGCGGCGCACGCCCTAAATGGGCTCGACAGGCCCAGATGGGCTTCGCGGACCCATCTAGGGTTTCATTTTTTTAATTTTTTAATCTGATTAACGGAGGCGGGTGGAAGACCGCCTCCGAAAATGCGTACTAACAGAAGCGCATGCTCGGAGGCGGACGCAAAGACCGCTGTGGGTGTAGAGTCCTAATGGACTAAACAACCCTGGCGGGCCATCCTATGGGCCGGCCCAAGTACAAGACTTGACGTACAAGGCAAGGATTAGTCCTAGTCGGTTAGGATAAGCTGTATTAGGAAATTAGAGATAAACTTGTAAAAGTTTCCTAACCTTATACGGTTTCCATTGTAACCCTATCCCCCGGCGTATATAAGGGGAGATAGGGACCCCATTCATCGCGTCTCATCTATACAAGACACATCATACAGGATGTAGGGTATTACGCACATTGCGGCCTGAACCTGTCTAAAATCGTCTCTTGTCACCTTCGGCTCTAGATTCTCGACGACTTCTCCCTAAACCCTTCTCTCGGAGCATCCCCTCGAGAACCTAGTCAACATAACTCGCCGACAACCGCCGCCGAAAATGGTTTTTGCCTGCCTCCGAAAATGCTTTTGAGAAGAAAATATAGGGGATTGAGAAGAAGAGGATTGAGATGTACCCGTGTGTGTGTGTGTGTGATCCAAATTCCATCAAACTCTATCACATGGCTAAAGCTCTATCAACTTTCTAGTGTTTGTGATCCATGTTAATATTTTATATGAACACATATTTCTAACAAGTACCACAAATCAAATGTTGATGCAACATATAGAAATAGTTTATTCCAAAGATATCACACCCATGGTACAAATAATAAGATATTTGCACCCATAATGACATCTTCATATGCAAGCCGCACACCATCAATATTGCGATTGGAGAACCACTAAGTTGCATGATGTTACTATCAATAGCATTAGGGTTCTTATCCCTGCAATAAATGTGGCCTCTCATCAACAAAATTGTTGTTCACTCTGTAGCATGATGTCATTTGCTCAACCAAAACTAAGGGAATTGCATTGAGATCAGTGACCATATCTCCGTGCCCTTCATCATTTGGCTTTGTGGCTTTGTAACTCTCTTTCGGTCTTGATACAATAGAATTTAGTAAAAAAATGTGGTGACTCACATTTATAGCCAAGCCTATTAGAGATTAAAGCTACATTTGTGTGTGTGTGTGTGTGATCCAAATCACATCAAACTCTATCACGTGGCCAAAGCTATATCAACTTTCTAGTATGTGTGCTCCATGTTAATATTTTATATGAACGCATATTTCTAACAAGTACCACAAATCAAATGTTGATGAGAAATAGTTTATTTCAAAGATATCACACCCATGGTACATAGTTTATAAATATATACAGATCTAGTGCCAGTTGTTTCAAATTAAGGCATGCACAATCATACTGCAGCAAAGAGATCATCTTATACCTCTAAGGGATAATAAGATATTTGCACCCATAATGACATCTTCATATGCAAGCAGCACGCCATCAATATTAGTTATTGGAGAACCATTGGGTTGCATGATGGTACTATCAATAGCATTAGGGTTCTTATCCCTCCAACAAATGTGGCCTCTCATCAACAAAATTGTTGTTCACTCTGTAGTGTGATGTCATTTGCTCAATCAGAACTAATGGAATTGCATTGAGATCAGTGACCATATTTCTGTGCCCTTCATCAGTTGCCTTTGTGACTCTCTTTTGGTCCCGATACAATAGAATTTAGTAAAATAAAATTTGGGGAGTCACATTTATAGCCAAGCTTGTTAGAGATTAAACCTATATTTTTGTGTTTTGTGTGTGTGTGTGCGCGCGCACGTGTGTGTGCGTGTGTGTATGTGTGTGTCACATGATGGCCAAAGGTCTATCAACTTTCTAGTGTGTGTGATCCATGTTAATATTTGATATGAACACGATTCGTAAAAAAAAATGATATGAACACATATTTGTAACAATTACCACAATTCAAATGTTGATGCAATGATTCATTGCATCTATGGAACACAATATGATTCCAGGTTGCTGGACTAAATGCTTACTAGTTTTGTAGGATTGATATTGAACTTAAAAGATTCACTTATTTCTATTTCACATCTTAACTCCAATATCAGGTGACAAACTCCTTGCTATCAATTGAAATATGCATTTCTCTATTAATTATGTTTCATCACCTTAAAACTTACATGGCATGCTCATCTACATTATTTTTTCTAGTATTTCCTTGCTTGGGATTTTACAAAACTCTAATGTTAATGGTCACTAGTTTGAAAGATGAGTTTTCAAAGAAACATATAGAAATAATTTATTCCAAAGATATCACACCCATGCTACATAGTTTACAAATATGTACAGATACAGTGTCAGGTGTTTCAAATTAAGGCCTGCACAATCATACTGCAGCAAAGAGATCATTTTCCTTTGTGAATCTTTTTGGGTCCTGCTACAATTGTGAGGAGTCACAATTATAGCCAAGCATATTAGAGATTAAAGCTGTGTGTGTGTGAGAGAGAGAGATCCACATCCAATTCCGGCCGAACTCTCACGCATGGTCAAGAAAGAGCAATATTAAAGCATAAGAGACAGTTGGATTAGATCACCACATAACATATATCATCCTAAGAGACATGTTGCTTGTTCTTTGCGTTGGATTCCATGACCTAAAGAAATAATTGTGGCATGGAGACACTCTCCTTGTTGGAATGACTGTTCAACTCCAGAGATGATGTTGCCATTGGTTTGAAGATACAATCTAGGTAGCGATGGGCGTTTGATGTCGAAGGGGAGCCTCTCTAGCGGCCACAACTTAATTATGTTTCTTTTGAAGGATATCATAAATAAAAGTGTGTCTAATAGCATTAGGGCAGTCACAATGCTAGAAACTATCATTGTTTCTATACTCTAACATATTGTCAAGAAAATATCTTTTACAATGCAATTTTCTATCATTAGTATCCCATGACCCACTTGTCTCTCTCACAAATGGTCTTGGTTTGCGTGAAGACTTGGTTTCTTAATTAGACTCAGTTTCTTTATTTTTCACCTCTCTCTTCAATAAATGTCCCACCACATCAATATTTTGATTACGTGACAGCATAATTAATGACTTTAGATTACTGTGCTAAGTAATATGGCGCAGTGGCCCCATGGACATATTATTCTTTTCCATTTATGACAAATAAATGCAGATATTTAATAAGCCTAAATAAAATAATAATAGAAGGATCCTAGGGACCCTACATCTTTACCTATGTAAATAGGTCCTGACATGTGGGACCCACGGGGCCGATTCCCGTAGTTTCGTCGCACGCTGAGTTCCTCCCTCAGCAAAATTTCGTATAGCCGCAGCGCAATCGTTTATAATCATGTGTTCCCCTCCCTTCGTTGGCGAGGTGGGACTAATGTCCTGCGGAGACCTCCTCACACGGCGTGTTGGCACTCAGGCAACAATGCTGGTGTGGGCTCTTTTCTCTTTCACAGCCCAATCACGAGTGCTCCTTTTGGCGGCCCAGCAACCTGTCAGTGGCTCCGTCCACTCCACCTTGCCTCGGTCACAGTCTGCGCCGCTGGCCCTCTGCTGTTCGCTCAGCACAGACGGGAGGTGTAGGGGCCAGGTGGAGCTTTTATAATGGAGGGTGAGTTTTTTTGTATAAGCATTCAAATAAATTAAGATGATTGGGATTTAAAGGATTAGGTGCTACAAAAGATTACGGGACCAATCAAAATTTCACCGGACTTGGAGAGTGCCTTGATCATATTAGCAATTATAAAACCCTCTTAGGCCAAAGTATATATCTACCACCATCATCTCTTATTGCAAAGACGAGAATCACTACGTATTAAAAAAAGACGAGAATAACTTTTAAAAAATCTTTTTTTGTTCCTCTAATGAAATAGGGAGTATGAATATCTCACTAAAAAGAATAAAAGCCAGACCATTCGGTCACCTCAAACAAAATGCATGCTAAAAGAATTTATCTGAATTTCAGATTTGGCCATCCATCTTATTTAAAAATAAGAAAATATTATTTATTTTATCATGACTTGTTTAATCATTAGATATACTTTAACACAACTTATTTGTTATACGTCGTTGTAAATATTTTGAATAAAATGAATGGTCAAGTGAGATGCTCAAAAGTCAACAGAGGTTTATGGCTAAAATTTGAGATGGAGGGAGTATAATTTACGACTGAAAGTTGTCTACACCACAAAACTACCCCACATGCCAAAAATCGGAAACACATATGTTATACGATGGTAGCGAGACGTATAACACCGCCTGTAGCAACGCACGGGTATAGTTGCTAGTGATAATTAAGCTATGCAAAATGTGTGTGTGTGAGAGAGAGAGATTTCTTCGGTTACTAGATAACGATCCGTATGGGTCAGTTACATTGGTATCGGTATCGGGCACTACCACACAGTTGTACTCAAGCATTCCTTAGGTTACTTAGATAATGTGCCTTGCTACACATAAAATTAAACAAAACATATTCCAAACATAACATATTTAAATGATAGAAGAGCATCACTTGAAATAGCCATGGTACGTTCAATGCCATAGAACTAACCATTTGGTTAGACTCGGAACCTATACATATTCAAATCCAAAATTAATATCGTGGTATCCAAAATTAAAGAATTACCGAGAATGGAGATATACTAACAATCCATATTGATAAATCTTGCAATAGATCATAGTACCATCAGAACAACATCAAAGAGTAGAACAACAACAAAGAGTACAGGGACATAATTTTTCATGGTTGGCATGAGTAATATTGCAGCAGAGTTTAAGTAGTAGAATAGTGGAAGAGTTGAAGACTACATGAGTTTATTTCCGAGTTTATCCACATTCATATAGCATAAGTGCCTATTTAAACCAAATATATCATTATTTTAATGCTGACTTATTTATCGTTCCAAATTTATTTGAAACTTATTATTATTATTATTATTATTATTATTATTATTATTATGCATATTTTTATATGCTATAACCAGTGAATATTTATTTATGTATATATTACAACATATTATGATAGAAATATTTTAAAAATTAATCTTTGTCTGAGGATTTATCTACATGCATCTATTATGTTTTGTCCACTTATATGTTTGTTCTGCCAATACCATTGAATAGTCAAATGTGTACTTTTTAATTGTATTTTTCAAAAATACTAGTTAATTGTTACCACCAAAATTAAAGGGATATTCCAATTCAAGTTATTCGTTTTGTTTTTGCATGCAGCATTGTCTTTTTTTTTTTTGCGGGAAACATCCAACAACATCTGAATCCACATTCATATAGTAGTAAATATGTAGTAAAGCGTATTATTTGAATCCAATTCCATTCAAATTCGATGCGATTGCCATCTCTACCGACATACTACAAGGTTAGTTTCTATAGTTTCCACGGAGAGATTGGTTTCCATGGGACCAATCTCTCCGTAGAAACTATAGAAACTAAAATCGGAACCATACGATATTAATCCAAGGGCGCGACCAAATCAGGTGGGAGGGATGATTTGCAAAAACGTCTTGCAAATCACCCCTCCCACCTCTCTTGAGTTTTGCAAGTCACCCCTTCCACCTGATCTGAGTGAGCCCTTGGATCAACATCGTGTGAGCCAGATTGGTGTTTCTATAGTTTTTATAGGAAGTTGGTTTCCACCAGATATGTCCCGGATAAGTTGCCTACTAGGAGATACACAGAGTGACAGAGCATTAAAATCGAAAATAAAATTTTGAGCTATGAGTTTGGGCCAGCTTTCACGTCATCCTCCTGTGGGTGGGCCTGGCCCATCTTATTGGTTCCCGGAGTGCGCTCCTCGCTTCGTGAACTCGACGGCGCCACGCCTCGAGCCTCTCGTCGAACAGCTGACCGGCGGCGGCGGCGGCGGCCGACGAAGAGGAGCGTGTCAGGCGGCGCGGAGGGAAACCAGTGTACCCGCGTGTCCACGGAGGGGAGCGGGCGCTCGGCAGGTGCCACGAGCATCTGGCATCCCTACCAGGTCAATTGATTTCCCATTTTGTTTTCTGAAAAGATATTGATTTCTCAGTTTGGTAGTAGGAATCAGTCGATTGTGCGGTTGCCGGTTGGGGATTTCTCTCCGTATCAGATTATACACCTGTAGATAATCACTGCTTGAATGGATTTGAAGCTCACGGCCAGATTTCGGATTTATACATTTGTAATGTGCGAGGACTGAGGGATTGATTACCCACAAGGAAGAGGCAGCGACTGCGAAGATCACGCGCCGCCTCGTGAGCTCTTGCGCCGTTCCTTTCGCATCCACCCCTTCCCTTCGCCTCGTGCGGTCCTCGCTCGCTTACAGCTGCCTCATCGCCGTCGATTACCTCTGGCCGCGGCCGATTGTCGCCACTTCTTCCCCATAAACTGCTAAATTCCTCCCGGGGAAGAAAATAGGGATCCCGAGAAAATATTAGCTGCAAATTTTCAGAAAGTTTCTGTTCATTTTCTCTTTAAAGAAAAATTGGAAGTTTCAAGTTGTGATCATAGTTCAAAATCCCAGCAGAAATGAAAGAGTTTTTTAATCTTTTTGGTTCAGACTGCAAACATCCATGTTGATAGTCTCCAATCAAATCTCCATGTCTAGTTCATATCTGGAATTTAAAACTTAAGAGTTTGTAATGACCTGTGATGCCATCTTTTAGTTTTGGTTTGATGTGAACCATGAAATTAGGAAAATAACCCCTGTTAGTGAAGCAAAAAGCATATGTGCATTTACATTTGTGATATTTTCTGGTGGGTGGCGGGTGTCCAAGCATTTGCAGTGCGTCCTTGCAAAGCTGGTAAACTTGATTAGTTATTACTTATTTGTATGCTAATGGTTGAGCATAGTGTATTACTGATTGATGTGTTCGCATCTTGTTCATACCCAAGAATAGATGATGCCATTTGTTTTTGTGTAAATCTTCTCATGTCATAGAGCATGGCACAAGCTATGGCTTTACCTATTTGCTTCCTTTTTCTCAGGCCCTATCCGTTGCTAGTTGACTGTTGTGATACGGATCAACCTGCATTTTGCTATGGCAACTGAGGATGATGTCAAGCAGAGGCAGATCATTGAAAATCGTGCAAGGAATATAAGCCACAATGTTCGGTGTACGGAGTGTGGTAGCCAATCGATTGAAGATTCACAAGCTGATGTTGCTATTCTGCTTAGAAAGGTAGCTAGTTCCCTTTAACCTTGAACAAATTACTTACCTTCCTTCTTGGTGTTGGTGGTTCCAGAACTCATGGTAACAGGATTTTTTTTGGTCATTCTCTAACTGATTAAGCCATTTTGCTGATATCGTTTTTTGTTACTTCCCGAGATTTAATTTCAAATTCAATTACTTAACTGAAGGAAAATAGGACTTACATCATACCTATTAAAATGTGTGGTGCCTTTTGCACTTGGGATAGTATCTCAAAGCAGCTGTATTTTTTGGTACATCACCTTGTCTATATTGCTTTACCCTAGACTAACTAGTTAACCTTTCCTCTTGGTTGTTAAAGAACTGCTGTTCGCTGGGCTGTTTTAAGTCATTATACAACTTAATTCATCTGATGTTCGAATATTGGTTGTCTGTTTCTGATGTTCTGGTGCATCAACCATTCAATTATTAACTGAACACATAAAGCTTGTTGGAAATTGGAATATTGTAGCTGCTAAACTCCTGATTAAATGGAATTCATTTTGGTGCAACTATTTGTTTTAAATAATATTTTACTTATAAAATGTACTAGCTTTCAAAATCGCCCTCATATTTGAAATTTTTGGAAAATTGAAGATCATGACAAAAACATTTCCCTTCACAGGAAATATCTCAAAGCAGTTTGTATTTTTTGATATGTGGACGGTCTACTGACTCTTGTTTTTGAAATGGTTAGTGCATAAGCTCTCAGTTCGCTAGACTCAGGAAAACTCCAGGAATTTAGTGCTGCAAACTTGCAGCAATTCTGTGTGCGTGCTCCTTATTAATGCAGTTGAACAGATAACATATTATATGGCGTTAGTAGCCCCTAACTGCAGGAGTCTAGGACCCGACCAGTAGTGGAGCAATGACCAGCTAACAGACTCCCCTGAGGCCTTGACGACTAGGACTTTCTAACAACCAGTAACTACTTCAGACTAAGTAACTAACTGACTGAAACTCTTAAACTACTGAAAGAAAACAAGGACTTGACACTAGCAGATACTGAACACGTGGACAGGGATTATTCCATCATAGTGCTTAGGTTTTGAGGTTCTTTTTATACCTGATAGGGGTGCCAATTAGTAACCCTTAGGGGCACCTCCAACCCTCTTTAGTTCAAATCTGAAATATTTATACTAATTTTCCAAAATAAGATACTGTACTAAAGAGGGTTGGAGATGCGCCTAAGGTTCACCAATTTGCACCCTTAGTACCTGAAGTTTTGATAACTTAGCTGAAACTTTAAATGTCCCAGTGTTACCAAATGTTGAGAATTATGTGCTTTTTTTTGCCTCCCCTGGAATATCTGTACATATTTGGTTGCACGAACAAGTCTCATATAGCTGAATATTTAGCATACTGAAAAGAAAAATGACATTCAGTAGTAAGGCTAACATAGCAGCTTTACTATTTTTCCTTTCTGTAGTTTAAATAGGTGATATTTTCTCTCAAGACAGTAACAATAATGCATTTTGCAGCTCATTCGTGATGAAATAAAAGCAGGAAAGAGTGATAAAGAGATCTACAAGAAACTAGAGGACGATTATGGAGAGACGGTCCTATATGCCCCTAAATTTGATCTTCAGACTGCTGGAATATGGCTTTCACCTGTAAGCCCTAATAAGAATCTAGCATTCCGTTCATGTTTCCATCTTACGTAACTGTTGTAATGTCACGTGCTACTCCTTAAGAGCTTGTGACTCGTTAATCCCTGAAATCTCCTAATTTGAATCCGAGAGGACGCATTTAGTCACCTGATTGTTGAATCCAAGAGGACGCATTTAGTCACCTGATTGTTTCCATTCTGTGTAGGTCATTGTGGGAGGTATAGCAGCTGGCATCTGGGCTTACCAAAAGCACAGACAAAGGACAAATGTTCACATTATGGCTTTGAACCTCATCCGAGGGGTTCCGCTGACTCCAAGGGAGAAGGAGACCATGCTAGACATCCTCACACCACCACCGCCTCCAAGGAAGTGGTGGTGGCCAGGCAAATGATAATGTACTCATGTGCTTATCCTGCAGTACAAACTACTCGATTTCCTATAGCGGCAGCATAGAAATGCTCAGGATTCAAATTTCAGCATAGATTTTGGTTGCTTCGATAACAAAATTCAGTTTAACTATACATTTGCAATGTGCACTCCGCACTCCATAGAACTAGCAGGGATTTGCTGCGTTACTTAAGGCATTGATTTGTAGAAGATCTGGGGAAAGATGGAAACAGTCTGGTGCTGTCTGTACTTGCTTATGCTTCTCTGAGCAGGTACTGAAACCTGCTGACGAGTTAACAAGATTTATAAGTTTATCACCCATTCCACTGCAAGTCAAAACATTAAGATTGTCACTTGTTTACTTTCTTCCACCTTTCTTTTCCTGCATAATGCATACACCTACAGTATTCCCTTATCTACAGATTCCATTTGCTTATTTCTTCTGCCTCCTTATTTTTATCACATGTTATTAAGACATCACATGTCAGTCACACAAATGACCACTGGCTGCTGCTTTCATTGACAAGTTTTATGCCACATTTGACATCGACGCAGCGCCTGATGTAGGGCGTCACCTTGTCAAGCTCCACATCCCTCCCCGCCGCGCAGTCGTAGGCCGACGGCGAGTGGAAGCACGGCTCCGCGGAGGCCGCCCGCCGGCACGGCGGCTCGCTCGGGTCCAGCCCCTCCCTCCAGTCGTCGGCCCACATGGGCGCCCTGGCCATGACCCATGGCCGCAGCCCGGCGAGCCCCTGCGCCACGTACCCGAACGTGGAGTAGCCGCTGGTGACGAGCACGTCGCACATGCTGAGCAGGTACATCTCGCTCAGCGCCCTCATGTCGTGCGCCGCGTCGCGCCACCGCTGCCGCCCCTCGTGGCTCGGCTGGTGCACGCCGCCGGCGACCCTGCCGCCGTACTCCTCCCGTACCCGCTCGTAGTACCACGAGCTCAGCGACGTCACCAGCACGGCGTCGCCCGAGGACGCGCTGCCGTTGGCCGCGGCGGTCGTCGTCTCCGGCACCGGGACGAGCTTCTCGCCGCGGACGCAGGAGAGGAGCTGGTCCAGGACGACCTGCGGAGGCTGCTTCTTCTGGAACACCCTGACCTGCAAGCCGACGCGCCGCCGGGCTCCGGCGAGGTTCGAGTGGTAGTAGCTCGTGACGGCGTGCCAGACGGCGTTCGTGGGGTGGAAGAGGTATCTTCCCAGGTGGTAGAACACGGCGCCTTTCTCCGGGAACATGGCCTCGAGCTCGCCGGTGAACGGCGGCGTGAGGAACAGCCCCGGCACGAAGTAGTTGTCCGTCCACATGAAGAGCCACGGAACCTCTCCCAGCAGCCTCTGCTGCGCGCCGCAGAAGAAGAGCTTGTCGTGGAAGCCGTAGCCGCCGGAGAGGTGTATGTACAGGTACGGCGGTGGCGACCTCGACGCCGGCGACCACGACACGTTCCCGTCGCCGGAGGCGGACATGGTGACGGCGCCGGTCTGGAGCAAGTTGCCAAGGCTCTCCTTGGACCCACCCAAGTAGCCCTGGAGGCGACTGAGAGGAGAGAAGAAGAAGGAGAGCCAGCCGGGACGTGGGAGGAGCCACGTCGTCTCCGGGAACGGCTCGCAGAAGAGGTCGCCGGCGTCCTTGCCGCCGTCGATGAGGAGGACGCGATCGGTGAGCACCGCGTAGAGGAAGGACGAGGCAATGGCGAGCATGCGGTTGCCGAGGCCGCGGTAGCTGATGTACACGAGGTAGCGGCAGTCGCCGTCGACGACGCTCTCGCCGGAGTCGAGCCGCCGGACTGCGTTCTTGTACGCGGCCGTGCCAGGGCCGCATCGCTTCTGGAGTGATTCTTGCTTCCGGAGCTTAGCGATGAGGTATGGGGACGGCTTGTGGGATGATGAGTTGTTGTTGTAGTAGCCGGCGAACTCGTACCGGCTCCGGCACGACTTGCGGCTGAAGTCGGCGGTAAGAAGGCCGTCGAGGAGATGGTCGCCGGTGATGTTGAACGGTGGGTCCCAATCTGTTTTGTCACAAGTATAGAGAAATCTCAGAAAGTAAGCTTCCAGTAAAAACAGGGGATTTATCTTAGCTTGATTTGGCGAGACATGTTCCGATCACCAGTTTTTGACAAATATAATAGAATGGCCATGATGTTCACGTGTTATTACAATTGCCTTCTTGTTTGATGCGAATTTTTAAGCCTTTAGTAAATTAAGTGACAATATACATTCTTCCCCGGCCTGCGGCCTCCCACTGGCTACTACTTCCTCCGTCCCAAATTGTAAGTCGTTTGACTTGTCTAAACCCAACTTTGACTACTCGTCTTATTCAATTTTTTTTACAAAATATAATATATGTATTTTTTGTTATGGCTAGCTTTAGTAATTAAATAATTTTAAAAATAACTTAAATTTGAGTACATTTGCACAAATTTTTTGAATAAGACGAATGGTCAAAGTTGAGGTCAAAAAAGTCAAACGAGTTACAATTTAGGGTGGAGGTAATAGCTAGCTAAGGCGTCTCTCCAAGGCTTGTGTTGAGAGACTCAAATTTTAGGGATCAGGCTTTAATTTGCTAAACTTTTTTTTTATATGGTTGATTAGTTGTAGTTTCTTTGTTGGTAGCACATATAAATTTCATCACATCTTGATCAAATTTAGGTTCAGAGTAGCTAGTTCCGTATTTAAAAATGAAACAACATGCGTGGCCACGTTGGAGCTAGCTATAGATCATCTTGCTCAACTTTGTGGACTCTGATTCATGGAGAGTCATCGTCTGACAACTTGACCTTTGTTACTTGCACCACCTCGCGTGTTCCATTAAATAAAAATAAAAGTGAGAAAAAATGTAGCTAAGCTAGGGGGTCTAGGGGACGACGCTCTTGACGGTCGTCTGCATGGGCTGTTTTTTCCTTTTTTGGCCTGGTTGTTTGGCACTGCACGCGCACCCACGTCTGCAGAGATGGATCGATCCTGTATTGTTTCGGTGACTTCGAGGTTAGCGTACTATATCGTCTATATGTCGTTCCAGAAATGCAGAGAGGATCGGACGAACGAATCAACGAACCGCACTATGCTATGTCGCGTACGTTGTTTGTAACGTAGGAGTAGTGGAGTTTACATCATGAGATACGCACGCACCTCGTGGGTCGTCGAAGAACAAGGAGGCCGGCATCCCGTCGGGGGACTGGCCCCACCACCACCCGCCGCTGGTGAGCACGAAGACGGCGGTGGTGGCCATGGCCGCCGTGACGCAGACGGCCGGTAGGGCCCTCTTCGCCGAGAAGCTGCTGCTCCTCGATGGCCATGGCCACCACAACAACGACCACCACCTGCTCGTCGTCACGGAGGCCAACAAGGCATGTGGTGATGTGCTCCAGCAAGACGCCGCCGGCGACGAAGGGTTGGCCTGCTGCTGCTGCTGCTTGGTCGCTCCCATGCGGCCACTGCTTTTGGCGTCCATGGTCGATCGATCGCTGTCTTTGATATAGTTCGTCGACCGATCCGCTCTCAGAGCAGTTATTTTCCCAGCACGCAGGCGCTGTGGCTTTGGACTACCAGTATATGGGCAGGGCGAGAGAGGTACATGTCGGGAGGATCATATTTGTATATGGGATCAGGCGACGACATGTTTGGCGGTTTTGGTGGGGAAGGTGGCCGTACGTAGTACGTGCGAGTGGTGGGAACCGCTAGCTGCTTGGTACTCTTGGACGACCAAGCGGGTAGCTTACTGTACGGTGGGTGCACACGGCCGGTGATACGTGAGACATGCGCGTACGTACGTGTGGATCGGAGAAATGCTAGCAGGACATGCATGTTGTGGGTCACGAACTGTTGCGCTGTGATGCGAGATTCTGAATTCCTGTGGCACCGCACTATAAAAAAAAATATTTCGTAAGACACTGCCAAAACATTTTGCAAGACACTTACAAAGCACATGTGTCTCTATTTATGGGTCCGGTTAACGGAGGCGGGCATGTTTGATTTAAGTAACTGCCTCTGTTAATGGTCTATTAACCGAGGCGGTTTCCCTTACTGAACCTCCTCCGTTAATACATAAATGGATCTATATGTATTCGAACAAGATAAAATTAAGGTTTAAATTAAAAAAAAAATCAAAATAGATTCAATTAAGAACAAAAATAATTTTTTTAATGGTAAAACGCTTAACCGAGGCGGTTAATGGAAGCGCATTGGTTAATGATTAAGGAAGACGGTTATTATAACTAAAGCACCTCAGTTAATGATTAACTAAAGCAGTTAATATAACTCAACCGCATCAATTAATGATTAACGAAAGCGGTTAATATAATTCGACCGCCTCGGTTAATGATTAACAGAGGCGGTATGAGACCGCCTCGGTAACTGTGACCCCCCAGCTTGGAGGCTATTGGAAAAACCGCTTATGTTAATCACTTTTAACCGCCTCTGTTAATGTTTTCTAGAGCAGTGCCGTAGGATATTATCGAATCCATGAAGCTTCCCTAGCTACTTTCATATATCTATGACACAAGTGAATATAATTTGGATTTTCCGTGGCGAGAACATTCTTTTTCAACTCTTTAATTAGTTCTTTTCTTACATTCTATATTCGCCACCTGCCCAGCGTTTTTCTATATATACTCTATTCTCTATTCTGGCTTTCTTCGCTGTTCCACTCTTATATACTCCCTCTAACCCAAAGTAAATACACTTCTAGGTTTGAAGTTGAGAGATCAATGTTGTAACAAATTATATACGCCTATAATGTAATAATCATAATCATTGTACCATGGCAAGAGAGAAAGTAGAAAAAGATAACTAAAGTTGGCTTGTCTCATATGTATATGCATTTATTTTGAGACAAAATTTGAATTCCTAAATGCAAATATTAGGCCAATGTCCATGGAGGTGTGATGAGGGGTTTCATGACATTAAATTATTGGCCACGTCAGCATGTTGCTGACACGACAAAGTTTTAATGAGGGGAGAGAAGAAGGGAGTTTCATAGCCATGACACTCCTCATGCACAGTTACTCGGATTTGGCTAACACAATTGGTTTAAACCGTTTGTACCACCGGTCTAACTACCTGTCGGAGGGTTGAATCTTGTCACAATTATAACTCTCTCATCTGGACTCTGAATTCGACGATATCCACACAATGATTAAGTATAATTTCCACTTTGAGCACTTCGATAGAGTTGGTCTAGACCAGGTGTGCCCACCAGTTGTACTGGTCGGCTTCTTGTCAGATCAGCTACAGGGCCTAACCGGTCATACCACTCAGTCAGTTTAAGCAACCAGTTCGGTATGATCAGTTTGCTGCCGCTTTTGATCGTCAATGCAAATTAAAAAGAGTTGAACTACAAAGGTGAATAGATTTTGAATCTCTACAACTTTTAGTATGATCATTTGTTTATTCAACATGGTGGTAGTAATATTGTGCACAAATTATATAATCTCTTTTCTAGTTTCATGAAACTATAGGGGCAACTGCAGTATTGACAGAATCAGTGGGGAAAACAAAGGAGACGGAGGGGCGGTTCAGGAAGGGAGGGCCACGCCGGCGCCGGGGAGGTAGAGATCAATGGTGATGGCAGCGGTCGGCGGTGGTGGCAGGCGTCAGCACGAAGACAACGACTCCCTAGCGAATGAGATAAGGTTGAGGGCGGAGATGATCCGAGCCACTGTTTTTTGATCCAACAGTCACGAAATTCGAGTGTGAGTAAAAAAAATAAGTGCCTGAGTGCACAATAGACGATCCCAAAATGATTCGGTCTTTTAGACCGGTCGACTCAGAATGTTTTTATCCTAATCCTATAGAAATGTGAGTTTATTATTACTGTACATGTTTACAGAACGGGTCAACTGGATAACATGCGAATTTGCTGCCACGCATGGTTAGCAGACAAATTCAAATGTTACCATCCGCTGCTGCTTTCATTGACAAGCTGTATGCCCCAGCTGACATCCACGCAGCGCCTGATATACGGCCTCACCCTGTCCAGCTCCACGTCCTTCCTCGCCGCGCAGTCGTAGTACGACGGCGAGTGGAAGCACGGCTCGACGGAGGGCGCTCGCCGGCACGGCGGCTCCGGCGCGAAGACCTGACCCTCCTTCCACTCGTCAAAAGGTGACGCACTCTCCATGACCCACGGCCGCCGCCCGGCGAGCCCCTGCGCCACGTACCCGAACGTCGAGAACCCGCTCGTGATGAGCACGTCGCACGTGCTCAGCAGGTACATCTCGCTCAGCGCCTTCATGTTGTGCGCCGTGACGCCCGACCTCTGCCTCCCCTCGTGGCTCGGCTGGTGCACGTGCACCCCGCCGCCGCCGTACTTGTCCTGGATCCTCTCGTGGTACCACGAGCTCAGTGACGTCACCAGGACCGCCACAGAGGAGGACGATGACGTGTCGTTCGCCGCCGCCGCCGCCGTCGTCGTCTCCGGGAGGAGCTTCTCGTTACGGACGCAGGATAGGAGCTGGTCCAGGACTTGCTGCGGCGGCTGCTTGTCGTGGAACACCCTGATCTGGACGCCGACGCGGCGCGTCGCGGCGGCGAGGTTGGAGCGGTAGTAGCCCGTGACGAGGCGCCAGACGTCGTTGCTGGGGTGGAAGAGGTAGCGGCCGAGGTGGTAGAACGCGGCGTCCTTCTCCGGGAACATGGCGTCGAGCTCGCCGACGAACGGTTCCGTGAGGAACAGGCCCGGCACGAGGTAGCTGTCCGTCCTCATGAGCAGCCACGTCACCTCTCCGAGCAGCCGCTGGTGGGCTCCACAGTAGAAGAGCTTGTCGTGGTAGCCGTAGCCGCCGGCGAGGTGCAGGTACACGTACCCCGGCGGCGACGACGGCCACGACACGTTATTATTATTGTTATTCCCGTCGATGATGGCGCCACTCTGCAGCATGTTGCCCAAGCTCTCCTTCGATTTTTCGTTGTAGTCATCGAGGTTCCTGAGCGGGGAATGCCAGGTGGCACGTGGCAGCAGCCACGTGGCGCCGGGGAAGGGCTCGCAGAAGAGGCTGGCCGCGTCGTCCTTGCCCCAGTTGACGAGGAGGACGCGCTCGGTGAGCACGGCGTAGAGGAAGGCCGACGCGACGGAGAGCATCCGGTTGCCGAGGCCGCGGAAGGCGATGTTCACGAGGTACCGGCATTCGTTGTCGGCGGCGTCGGTGCCCTCGCCGGAGTCGAGCCGCCGGAGTGCTTTGTTGTATGCGGCCGTGCCGGGACCGCATCGTTTTTGGAGGGCTTCTTGCTTCCGTAGCTTGGAGATGAGGTAGGGTGATGGCTTATGTGATGATGTCTTGTGGTAGCCGGCGAACTCGTACCGGCTCCGGCACGACCGGTAGCTGAAGTTAGCGGTGAGAAGGCCGTCGAGGAGATGGTCTGCGGTGGTGTTCATCACTGAAAGAATGTTTTTCCGAGTCAGATTCATCAAACTTGCGTAGAAAAATGGGAAGGTGCTCATTTTGTAATAATTCTCGGCAGTTTCTTCTCACAAATAGGAAGAAATGGCTAACATTTTTATTATATTTATGAACTAATTAATCATATAGAACTGTGGGAAATAGTATTGTTGTGGATTATATTGTTGGCAATTGCAAAAACTTTAAAGAAATCCAGTAATTATACTTAGAAAACGTGTTCGCCATTGGCAAATAATAAAAAAAAAAGATGCTAACACTGTAGCGCAACTTGTAGAAAACGGTTCGATTAACAACTTCGTTTACAACTAAAAAAACAGCTTCGTTTCATCATTCATAGTACCACCATCATATCTTGCATGATTCAATTCCTCGTTTTCCTTGGTGATTTGATGCCTTCAAATTATACTTTTTCCATTTGCAAAAAAAATAATACTTTCTTTTTTGTCTTAATTACTTGTCTGCACGGACTTTCTCAACTTAAGAACTGTTCACGCTTGGTGATATATAGTAGTGGTCAATCATGACTGCTCCGTGACAAAGATAGCGAGACTTGTCGTACTGGCATTGCCACTTGCCAGAGAGCTTGCCACCCAAAGATGACCACCATATCACACTATATAAAAGCAGCATAGAGCGAAGGTTCTCCGTACCCATCAAACAACATACAGTGCAATGTGCCAATTGACGACTATTCTACATTGAAAAGTACTCACAACTGGATTTACGACCTTTGCCAAGTGTTTTGTTTTGGAAGTGGCAGACGTGTATCGTGTTTTTCTATATTATTTTGGGTCTAATGGCCAATGGGGATTAGGCTTTACATGTCACTGTGCCGAGGGATAACACAAATAATCGCGGACCAACAGTAGTTACCGGCCAATAAAAGGGGACGAGCAGCTGATTAGCTGATTAGTGACTAGGTCCCGTCGGCCATTGTAATGGCACTCTAGCTAAAATGATCTTGTATAGTATTACTCATCAGCTTTTGGCTAACCCTAAGACACCCCCCATTACGTATTGAGCTCCGACCATAGGACGCCAGATGACTTGCCCCCTGTACGATCTTTTTACCAAGTGCAGAGTCCCTTGTTTTCGTTATCTTTGACAAGTATAACATTACATTGCCAACGCACTGACGAGTTCAAAAGCACCACCTTCTACTACCTTTCTATAGTGCCGTCTCGCATCTATGCCATCCACTAGCCAGTTTCTCCTACTCTATCTCCATGCAGCCGCTAGGGACCGTTCTATAGTTGGATCTTAGCTCAAGAATAGTAGGATTCAATCCTTGCCAACGTACGTACTGAAAAGTCCAAGCTACGGATCAACGCCGCCGAGACGTTCTTTTTTCCAAGAAATGAAAGAAGTGGAACTACGTACATCAAATGCCGTAGGTCGATCTCCATTCCTAAATGCATATTACATATGTATTACGAGGTCTCTAACAGTTGCAATTAATCATCCATGTAGCTAGCATTCGAGCCCTTGAAAATTTATTCATACATAATTAGTATTAGATTTGCACGCAGGATTAATTTAGCTGGCACGACCGCGTGCGTAGCGTACCTTGAGCGTCTTCTTGGAAGAACAAGAAGGAGTCGTCGTCTTGCATCCCGGCGAGCAGCACGACGATGGTGGCCACGGCTATGAGGCAGCAGACGGCGGCCGGCAGCGGCCGACGGCAGCGCCTCCTCCTCATCACGCCGCCCTTCGTCTGCAGCTCCTTGTCTGCGCCGCCGCCGATGATCTTCACGGCGTCCTCGACGTCCATGCTGGCTCAACAAACTATTCTCTCTCTCTCGCTCTCTCAACAAGAAACTAACCAGCAGCTAGCTAGCAGGTCCAATTTATGTACGGGCAGTTGTATCTCGCTCTCGCCTATGTTTGGAGACGAGGAGGACGGAGCAAGCTGGCATCGGAAGCTGACGCGGTTGGGAGCTAATCAAGAGTAACAGGCACGATCGGTGTGCAATTGGACGCGGCTGGGGCCGACGAGAGGAGTAGTGGAGGCGAGCCAGATCGAGTCCAAGATAAGCTTGGACGACGCGAGACGACGACCCAGCCGCTTGAATGGAAGGACGATTTCCTGTGTGTCTCGCGTGCCGGTCGCCGGAATTCCGTTGACGTGAGAGATTTTGCAATTTCCTGGTATCTGCCTCAAGGGGCTCCGTGGAAGATTCGCATCATCAGACCGGCGACGTGACGTGGCGGTAGCATTGCGTCGGAGCGTTCCGACCGCTGCCGTACGGCCGGCACGTACGCGCCGCCTCTCTAGCTACATACGGGAACTCTCATGCAACAACCGCCACATGCATGTATGGGACCTGGACGAATTTTAATTTCAATTCGTGCGTGTGAGGATATATTATTCTCAGCGCGACTTGACTACCACATGTCTATATGGATTTTCTCAACTCAGGAATCATTTAAAAAAAAAAACTCACATCAGTATATACCGGTTGTGAATCCTCCATCTCTGTGTTTTTGGTACTAACTGTCCAGTCAGTACCGGTTGTAATAACGGATACTGAGTTGCCCACTTAGTATCGGTTCGTAATACCAACCGGTGCTTAAACATCGCATCTTTAAAGTTTGTCACAGTTTTTTTATATATCCTCAACAGTTTTATTTTATCTTTGTCTTTGTTTTAAGAAATGGTTCAATACGCATTTATTTCTATCTGTACTAGTGTACAATTAATTATACACGTTACTTGATGTGTTAGGCCATCCTCAGCCTATCTACCAGGATGGTTGCTATGCCATTAGGTAATTTGATAATGTGGCAAAGCAACTAAAGAGGGAATAGAAGAACATGGTATCTTGCATGCATTAGAAACCATGTCTACACAAGAACCAAGAAAGAAAGCAAAGATGATAGAGATAGAGAGTAAAGGAGAGAGAAGATATAGGGTTGGATGGAAATTTATGCACTGGAGAGATAGTTTCTATGTGTAGTGTCTAGTTGATATGGATGTATAGACACTACTAGATGGTGTCGGAATTCCATGGTGTCTTGGGTTAGGGATGACCTAGTAGTGGTAGTCAATCTCGATCTCGGAATTCCATGGTGTCTTTGGTTAGGGATGACCGAGTAGTGGTAGTCAATCTCGATCTCGGAATTCCATGGCGTCTTTGGGTTAGGGATGACCGAGTCGTGGTAGTCAATCTCGATCTCAATGATTGCTTGGTGACAAAAGATAGCGACTTGGTCTACTCGCATTGCATTGCCAGAGCGCGCCCACAAAAAAGACCATATCACCCTATATAGCATAGAGCGAAGGCTGTCCTTACCTATAACAAGATAGTAAGGCGCAATGAGCCAACTGACGACTATTCTACAATGAAAAGTACGCATCAGCTTTTGGGTGACCCTATAAGACATCCCATTACATACCAGATCACCTGCCCCCTGTATGATCTTGTTCCTTCTTTTTATTACCAAGTGCAGAGTCCCTTGTTATTACTACCTTTGACGTAGCATTACATTGTTTCGGCATTGACGAGTTCAAAAGCTCCATCTTCACTACCGTCTATCGGAATCGCAAAGTTTACCGTGTGCCTGTGCCACCGCCGCAAGGAAGAACATCGTCGTCGGTGCCCACGAACACCGACGCCGCTTGTCTGTGCCGCCACCGCCGCTGATCTTGACGGCATCGATCGTACGTCGTCCATGCTGGCTCAATAAATTATTCTCTCTCTCTCTCGCTCGATCACTAACCAGCAGCTTGCAAACGAAACGGGAAGTAGCTTGCATTGGGAGCTGACGCGGTTGGGCTAAGAAACACGGTATGCAATTTGGACGCGGCCGTGGCCGACGAGAGTAGAGGAGGTGATCGAGCAAGACAACCCAGCCAGAGTCCAAGATAAGCTTGGAGACGAGACGAAACAGCTTGGCATCACATCACCCACTTGAACGGACGATTTCCTGTGTGGCGCGCACCGGTCGCCGGAATTCTGTCCACAAGACGTGTTGAGAGGTACTCTACGGTGTTGCAATTTCCTGGTATCTGCCTCATGGGATACCGTAGACATGGTATAAGATTCGCATCACCAGACCGACGACGTACGGCCGGCGGCGGGCCACGTGGCGGTAGCATTAATTGCGTCTATGCATTCGGCCGGCTGTCATACATACGGTACGGCCGGGCACGCGCCGCCTCTGCTACGGAATTCCGGCGACAGGTGTGCATTATTGGTGCGACCGACGATAACGAAGGACACGCAATAATGCAACTCGTGTTTAAAGACTGAAAGAAGTAATGAAACCACACACCGCACCACCCAATAATGCAACGGATGCTATCATCAACATGTGTACGGGCCGGAGAAATTAAAGCTTCGTGCATGTGAGGATTCTCCTCACGAATGCTTGATCCCTGGTTTCAGTTGACCTACTCACGGGTTGTGATCAGGTCAACTTAATTCTTGACCAGTACACATTATCATCCCTGGATTTCAGTTTCATATTTTTCATGGGCAATAAGTGGCCCTTATCCCGTATTTTAATTTAATTTTCTCACGGGTGGTGGCAGCGGCCAACTTGGGGGAGTGAGGCTAGGGTTTGGGTGATCCAAGGGTTATGGTGGCTTTGCGCGAATCTTAAACACTGGTGTTGACGACAAAAATGGCTTAAAGCCGATCAGGCTGGGACAGCCGGTCTAGACCGCATGTACATGCGGTTAGACCGGCTGGCCCTGTAGCCGATCTGGCAATGTGCCAGGCGGTCTGACCGCCTGTCACAGACGGTCGGACCGCCTGTCCCTGAGTCCGAGTAGAATCAGTTTTTTTCACATTTCTAGATCTGTACAAGGACTTCCTTGCGGGGCAAGACCTCCCCACCCTATAAATATATAGGGCCGTGGCCGATTGAGGACCTCTACCCAATAGTACAAAAATTGTCTTACTTTTTATCTCCAAACCCTAGCTTTTCCAACCTCTTTGCTTTCCTTCTTCGTCTCCGTGACGTTTTAGGACGTTCTAAGTGGCCTTGCCGACCTTAGAACAACCCTAGGTTCGCAGCCTCCGACGGGGTCCCTCCCGAGGTTGTGATCGTAGGCTTTCGCGGCGCCTCCGTTACAGGCGGTCTGGCCGGCCCATACAGGCGGACTGACCGGCCCATACAGGCGGACTGACCGGCTGCGTCCAGGAGTTCCCGTGAGGAGAATTCGACGACCGCGCGATCTAGCGCTTTCGTGTGTTGACCAGAATTGCGTCAACATATTTTGGCGACTCCGCTAGGGAAAGAAATCTGGTTTTTGAAGACCGATCTACTATCCCTAGCACTATGGGCTTCGACGTTGGAGAAGAGAACATCGTGACGGCCTCGCTTGAAGATCTTTCTTCCGAAGATCATGAGAGGTTCATGGCGCTCCAGAAGCACATCGAGGCGGAGTTCTTGAAGACGTTTCGAAAAGGACGTGAAGAACGATCGGCGAAGAGTGCTCGAGATTTCGTAATGCCTTCTTTCAAGATGAGTAAGGGGCAAATTGAGGTAATTGACAATGTAAGCACTTCTGCACCTCAACCCCCTGCATCTACTCCTATAGCTTCAACTTTTTCGGATCATGATGCATTAGTTGTACGATTATTGGAACGAATGGAAAAATTGGAGGGTAAATCTATAGATACTCATGAATTACCTGAGCGTAATATTTTCTATGGTATGCCACCAAATTACTTTGCTGGACAGGCCCTGCCACCACCCAATATGTCCAGACCGAACACGGTCAATGCAATTGGGTCGGCAGCGGTTGGGTCTGCACCCGGTCAGACCGCCAGCACAGCCGGTCAGACCGCGACAGGCAGTCAGACCGTGGCTACAGGCGGTCAGACCGCCTGTTCTGGTGGTCCGACAAATTTGACCAATGCTATGGTGTTCGTGCCGGAGCAACCTATGCCGTTGTCTACTATTCCAAACTCGGTTTCTGCTGGCCGTGCTGGTCCAGTAGCTACAACAGGCGCTACTTATTCCACGACTATGCATACTGCAAATTCGGGTGGTATTCCCGATGATGTTTTTAATGCACATAGAGATATGCAGAATAGGCAATCACCTCACTTGAATTATATGAATGCTATGCAACCTTCGGCCCAACAAGACCCCCAATGGGCCGAATTTACTAGATTCAGGGATGAATTGTCTGATGTGATGAGAAATAAGCTAGGTGTTGATTTTGGTAACACTAGAGTATATCAAAAACCTTATCATTCTAGCTTTGATACTGTTTCTTTTCCCAATGGGTGGCGCTTGCCTGATTTTGTTAAGTTTAGTGGAGATGATGAGCACACCACTTGGGAACATGTTAGTCAGTATATAGCTCAACTAGGGGAGGCTGGAAACTATGAAGCATTTAGAGTACATTTGTTCTCATTGTCACTTACTGGTACTACTTTCGCTTGGTTTTCTTCATTAGCCCCTGGTTCTATTATGAGTTGGAATCAACTAGAGCATAAGTTTCATGATCATTTTTATAGTAGCAATCATGAGATGAAATTGGCAGATTTAGCATCGGTTAGACAGGGTCGGGATGAAACTGTCTCTCAATTTATGAGAAGGTTTAAAGACATTAAAAACCGTTGCATTAATTTGTCTATTTCTGAGGTTGATCTTGCTGGCTTATGCTTTAGAGGTTTAAAATCCTCTATTAGAGAAAAAATTGACAATTGTGATTATTATTCGGTCGCACAAGTGTATATTAGAGCTGAAGTAGCTGAAGACCAAATGAATAAAGAAAAAGAGAGTTTTAAGACACGTCGGTCTAATGTTCATATAGTTGATTATGAATCCGATGATTCGACCGACGATGATAATGATGTTTATTTAGCAGAGTTTGTATGGCCTGCTAATAAGAAAACTGTGTTATGCTCATCTCTAGCCTAAATCTAGTTAACCCCACCAAGGAAAAGAATGGCAAGGGTAGAGGGCCTAACTTTCAGATAGCCTACAATTACTCTAGTACAAACTTATCTACTAACCTGATCTGCTTCGGCGGCTGGAAGAGGAAAGGGTCCAGACGGGGTAGAAGGGGGACCCAACGGCAACCTGCTACTACTGCTATGAAAACACCCGAACGTTGTGGTCACACAAAGGACGGACAAGGCTGTCACCACTTGCCGCCTACCACTCTCTTTCCGTGGGGTGGAACACAACCCAAGGTAACTATCAAGTCTAGGTACCACACCTACACTATCAAAAAAATGACTACTGCCTAGCGCTAGGGCAGAGCAAACCCAAATGGATAGGCTAATATCCACGCAGACAAGGGATCCCGCAGATCAAATGCTAGTAAATAAAGTAAGTACTAAAAGTAAAGTATGAACTAGCGAGAAATTGAAAGTAGACGAAGAACTTAACTTACTCAAAAGCTTGTTCCCCAGGGGTGGCTACAGAAGTAGAGGAAGATCGAGACACTCCTCGACTCCTCTCCTTAGCTCTGCTTCCGCTAGAGACCTCACCCCTCACTCTCCCTATTCTACAAATATGTAGACTACAACTACAAGAATCTATCCTTCTCCTATGGAATGGTGTGTTGAGAAGTGAAGTGGAGGCCTCCTTTTATAGCTTGAGTAGGTCGGTTGATCATCTTGGCGGTTAAGTTAGCTCAGCATGCAACCGTCCTCAGAAGAGCGCCTTGAACGGAGCCGGTGCCCGGCCGTTCGGCCAGATCGTGGCCGATCGTCCAGGGTTGGTCGCCACCTGGCACCGCCTTTCGCAGCAACGCTCTGGATCGCCTCCTGGTATTGGTAGTTATGACGGTTGTTAACTGTCTGGCAGTTAATGCATGCAGGTGGGCCCTTTAATCCATGTGATGTGCCTTTCGGGCCCTTTGATCAAACCGTCATTGGATGAATGGCTTGGATGCTTTGCATGTGTGCTAGTTTGCTCCTGGATCAGTGACATGGCCTTTGGCCAAGGTTGCTGGCCGGCCGGCCAAGACTTGGCCGTTCGGCCAGGTTTTGTGGCCATTTTGTCCCTCTTTTCTGTCACTTGCTCCTGAAACCAAATAAACACCAAAACTTGTGGAATTCATTAGTTTAAGCAATTTATAATATGTGTGCCATGCAAATTATATGAAATCTGGTGAAATATTGGCGGTAAAACTCATAAATATTGACCGCCAACACGCACCAGAGCCGTCCGATCCGATTTGGACAGCCCAGATCAAACCCGAACCCGATCCACCGTGAACCCGTGGACCGCGGTCTACGGCCGGTCCCATGACACAGTGGACCGTGACGTCAGCCGACGTCAGCCATCAGCCACCGCCCTAGCAATTTTGCAAATAAGCCCCTGCCTTTTACGAAAATCAACCCGCAGTTCAGTCCAGTTCAAAAATAATTAGATTTAGGTCATGTTTCTTCTATTCCAGCCGCTGACCTTATGGAAAATAGAACCTACCGTCCTGTCTGGTCTTTTCACTCAAAAGTCATTTGGTTTTTATATGAAATTATATTTTAGATCTCTGGTTTCTTTCAAAAACACCCCTGGAAGCCTAAAACTCTCACCAGCAAACCCCTAGAGCCCGTTTTAATGGTAGTTTCTTCGCTTTATCTCCGATTTGAGTGATTTTCACGCTCACGTGTTCGTAGAAAAGTGTGTAGTAATTCTAAAGCCTTATTTTCATCATTTGTTTATGTTTGTTGTACTGTTCTAATTAAATATCTTATTTGCATGTATGTGTGGATGCTTGTGTGGTGACCGATGTGAGTAGTTGACGAGCCGTTCGAGTTTGGCAACGATCAAGGTTTCGAGGAGCAGGTGTAGCAGTATACTGCGTAAGAGAAGTATAACACGGACAATCCTTGATTACCTATACACCATTTAATCATATGTTCATATGCATGTGTCTAATTTTGTTATACACTAAAGATGTCCCTAGTCTTTACCTTCTTGATACCCGGGTTATATGCATTATGGTTAGAAGTTGCTATGCGCTGCAAACAACAATTATTTAATTGTTAGTATTGAATTAATGGTTCACTTCAATGATGTTTAAAAGATGCTTTTTAGCAACATGGTTCGGGGAACTAGAGCATGTGCTTCGTGCTTTCTTCTAGTGTCTCTATAAGGTTTGGTCTAGGGAATTAGAGCATGTGCTTCGTACTTTGTTCTAATGTCTCTCCGTAAGGTCCGGTTCTTAAAGCGGCAACCTAGGAACTTGTTCACCGCCGTTAGAACTAAAATGGGTCTGGTCTTGGATAATTAGATTGTATGTCTCTAGCTCGCCAGTGGTTACCGAAAGGCGTATGTGGGGAGTATGGGTGAGAGTATAGTTTGATCCATCGAGGACGGATTTATCCGTTGGCTATGTCTCGTTCGGCAAAGTCCCATGATATAAGCGTCCAATGTACGGCAGCTTCACACGTTGTGATGATTGCGCTCTCGCTCTGGACGCCATTGACCCCCTCACGTTGCGCCCTGAGCGTACGTCAATCTCGATGCTTTGGGTTATGCTGCCTATGTTGAACCAAAATGGCTACTGTGCTTGTTAGTGTGTTTTGTGAAAGTCCTCGTAGCATAAGTTCTTTTGGATTTATGTGACCAGCAGGTAAAGGGCGAAAACTCTACAGAGTGTTGATCTATCATGATAGTTGTGCTCACGGTTACGAGCGGCCTGGATCCTTTTTTATTAGAAGATGATGTTAAGGTTGATGTTGGAATATTCTATAATTATTTATATATTATTATTAATGGGTTTATACTCGGATTTCTACTCACTTGTAGTAATTCGGATGATAATAAAATGAAACTACTAAAATTGCTAATGCAGTTTAACCGTGTCAAGCCTTTGTTCTTGCATGACCCGTGTTATACTTGTTAGGCAAGATGGTTTACTTACACCTGTAACTATTCAACAAAATACAGGACGGGTAACAGATGGAGCATTGAATGATCAGTCGCTTGCTGAGTTTCCGGAGGATCTGCCGTACTTCTAGCTGTGTTCAACCAGTAGGTGTCCCTGTGGACTTGAGGCTCTACTAGTTATGAAACGTTTGCTATTATTAAGACTTCCGCTATGTTATTTGTTCAAGACTATGTCTTGTGTTAAACTCTGATGTAAACTATTTTATTCGAGCATTGTGTTCTTTGTGATTCAATATTTGTAATCTATATGTGTTCTGTGGACATCCTGGGCACACATATGGAAGCATTTGGATTTCTTGGAAATCTGGATGTTACCTGGACATTCTTCATAGAGCTTAGAGGCCCCATGTTGGTGACGGCAGCGATTTTCTCGGGATTTGCTTCAATGCCACTTGTGGAGACCATAAATCCCAGAAGGAGGCCTTTCGAGACCCCAAACACACACTTCTCTGGATTGAGCTTGACGCGGTTCGCCCGTAGGAGGTCGAACGTCGCTTCCAAGTCCTGCACGAGATCGTCGGCTCACCTGGACTTGACTACGATGTCGTCTACATAGACCACGACGATGCTCCCGACAAGGTCGCCTAAGCACTAGTTCATGCAACGCTGGAATGTTGCCCCAGCATTCTTTAGGCCGAAGGTCATTGTGGCGTGACAGAATATACCGCACGGGGTAACGAAAGAGGTAGTCAGCTGGTTGGATTCTTTAAGCATTATCTAGTGATACCTAGAATAAGCATCAAGGAAACATAGGGCTTCGCATCCTGCTGTGGCGTCAACCACCTGATCGATGCGAGGAAGAGGATAGGAGAATTTTTTGCAAGCTTTATTGAGACTAGTGTAATCGATACACATCCTCCATTTCCCATTCTTTTTCTCGACAAGTATAAAGGTTTGCCAACCACTCTGGGTACCGTACTTCCCTAATGAATCCTACGTACAACAACTTGGCTACTTTCTCGATGATGATCTTCCGCTTGAACTCGTTGTAGCGTCTTGCGGGCTGCTTGACTGGCTTTGTGCCCTGACGAATGTCCAGGGAATGCTCGGCGACTTCCCGGGGGATCCCTGGCATGTCCGCTGGGACCCATGTGAACATGCCGATGTTCGCCCGGAGGCAGTCGACGAGTGCACTTTCCTATTTGTCTGTTAGAGTGGAGGAGATTATGACAGTCTTGCTCCCGGAGCCCTAGGGATCGACACCTTCTTGTGTCACTAGATGGCTGAAATTGCCTCTCGGACTGCGGCTCGAGCGCCACCTTCTTGCGTGCGGGGCCATCATCGCCTTCGGCGGTGCATCCCTCCCGGTCTTCGCGAACCGAAGCCAGCTCTCCAATGACGTAGATCGCCGCTTGTGAGACGGCGAGTTCCTTGGAGGCCTCGACGGCCGCCATGGCCTTGGCAAGCTGCTGAGACGTGACAAGCGCCGCCGCCAACGCGTAGCTTTCCTTCTCGCATTCGTACGCCACCTGTGGTGACGTTCCCACCACGATGATTCCATTGGGGCCCGGCATCTTGAGCTTGAGGTAGACGTAGTTTGGGACAACCATGAACTTCGCGTAGCATGGCCTCCCCAGGATGGCATGGTATGAGCCGTCAAAGTCAACCACTTCGAAGCAGAATGTCTTGGTGTGGAAGTTGCCGCGGTCTTCGAAGGTGACTGGAAGGGTAATTTGTCCCAAAGGGACGACCTCCTTTCCCGTGACGACCCCATAGAAGGGGGCCCGCTCTGGTCAGACGTCGGATCGCGGGATGCTGAGAGCATTGAGCGTGCTTACGTACAGGATGTTGAGGCCACTCCCACCATCCATCAATACCTTGGAGACGCGCTTCTTGCCGATGATGGGGGCCACGACAAGTGGTAGCTTCCCAGGGTACGAAATGCATTTTGGGTGGTCGGATTGAACGAAGGTGATCGAAGCTTCGGACCACCGGAGGTAGGTTTGCTCCGATGGATAGGCCACGAACACGTCACGCTCCATCAGTTTGGTTCACCGCTTTGATGCCTGTGCCTCCCGCCGAAGATCATGAGGCACTCGTCGGCCTCAGGGAACGTGTCGGTCCCTGCACCCTTCACCTATGGTTGGGGGGTCGGGCTTACACCATCCAACCTTCCCATGAGGAACTTCCTCATGAGGCCGCATTCACGGTACTTGTGTTTGATCGGGGTCGCATGGTTCGGGCATGGCCCCTCGAGTAGCTGCTCGAAGTAGTCAGGGGTCTAACCCTATGTAAGTCATCGCCCTTGGGGTCGGTCATCTCGCCTCTGGCTCTGAGTCGCCCGTTCCTGGGGTCGGGAGGGCTTGGGTTCCACGACGGCGATGAATTCGACCCTCCTCTCTTTCTTCTTTTTCTTCTTCTTGTCAGGACGATCCGATTGACCTGCCTTGTTGGCTGGCTCGTCATGCCTCTTTGGTCTTCCTTTCACCCCGATTCAGGGAAATGCGCCAGCTCAGCGTTTTCTCCTTGCGCTTCTTCGGTAGCCATGTCAAGGACCTCCTTGACCGTCTTCGGGCACTGCTTCCCGATCCGATTGACCAGGATCCAGCAGGTGGTGCCCCCCATCAACGCTGCAATGGCGTCGGCATTGATGGCGTCGGGGAGGTTGTTGTATTGCCAAGAGAAGCGGCGTAGGTACTCCCGGGGCTTCTGCTTGCATCTCTTGAGGTCCCAGACCTTGCCCGGATGGGCACACGTGCCCTAGAAGTTCCCGGCGAAAGTACTACTCAAATCTGCCCAGCTTTGGATCTTCCCATTTGGCAGGCACTCTAGCCAAGCTTGGGCCGGCTCTGCCAGGTACAAAGGAAGGTTGCAGATGATGACCTTGTCGTCGAAGGCCCCTCTTACTCGACACGTGAGCCGGAAGTCGTCCAGCCAAACTGACGGGTCTATCTCCCCGTCGTACTTGTTGACGTTGGTGGGGAGACGGAACCGTGGGGGAATTGGCGTGGTGTGGATCTTGTAAGAGAAGGCCGCAGGGCTGAGGCCATCGGAGTCGGAGCTCAAGTCCCAGTCCTCCTCAGCTTCAGCGCGCTCTTCTCGCCGTCAGTGTCAAACACGCAGGACACGGTCCTCTAGTTCTTCCAATCGTTCCCGTCTTCGCGCCTCGAGGGTGTGCCCCACGTCCCGATCAGGACCCAACCGGTCCTGGACCTTCGCGGTGTCTGCCATTGGATCGTGCCGCCGTGAGTCTTCGCCCGGCTTCTTCTTGTCGACGGGGCTGGGCGACTATGCATATGCAGCACCAACCCCGGAGTACCTCCTCCTTTCAACAGAGCTCTCTGCCTGTTGCACCGCGGCGCGCTCGAGGAGTGTCTTTAGTCCATTATGGAATCGACGCTCTTTTGGCGTCGAGTAACGTGGCCGCCGCAATGCCCTGGCTTGCCCGATCGAACAGCGAGAAGCCGTCGGTGTTGGTCTCGATCCGTTGACCCACCTCACTCGCTCGTGCTCGGGCCGCCGGCTCTAGATCCGTGTCCAGCTGGGCTTGCTTGAGTTCCAAGGCGAGTCGCGTGTCTTCCAGCTCGCTTCGCCTCGACTTGCTCCGGGGTTAGCCGCACTTCTGCCCCGTTCGCCGGTCGTGGGGGAACCCTAGTTGGTAGGTCCTCCAGGAGGATGATAGTGAAACATTCCCGTGAGGGGCAACGTTCCCCCGCCCATGGATGGCGGTCGAACCCCAGATCCGGTCCTCGACAAGATCCACATAAGTTGAGTGTGGCATCTAGGCCCGCGTAACGCCCCAAGATGCCCCCGTACCTCAGAAGGCACACCTTGGCATGCCTCCTTTCGAGGCCTTTCCATACCTAACGCCGCACCAAGCCGGAGAAAGTTTGTGACATGTCCTTTAGGCTGAAAGGGAACGTAGACGCCACGAGTTGCAGAGGGTGTGTGCCAGCCTCCCCCACCAGTAGGCTTTTGGGGTTGCCTGATGGGGGAGAATCCCAACGCTTCGTCAGGAGCGCTGGCACCGAATTGTCACAGTTGTCGAGGTGGTGCACGATCCGTTTGTGTCCCACTCTGGACACCACGAACGAGATCCGGGAGCTGGTGCTCATGGCTTATGTGTCCATCGCGGTCCCTCTCTCGGCCGAGAGTGTCGCTTCGTCACCCCGCAGGAGTTGTCCCACGGATGCTGCCTTGCGGCTTAAGTTGTTGACGAGGGTGAGGCGTGGCGCGCCGCCTTTCGCCACCAGTGGCGCCTTCACGACGAAATCGAGGCTACCGAAGCGGATGTTCGCTCCTAGCCCCAACTGGTGGTCACAGAGAACGGCCATCTCACGTCGGGTGTCTGCGAGGACAAAGATATGCACAGGCCCCTACCTGGCACGCAAACTGACGGCGGGTGACACACGGGCTGCCTCACGCCGGCGAGTGTCGATCACAGAACATGCACATCTTTGTGGAGAATGGTTCAAAAGACGCAAGACAAGGATTTTATACTGGTTCGGGAAGAATCCCTATGTCCAGTTGTGGCGACTTGTGGTTGTATTGCTCCCTTGGCGGCGGATTACAACGAAGGATGGTTCAAGCCTTGGGTGTAGGATGCGTGTAGGGGACTAAGTGTTCTAGGGATCAAGAGTCTCCAGAAATCGGATCTCCCCTTCGTAGGAGGGAGCCCTCCCCTTTTATAGGCCAAGAGGAGGGCTCGTTACAATGGCCTTTTACCTTTCTACCCTTGGAGGCTGGCACCCCCGACGGTTACTTGTTGTCGGCTTAGTGCGTCCGGCGACCCCCTCGCTGGTTGTTGCGTGTCCCTGGCTCGCCTCCAGGCAGCTTTGCGGTAGCTTCCTTCTTGGCTGCTAGCGTAACAGGGCATGTACTGTTACTTTTTCTCCTGGCGCTGGGCTGCAGATCAGCTTTACCAATTGGCAGGTCTGTACATGCTGTCGGGTGTTTTCGGCGGGCGGCACACGGGGTACCTCACGCCGGCGAGTGTCGATCACAGAACACGCACGTCTCGGTGGAGAATGGTTCAAGAGACGCAAGACAGAGGGTTTATACTGGTTCGAGAGTGATCCCTACATCCAGTGCAACGGGCTCCTAATTGTATTGCTCTCTTGGCGGCAGATTACAACGAAGGCCAGTTCAAGCCTTGTGTGTGTGGAATATGCGTGTAGGGGACTAAGTGCTCTAGAGATCGAGAGTCCAGAAATTGGAATCGGTCCCCTTCGCAGGGGGATGCCCTCCTCTTTTATAGCTCAAGAGGAGGGCAGCTTTAAAATGTCGTTTTACCTATCTACCCTCGAAGGCCGGACGCCCCCGACGGTTGCTCGCTGTTGGCCTAGTGCGTCTTGGCGACCCCTTCCTTGGTTGCCGCGTGTCCTTCACCTTCCCACCGGCAGCTTCACGGTAGCTTCCTTCTTGGCCGCTAGCGTAGCAACGCGCATGCAGCTACCTTTTCCCAAGCGCAGGGCTGCAGATTAGCTTTTTCAGTTGGCAGGTGGGCAGGTGATGTCGGGTGTCGGTCAGGAGAAGGCGTAGGCCGCATCCTTCTCCTTCACAAGCCAGATTTGACTTGGGAAGGGTCTCCGGGACTCCCCCCTTTTCCTCTGTGCGTGTTCGTCGATGGACGGGACCCCTCGAGGGGGTCTGCCCTTCCGACCCAAGGGGTCGGGGGTCGGGCGATACGGACGTGCCCAACCCCTTTCACCCCCTGGTCGTCTGGAGGGGACCAGGGTCGGACAAGACGGAGGCTTCTATCCTTACGTCCCCCGGGTCCTTCATAGGTCGAGCGAGACGGAGCCTTCCGACCTGTCGAAACTAGCGCTGCCAGGGTCTTCCTCCGTCCGTGCGCCGTTCGTTGGCGCCCTGACTGTGGGCCCCCTAGTCCATGACCTCCACAGTAGCCCCCAACCTTGCAGAGGAGTCAAGGACTCGTTTGTGAGGTCATGTCCGTTCTTCAGGGGAATTGAATTCTTTGGGGGGCTCTTCTTTCCTTCCGCTTTCTTGCTAACTCCTGGCAACTTCCGAAATTTTGGGGGCGCGACCAGGGAAATGCATCGATGGCAATGCCCGGTGCCCAACATATCACAGAGGTCGCGACCTTCTTCGTGAAGTGTCGACCTGTGTCCTTCAGCGTGGGGCCAGGATCGTGGCGGATTGCGGGGATTCAGCTGGGCGCACGAATTGCGGCGGCCTATCCAGCTGTTGACGGGAACAGACCCGCCCATCGAGTGCGATGCGATGCAGCAGTCAGGCTCCGGACTTGATGTGGCGGACCACTCCAAAATTATTCCAAGTTAAGTACCCCTGGACCGCTAATCGAGCAGTCAGGCACTTAATTCGGAATAAGCTGGAGCGCCGTCGGATTAAACCCGATTTAACCACGTACTTTCTCGATCGAAACAACAAGCGCGCCCACACGAAGGTGAGCTCCAGAGATTACAACATTCCACAAATTCATCATACATAAATAGTATCACAAAGTTATTACAAACCAAGTTTGAAATTTAAATCAGAGTATCAAGTTAATTGCAGCGAAATAAAAGGTTCATTGCAGCGGAAAAGAAAACTAGCGACGATACATAGTAACACCATGATGAAGCCTGCCATGGTGCTACTCCTCCCGTTCCTCGGCAGAGGACGGAACCCACTCGATGTGCCATCCAGGGGGAACCTGGGTAGGCCAAGTCATGGCATCGACTGCCACATCCATCACAGTACCTGTAATAAAAGCCACAAGCAAGGCTTACCCGTCGGGTGAAAACTACATCACCGACATCTAGACATGAGAGGCCTTTGGCTGGTGGGTTTGTTTGCCAAAAAGAAACTAAGAGTAGATCCTTGCTTTCATGGTTTTAGCATCATATTCTAGTAGATTTAACCATTCTAGATTAGCATCCTCTCTAAGCATACAAGTGGTGCAATACAATTTAATTCATACAACAATTTCATCATTCTCATAGTTCCACTTGTTACTCAATGCAGCCAAGCGGTCAAGCAGTCTCATTAACCGCGAGAAACGGACAGTTCGAACCGAATTTTGTTACTTGGCCAGGGGAAACCCAACACACACGGACAATGCTTGCTATAAAAGGTACAAGCACTTCCCATCCTTTCCCATCGATCCACAATTCGGAACCGGGTCCACTTCCTTAGGATAAAGGTTTACTGCTTCACTCACAGCATCACGCATATATCCACAAGTGTACGGCAGGGGAAACAAAAGTTTCCAAGGAGAGATGGCTATCAGCCCTAGCTGCTTTGATCTGGTACCGGGCTTATCGATTCCCATATATCGGCATGCATGTGGTACGTTCCAAAAACTTGACACACACAACCACACGTTTCGACCTTAAATCAATTATCATACACGGACGGGAGATCTACATCTACCATCCCGCCCGTCCGTCCTTATGATTCCAACATAAGTAAAGACAAGCAACTTCTATGTCTCGCGAGTGACAGGAAATCACTCGACTTGTAACGGACCTAAAGCAATGCCCTATCGATCCTTTCATACTAGTGTTGCAAGTCATAGGTACTAGAATTATGCAACTAAGGTATTCAAGCAACTCATTGAAACGTAAATGCACAAGCATAGGTAATTCATAGATGCATAAACTTTAAAAGTTAGGTTATGCTCCGGGGCTTGCCTTCTTGCGCTAGCTGAGTGTTAGCCTCCGGGTCGACTGTTCCTTCGTTGGCAACGTTCTCCGGGATGCCTTCTCCGTTGGCGGGAATGAGATGATAGAAGCCGTCCGCAACAGCGCCTTCTACATGAGATGCATAACTTTAAAGCGGCTGCCTAGTTGCTCCAAAACTAAGGCCTTGAAGGCCATATTCACCTAGACATGCTAATGTACTACTTTCTCCTTCACAAAGTTAGAGGAGGGGTGTGGAAAATTTTACGCATCTGTAATGGTGATTGTGTACACATATAAAAATAATTCCATTTATTATTTTGAAGTTAGGGTGTTGTTCTGGAATTTTAGACTTCCCATATTTTCATTTTAATTAAGTATCGAAAATGGTCTATTTCCTTTTTATAACTCAATTCCACCCTAGTTTCTTCTCATTTTTGTTTCTCTGTTTCTGTTCATCCTTTTTATCTACAAACTTTATGACAGCTACTGGAGTATAAGACTTAGGCTCACTCCAAAATTTAGCTAAAACTGAGCTACACAGAATTTATTAAAAATAGTATACACTGCTGCTTAAAGAAACAAGATAAATTCATATAAAATCGAAAATACATCCAAATCAGGAAATTTTCCTACCCGAGCTAGTCATGAGTGTAAGGAGGGCTCTGGCCAAGTGGTGGCTCAAACTAACCCTTGGACAGTCCTCAACAAATTTCAATCCGAAAATACATATCTATTTATTTGCTAGTCTAAACAGGGCAAAAATTAAGTTTTGTATTTTTAGCAGATGTGCTAACAAGTTCTTAGGCCTCTGGAGAAAAATAGTGATTTTTAGCTGCATGGATTATTTTTATTTATTTCCGGACTGCAAAAAGACAGGAATCACAAATTAATTCATAACTGAAGCTATAATCCATATTTTTAGGTCCCCTTTTGACACAAGGTGTCCAAAGTCACTGCAAACAACATATCCAAAGCTCAGCCCTAGCGGAGTTCAGGATTTAAAATGGTGCACAAGTTTCTAAATTCACAGATTGAATTTTAATTCAAAAAGGTTCACCAAAAGTACATACATGCTAACATGAGATTGGAGTTTACAATCTCACGAGTCCCGGGAGTATTTTTGTGCATTTTTCTGATTTTTGTACGATTTTTGGTGGATTTTACAAGATTTCGGGAAAAAGGTTTAAACCTTAAGAATCTTTTTACGCGCCGGCCCTTGAATCTTTTGAAACTTCGTGAACAGGTCCCTGCCTTTTTCACTGGGAACCCTGGAAAAAGGAAGAAGACGAACTTAGGTCCTTGGCCCGTCGCTGGAGTTGCGCCGACCAAACGACGGCGAGATAGGGTCGGGGAAGTGGGGGAAAAGGACCAGTGGCTCACCACGAGTCGATTGGTGGCGGTTGGGAGGCCGGGGGAAGCTCGGAGTTCGCCGGCGACGTGTGGTGGCGGTGTGGCCGCCGCGGGCTCGATTCCGGCGAGGGTGGTGGATCTCGCCAGGGTTGGAGGGGTCCTTGAGCACCAGTGGGACTCAGCGAAGCTAGTGGAAGGCTTGGTTGACCTCGGGGAGGGCTTGAAGTAGGGGCTCGACGTGCGCGTGCTCCGGCGGCCGGAAATGCGGATTTGGGGGAAAATCCGATTTCTCGCCGGAGAGTTGGGGAGAGCTCGCGAGAAGTGGGGGAAATGGGAGCTAGGGAAGTGGTCTAGCTCTGTGCGCGAGGGATTTGGGAATGGTGGAGGGACGAGGGCGAATTTCACTCGGGAAGCAAGCTCGGTCCGCGCGGCCGGAGGTTGAAGACGACGGACTTGAGCATGGGGAAGTGAAATGGCAGTGCTGTGGACTGAGGGGAAGTGGTGAGGGGCTCGGTGGAGTGCTTTGGCACGCTAGAGACCAAGAGTAGCCTCGGGAGCGCGCGTGAGGGGAGAAGGTCGACGTGACGCGCCATTGATGCGCGCCGAGCTCGAACAGAGCGCGCGCGAGGGTTGGGCGACGGAGATTGTCACGTGAGGGAGTGGGATACGCTACAGATGAGACTTGGCGCGTAGCGGGGGAGAGAATCCGCCGCTGAGCGGCTCTGCGCGACGCGCGCGAGCGCGCGGCCAACGGCGACGCTCCGACCGCCATGATGGCGTTGGCGCGGCGCGAGGCGAGGCGGCCTGTCGAGCGCGATGTGATGGCTCGGGAGGGGCTGGACAAGCGCGTGAGGACAAACGCCACACGCCGCTGCTGCTCGGCCGGCCCGGCGCGGCCTCCGCCGCTCGCCGGCCACGTGGCGGCCGTGCCCCGGCCAGAGCAGAGCGCGCCAGGGGGCGAGCTGGCAGCCCCGTGGAGCTCCTTTGCCCCCTTTGAATTTTCTCCAAAAATTTGAACTGAACATGAAAAAGTGTAAAAATAAAAGTTGGAATTTGAGATGTGGGACACAACTTTCTTTTTGGGGTGAACCTGAAATTTCAAATTTTTCAAGCTCAAACAACCCAAATTCAAAAAGGTGTTCAGAACTATTTTTCGAGTTTTTGAGGGGCTAAACTGCAAAATTTTCAAAAGTTCCAAACAGTGACTAGGCCTTATTTGTGATGAAAAACAACTTTTATTTTTGGAGATTTTCAAGTTTAGTACAAAATTCTTGAGATTTCAGTTGGGTGTCAAAAGACCTTTGTTTTCGAATTTAAATTTGAGTTTTGATGAATTTTTGAATTCTAACACCATTTTTCCCCCTTTTAACCTGTTTTAAATGTGCTTTCTACATTTTTACATCAGGGATGTCACACTTGACCTCGCGGTCGTGGTGGGCTCGACGAGGCATGCGGGCGTGGAGGGCAGTTAATGCCCGGGCAGTTAATGCCCTAATCCGCCGCCTTGTGCCACGCGCGCATGTCGGGTGCGCCTAGAGCCGTTGGATCCGAACCGAGGGCTGAGAGCGGTCGGTCATGCGCCTCCTCGGTGCAGCCGCCTGCCACCCCGCTGCCCCTATATAAAGGAACGCCGGCGTAACGGGGTACGCTCCTCGCTTCCTGTCACAGTTTCCATCTCCTTGCTCCCGTTCGCTCTTCATCGCCTTTGTCGATCCAATCTTCAACCCCACCTCCCTCCAAGCTCACCATCGTCGAGATGGCCTCGAAGGGTTCTTCTTCGTCAGTGTAGCTTCGCCCATGGGCGCGCTCGACCGCGTTCGTCGCCGCCCTCGAGTCGCTCGTTTCTCGAGGGCTCCTCTGCCCGCGCACCGCCCAGGAGGAGTGGATCTCGCCGCATCCCTCCCACAAGACTCTGTCGCCGCCGCGGGGTACGTGGTGAGCTTCATGGCATACCACGTCTGTGGTTTCGTCGTGCCAGCTCACCGCTTCGTCCATGAGGTGCTCTACCACTTCGGTGTGGAGCTCCACGTCCTCGCCCCGAACGGGGTCCAGCAGATGGCCAACTTCGTGGCCCTGTGCGAGGGCTACCTGGGCATTGACCCAGATTTCAACCTCTTCCTCCTCTTCTTCAAGGCGGCGCTCGTCTGCCCGCACAGAGTCTTGGCCCCGTGGGGGTACTGCTCGCTGCAGGAGAAGCAGTGCCGCGTGGACAAGTTCCCGCGCTCGGAGTTGCGGGGTTCCAACAAAGATTGGAACAAGGGATGGTTCTACCTGAAGAACCACGCCGAGGCCGCCCTTCCTCCGTTCGACCCCATAAGCTCACCGCCGGCGAAGGCGCCGGCGCACTGGCAGTACGGCCATGAGGCCTCCGATCGCAAGAAGCTGGCGCCACACCTCGACTGCCTCGACAAGCTCCAGTCGTGCGGCCTCACTGGCATTGGCATCGTGGAGGCCTTCCACCGGCGCCGCGTCGCCCCACTCATGGCCCGACCACTGCGCCTCTTTGAGATGCTTCCCATGACTTCCGAGGCTGAACACCGCGCCAGCCTCGTGTCACGCGTCGTCACTTCGGAGGACGAGGTACGGGCTCGGCTGGCAGAGCTCGTCGACTCCCAGCGGGCCGCCTCCATGGTGATCCCCACCCTGGGTCAGCCACCGATGCTCCTCGGTCCTAGGGCTGTGGACCTCGTAAGTTGTTTATTCCCATCGTATTTCGTTTCTATCTGGGTCTTTTTCTTTTCTCTTTCTAGCGAGTCGAACTTGACGTCTCCGACCCACAGTCCCGCGAGGCTCCTGGGGGCCTTCGCACCTCGAGAGGGGTCTTACCAGAAGAGCAACCCGCCCTCGACGAGGCTCAGTGGAGGAACCACGAGGCCGCGGAGGCCGCTCGGAAGCACAAGAGGGAGGACACCAAGAAGCGCTTCCACCGGGAAAAGCGGAGGCGCGAGAGGGAGCGCAAGGAGCGCCGGGGAGAAGAGGTCGGGTCAGATCTAGCCTCTTCATGCGACGAGGAGGAGAACCCCAGAGGTTCTTCCCCTTTGCTGGGGGACTGCACCGTGGTGGACCCCGTGGCGCACGACGAGCAACAGTCAGCGCCCATCGACATGGATGAGCTTCCCTCCCCACCTCTAGGCGCCCCGCCGGCCGGGGCGTCCCATGCGCACTCGTCCTCCTCCTCTAAGCTGGTGCGGCTGGCGGTTCGCCGCCCCGGCACGTCGAGGAGGTTCGTCTAAGTTCCCTCGCTGTTCCATTTTCCTTTCATTAGCCATGCCGTTAGCGTCTATAGCAATGCTGTCATGCATGCAGCCGGATCGGCCAGGAGTCGGGTTCGGGCATAGCCCCAGTGAAGCGTCTCCGTCGAGACGCATCACCCGCGGTCGTCAATGACTCCTTGGAGCCAAGGGCGCCCGCCGAGCCTTGGCGTGCCGACCCGTGCCCGACCAGAGCCGAGGGGTCGGCTCCACCCTCTGCCCTTGGGGGCTCCTCGTCCGCTCCGGGGAGCGTGGAGCCCGCCCAGATGGTCGTCACTCTGTCTCTGCCAGACCCTTCTCCCCCGGTCGGGGAGGGGGTTACATACGTGCTGGCCTCATTGCCCGTGGCCGTGGAGGTCGCGGGGTCGGCGGAGCAGGCGATGGACGTCGATGCGTCCTCGGGGGTCGCTGCGGGTGGTGAGCCAGGTGCGAGCACCATGGCGAGCGTCACGGAGCCCCTCCCGACTGCTGCGGCGCCCATCGAGGGCGTGGTGGTGGGCGCTCCCGTGGAGGCGCCCATCGCAAATCCGGTCGCACCGACCGCCACTGAGCCGCTCTCGACGAACCCTAGGGAGGGTGTGGAGGTGAGCCGGTGGTCCGTGGAGGACATCTTCGGTGAGGTGGAGGCACGTGCGCGCTCCGAGTCAGAGCCTCCTGCGGCGTCATCAGCGCTTACGCTGGTGTGGGTCTTGGCGCCGCCATCCACTGCCGCGCCAACGGGACCCTGGGGTCGGGCGACGAGCATGGGGTCGCCCCGCCCGCCCAGGTTGAGCCTGCGGTCGACCCCGAGCACATCTTGCAGATCGCCGCCTGGCTGGAGAGCCTTCAGCAGATAGCCGCCTTCCCCGCGATGCTCCTGCAGATGGCCCTGATGCTCTGCACCATGGCGATCCCCTCCAGCCGGGTACGTGATCTACCCCTTCTTCTTATCTTTGCTTAGCTACATGATTGTTTTTCGGGCCTGACCTCGTCATGGCCCTGACTTGCTTTGTTGATCACCGCACTCGATGTTGCTGGTGCTTTCCTGGACGTGGAGCATCGAGCAGGAGGCCATCAACCAGGCTCACCGGGCATGGGACGTTGCCAACTCATCGAGGGACGCCGAGGCTAGTACGCGTGACAAGGCCGCAGGCAGCGCCGGCCGCATCTCGGAGCTGGAGCGTGAGCTGGCCGCTCAGGCCTTGGTGCACCAGGAGGAGCTCGCCGTGGTGCGCGCCGAGCTGGGCAGCATCCACACCGACGCCACCGATGGTCGCAGCGGTATGTTCCACTTCATAGTCATTTCTTTCTTCAAGTACTTGTACTAGCTTGGTGATGATCTCAGGCGCCGGCCTTCTAGGGTTTCAACCTCAGATCGACACTCTGAGGGAGGAAAGGGCTGCGGCAGTCCGGGCGTGCGTCGACGCCCAGGCAGAGTGCAACCAAGCAGTGGCCGCAAAGGAGGATGCTGAGGGGGCGTGCGCCCAGCTTAGTCAGCTCATCGCCGACCTTCGCTCCGAGGCACTGACCTCCACCGGGCAGGTCGAGACCCTGGAGGCCGCCCTGTCCACGGCGCACAAGTCCTTGGAGGAGAAGGACTCGGAGATCGAGGGTATGTTCTCCCTCACCTTCTCTTGCTCAGCTTCCCTTATCGTATGTTTGCCCGTGGCCTAACCGTTGTCTCGTTCCTCGGCAGCGCTCAAGTCCCGTGTGGCGGATGGGATCACCCATCGCAACATGCTGCTGTCGCGCTTCAGGATGTTGCATGACGCGGCGGGAGCAGTCCTGTCGAGGCTCGGGTTCTCTCTGTCCGAGGACATTGAGCGGCTCCCGGGGGATGTCCACCGCGTGGCGGAGTGCTGCGGAGAGCTGCGTGCCATGGCTGTCTCGATGCTGGACGCTCTTGAGGTGCCAATGAGCGGCAATCCAGCACGTCTCCCGGCGGAGCTCGACCACGTCCCTGCGTGCGTCGGGGCCCTCACCAAGCAGTCGCTGGTGCGCTCCCACTACGATGGGATCCGCTTCGACAGGATGGCCGCCGGCTTCCCAGTGAGTTCACCTCGGAGGCCCTCGACGCCATGGCCGAGGAACTCAGGGCTCCCGCGGAGCAATTCGCCAATGGCTTGGCGCCTGCGACCGACGCGGAGGGCAACCCGGTGGACGGCGCCGACCCCGACCAGGCCCTCTGAAAATATATTTTTTTATTTCTGTTGTTACTTGTGGCAGACCACTCCGAAATTATTCCAAGTTAAATACCTATGGACCACTAATCAAGCAGTCAGGCACTTAATCTAGAATAAGCTGGAGCGCCGTCGGATTATACCCGATTAACCACGTACTTTCACGATCGCACGCGCGCCCACACGAAGGTGAGTCCCAGAAATTACAACATTCCACAAATTCAGCTTACATAAACAGTATCCTCAAATTAATACAAACCAAGTTTGAATTTCAATAAAAGTACGAGAGTTCATTGCAGCGAAAAATTAAACTAACGACGATACATAGCAACCCCACGATGAAGCCGGCCATGGTGCTACTCCTCCCGATCCTTGGAAGAGGACAGAACCCACTCGACATGCCAGCCAGGAGGAACCTGGGTAGGCCAAGTGACGGAACTCACTGCCTCATCCAAAGTAGTACCTGAAATAAATAGCCACAAGCAAGGCTGAGTATACTAATACTCAGCAAGGCTTACCCGTCGGGTGAACACTACATCACCGACTTCTAGACATGAGAGGCTTTTGGCTGGTGGGTTTGTTTTGCCAGAAAGCTACTAAGAGTGGATCCTTACTTTCATAATTTTAGCATCAAATTCTAGTAGAGTTAACCATTCTAGATTAGCATCCTCTCTAAGCATACAAGTGGTGCAATCCAATTTAGTACATACAACAAGTTCATCATCCTCATAGTTCCACTTGTTACTCAATGCAGCACAACGGTCAAGCAGTCTCATTAACCGCGAGAAACGGACAGTTCGAACCGAATTTTGCTTCCTGACCAGGGGAAACCCAACACACACGGATAATGCTTGCTATAAAAGGTACAAGCACTTCCCAACCTTTCCCATCAATCCACAATTCGGTGCCGGGTCCACTCCCTTAGGATAAAGGTTTACCGCTTCACTCACGGCATCACGCATATATCCACATGTGTACGGCAAGGGAAACAAAATATTTCCAAGGAGAGATGGCTATCGGTCCTAGCTGCTTCAATCTGGTACCGGGCTTACCGATTTCCATAGGTCGGCATGCGTGTGTTACGTTCAAAAACTTGACACACAGAACCACACGTTTCGACCTTAATCCAATTATCATACACGGATGGGAGATCTACACATACCATCCTCCCCGTCCATCCTTATGATTCCAACATATGTAAAGACAAGCAATTCCTATATCTCGCGAGTGACAGGAAATCACTCGACTTGTAACGGTCCTAAAGGCATTGCTCTACCGATCCTATCGTACTAGTATTTCAAGACATAGGTACTAGAATCATGCAACTAGGGTATTCATACAACTCCTTGAAACATAAATGCACAAGCATAATGAATCATAGTTGCATAGTTTAAGAGTTAGGTTATGCTTCGGGGCTTGCCTTCTTGAGCGAAACCACTGTTAGGCTCCGGGTCGATCACGACGATGTCGGCACCACCCTCGGAGACTTCTTCTTCGTTGACGGGGATGAGGTTGTAGGTGCCGTCAGCGAGAGCGCCTTCTACATGAGATGCACAACTTTAATGTGGCTGCCTAATGTGATCTAAAGGCAAGGCCTTGAAGGCCATATTCACCTAGACATACTAGTGAGCTATTCTTTTCTTCACAAAATTAGAGAAGGTGTGTGGAAATTTTTATGCCTTTATGATGGTGATTGCGTACACATATAAAACAATTCAAGCCATTATTTTTAAGTGAGAGTATAATTATGGAATTTTAAACTTTACATGCTCCACATTTGATTAATTGTCAACTTATTCTATATCTTTTTAATAAACTCAATTCTTCTCTAGTTCCTTCTCATTTTTGTTTCTCGGTTTCTATTCCTCCTTTTTATCCATAAACTTTATGACAGCTACTGGAGTATAAGAGTTAGGCTCACTCCAAAATTTAGCTAAAACTGAGCTTCACAGAATTTATTAAAAATAGTACAAGTTGCTGCTCAAAGAAACAAGATTAATTCATATAAAATCAAAACTACCTCCAAAACAGAAAATTTCTGTACCAGAGCTAGACTTGAGTAAAAGAAAGGTTCTGACCAAGTGGTGGCTAAAAATAACACTTGGACAGCCCTCAATAATTTTCTATCCGAAACCAACATCTATTTATTTGCTAGTCTAAACAGGGCCAAAAATTAAGTTTAGCATTTTGACCACATGTGCCAACAAGTTTCTAGACATCTGGTGTAAGATGGTGATTGTTGGCTGCATGAACTATTTTTAATAAATGCAGAACTGAACTAGAACAGGAATCACAAAATAAATCATAACTGAAGTTACAGGCCATATTTTTAAGTCTCCTTTGGACACAAGGCGTCTACGGGCATCACAAGCAACATATACAAAGTTCAGCTCCAAAAGAGTTCAGGATTTGAAATGGTGCACAAGATTCTAAAAACTGAGTTTAAATTTTAATTCAAAATCTTTTCACCAAAAGTGTATACATGCCAACATGAGATTGCATTTTACAATCTCACGAGTCTAGGGAGTATTTTTTGAACATTTTTCTGATTTTTCTACGATTTTTAGTGGATTTTACAAGATTTCAGGAAAAAGAACTAAACCTTAAGAATCTTTTTACGCCGCGACTCTCGGAACTTTTGAAACCTCGCAAACATGCCCCTGGTTTCTCTCACTAGGAACCCCGCGAAAAGGAAGAAGATGAAGATATGCCCTTGGGCTCGTCGGCGTTGTTGCACCGGCCAAACGACGGTGGGAGGAGGTCGGAGAAGTGGGGGGAAATGACGAGTCAAATGGTGATGGTTGGGAGGCCGGAGGAGGCTCGGAGGGGGCCGGCGACGGGAGCAGTGGCGGTGTGGCCGCCGCGGCTTCAACTCTGGCGAGGTCAGTGGCTTCCGCTGCGGTTGGAGGGGCTCGTGAGCATCAGTGGGGCATGGTGAAGACGTTGAGATGCTCAGTTGGCGTTGGGGATGGCTCGAAGGTGTGGCTCGACGTGGAGGTGCTTCGCGGCCGAAAAATGGGGATTTGGGGGAAATCCCAATTTCTCATCGGAGAGTTGATGGGAGCTTGAGATAAGTGGGGTGAATTGAAGCTAAGGAAGTGGAAGAGCTCTGGGTTTAGTGAATTTGAAAATGGTGGAGGGATGGGGGCGAATTTACTCTGGTGCTCGAGCTCGGCTCTTGCGGCCAGAGGTTGAAGACGAGGTGCGCAAGCGCGGAGGAGGGGGAATGGCTGGGTCATAGGCTGGGCAAAGGTGCAAGGTGGCTCGGTGAAGTGTTCGGGCACGCTAGAGTGGGCTGAGCTGGCTTGGGGTTCGCTCGTGTGCACGGCTTGGGCACGCAGGCCGCCATGAGGGCGCCTGCGAGCTCAGGCAGCGCGCGCGAAGCGGTTGGGCTTCGCGGATCGTGGCGTGAGCGAGTGAGGATCCTCCGCAGAGGCGCTTGGCGCGTAGTGAGCAGGAATCCCGGCTGCGGGACGGCTCTGCGCAGCACGCGCGGCCACGGCCAGTGGCCGAGCTCTGCTCGCCATCAAGGCGCTCCGCGCGGTGCGAGGCTGCACAGGCGCCGCAACGCGTGATGTGACGGAACGGGAAGCCAGACACCCGTGCGAGGACAAAAGCATCATGCCACCACGGCTTGGCCGGCCAGGCGAGGTCGCCCCGCCACTCTCCGGCCACGTGGCGGCCGCTGCCGGCCTGCGCAGAGCGCGCCAGGGCGAGCTGTCAGGCGCCCCGTGGAGCTCCGCGGTTCAACAGTGAATTCCTCCAAAAATTTGAGCTGAACATTCAAAAGTGCAAAAATAAAAGTTGGAGTTTGGAAGATGGGACACGTTTTTCTTTTTGGAATGAACCTGAAATTTTGAATTTTTCGAGCTCAAACGAGCCATGTTTGAAAAGGTGTTCTGCGCGGTTTTTAGAGTTTTTGAGGGGCTTAACTGCATAATTTGAAAAGTTCCCAACAGTAACTAGGCTTTATTTGCGATGACAAACAACTTTTATTTTTGGAGATTTTCATGTTTAGTACAAAATTCTTGAGATTTCAGTTGGGTGTCAAAAATGCCTTATTGAAATTCAAATTTCGAATTTTAATCAAATTATGTGTGCTACAACCAATGCTGCCCCTTTAAACCTGTTTTTAGTGTGTTTTTAAGGTTCTAAACATCAGAGATTTCACATTACTGTCGTGCCCTCGCGTAGAGGGACTTAAACTTTGAACTTCTGGGGGGTTCCGCATCGACGGGACTCCCATACTTTGAACATCTGTAATAATTAGTTTACTTCTCTTCTTTTTCGTCGTCTTTTTTGGCCCCGTACGCGTGGGCTTTTATCTGTTTTTCTTATGGCTAGGCCCCTACCAGCCCCCGAGTGGGGTCTGCCTTCTAGTTTCTTCGCAAACTGGTTGGGAGGCGCCACTTGAGACGGCCTTTACGGGGTTAGCTTTGTTTCTTAGTAATTCTTGGTCACCGATCGGGCCTCTGAGCCTTTAAACTTTGGCTGTGAGGTGGGCAAGGAAAACTCGATGGTTCTGCCGAGCCCCCGAGCCCCCGAGCCCTTGAGCTTGGCTGTGAAGCGGGCAAGGCAAACCCGATGGTTCTGCCAAGCCCCCGAGCCCTTGAGCTTTGGCTGCGAGGTGGGCGAGGCAAACCAGATGGTTCTGCCGAGCCCCCGAGCCCTTGAGCTTTGGCTGCGAGGTGGGCGAGGCGAACCCGATGGTTCTACCAAGCCCTCGAGCCCCCGAGCCTTTGAGCTCAGTTGTGAGATGACTTTGGGAGGCTGAATCTTTAAGGCTCCAAGGCCGTCGGGTTCAGATCCGAGCCTCGCACTCCTGGAGGATCTGAGTACCGAGTGGTCTCTTAGCCAAATTATGTTCAAGCCTTCGAGCCTCTACGTGAAGTCTCCGTCATCGCGGTTGGGCGTAGCCCAACGCCCGGCCATTGACCCCTGCAAAAGGATAGACCCAGTAGGTCCAAAACATAGTTAGTTTCTTCCATCTGAGCTGCGTTGCTAGAATGCTTCTGTGCATTCCTAGCCTATATCGTGTCAAAAGGGTCCCCCAGCCCGGCTGTATTCGTTTGGGTACGTTGGCAGGGTCGGCCGTCCGGCTCGGCAACCTTGCGATCCGTAGCCGTCGGGGCATCGGCCGTCACAACGCAGCTGTGCCAGACGTCCCTGCCTACCCTTTCAACAGCGCCGGGGTCTCCTCAGAATCATAGGTCCGGATAACAGATAGAAAGCTCAAAAGAAACGACAATGAATTTAATCAGAAAAAAATAGGAGTGTAGAGGGTTCACTTATCTGGCCAGCTGGAGGCCAGGGGGAGGGATTCCGCGCCACCCCCCCTGTCGGGTCTTCTGTCACGCGACGAGGAGTTGACGCAGCACCGTGAGCTTGAGGCTGGTATGAGGACGTTGTCACGACTAAGGGCTCGCGGTTACTGTAGCTTCGAAGGTTTTGCGGTCGGCGATAGTGCCCCCGGAGACAGGGCTCCATCGTTTAGGCGGCGGCCTCTGCCTCCGGGGCATTACCGCCGAGTGGTTCGCCCATGGACGAACTGCTTTTAAGTTGTGCAGCTCCTCCCTCCGCCGGCGATGTGGCACTAAAAATGGATACCGTTCACCATCGTAGTCTTCCCATAAAACTAAAGGACTGGACCACGCTCAGTCCCAGCCCAACATCGGTTTCGGCCTTTTGGGCCTTTCTCCCTACGAGGGTCCTCGTCGAACCTCTCGTGCTGACAGGGTGTGGCCGACCCCTCCGTGGGGTCGGGCGGGTTGGGTCATACCTGCTCCCCCCTCCGCGGGTGGTCACGGGTAGAAGCGTCGCAGCTGCTCAATATTCTAGGCGTTGGAAATGTGGGTTCCTGCAACACCCTAAAAATGCCTTTCTTGAATTTAGTAAATAAAATTTGCTTTTTATGCTCAAGTGCTCATAATTAATGTAGGGAAATAAAACTCTTGAGAAATTAAAAGCAAATATAAGGAATAGAAACATTATTGTGCATTGCATGCTGGTGCATTACTTTTGATTTGTTGAATTCAAATTCTGCTTTGAATTCAAATGAGTGCTTAAATTTGAAAAAGGGAAAAAATAATAAAAGAAAAATCTTTTCCTTTTCTCTCCCTCTCTTTTTTTTTCCAGCTGACCCACTCCTCTCCCTCCACCACGCAGCAAGCCATCAGCCGTCGGCGACCAAGAATCCCAATCTAAACCCTAGCCGCTCGATGTTGATCCGACGGTCCAGATCTTTTTGAACCCTTGTCAAACAGACCTCTTACCGGTCAGCCGTGGCGGTTTTGCAAAAGAGTCCTCCGCTATCACACCCCAAAATTTCTATTTTGGGATGTGAATAATTAACACTATTAATATAAATGATTTCCTCGTATTTATAAAATTTCCAATGATTAGTTCAATGAAAACATATAATTGTAAAAGAAAAATATTATTTTATAAGCAAATAATTATTATAGGTTATATAATTTTGTTTGGCGCATTCATGTCGTGTAGTTAGCATTAGGATTTATTGACCCAAAAATGTGTTTCGAAATTTGATATATTTCAATTTCGTTTTAAAATATAGTTTGGGTTTTCACAAATCCTAAATCTCACGTGGGCTAACACCCTTTCTATTCTTATTAGTCTGACCTCTTGGGCTTACATCTTTTCTTTCTTTTTCTCTAAGCATATCCTTAACCCTGGATTAGTGGGCTGAGCCCATGCAACAGCTTGCTTGTTATCCTATCTCGTGCACCCTACGTGTGCATATCTAAAACCTAGTTGGATTGCTGCGATCCTTTGGTTGTAAAAAAAACAAGCAGCCGTGATCCCACCAGCTGGTTCCTTTTTGCATCTGCAAAACCGGCGAGCTCGTCAGCGCCGCCGCCGGCATAGTCGACGCCAAGGACAAGGAGTAAGATGCTGCTGCCCTCCCTGTCCTCCCTTCCTTGCATCCTCTCATCTCTATCTCGCTTTGGACTGAGCACAGGAACGCCGAGGAGGTTCGCTGCTGCATGTCGCCTTTGTTTTATATCAGTTCAGTACATGGGTCTTCATCGTCTTCTTCGTCCCGAGTCCGAACAACACCATCGCAGGCCGTCTTGACGCCCTAGGTGAGATCACCATCTCGCACGTGTTTCGTTTTGCCTCTTCCCGTCGATTTCCGTGGAGTATAGGCTGATCTGGGGTTTAGAACAGGAAGGTCTGTACGTGATCTGTACGTGCGTGGAGGCATGATGGTTCTCATCATTCATGCGTGAGCAAGATGACTCTGGAGCCCTTAATTTCCAAATCAATGGTCTAGATCATGAGATTCATTAGGCACCCCTTCATAGGGACTCCGCCGTGAAATACTTGCGTAGAATCCCCACCGTAGCCCGATCGCGAGCCATCTCCGGTGATCCACCACTGCGGCCGAGGGCGGCGCCGCCAACTCCAGTGAACTCAGCACCCGGATCAAACCCTAGCCGTCCAATCCGATCTAAATGGCCCAGATCATATTCCCGAAGGGGTACGCAGGCCGGTCCACCGTGGACTCGTTGACCAGCTCCACGTCGCGTTCCACGGCACAGTAGACCGCGACGTCAGCTGAAATTTTGCAATGCCGCGGCCCTAGAAATTTTGTAGAAAAACCCTTTAGTTGTTGCTAATAAACCCGCGGTCTAGCGTAGTTCAAAAATAATTAGATTTAGGTCATTTTTCTTCGGTTTTAGCCCCTGCGCTTTTATAAAATCAAACCTGCCATCCTGAGCTATAGTTTTACCGATAGGCCCTCGAGTTTTTATATGAAATTATTTTTTAGGTCCCTGGTTTCTTTCAAAAACACCCCTGGAAGCCTAAAAGTCTTACCAGCAAGCCCCTAGAGCCCGTTTTAAGCGTAGTTTCTCCATTTTAACTCCGATTTGAGTGATTTTCGCGCTCATGTGTTCGTAGTAAAGCGTACAGTAACTCTAAAGCCTTCTTTTCATCTTTTGTTTATGTTTGGTGTACTGTTCTAATTAAATGCCTTGTTTGCATGTATGTGTGGATGCTTGTGTGGTGATCGATGTGAGTAGTGGACGAGCCGTTCGAGTTCGTCGACGATCCCGTTCTCGAAGAGCAGGTGCAACAGCAGTTCACTGAGGAAGGCAAGTATAACACGGACAATCCTTGTTACCCATACACCATTTAATCATCCAACTCATGTGCATGTGTCTAATTTTGCCATACATTAAGGATTGTACCTAGTCTTTACCTTATTCCTTGTTGACCCGGGTTTTATGCATTATGGTTAGACTATGCTACGCGCTGCAACCAACATTTATTTTTATATTAATACTGAGTTAATGGTTCGCTTCGATGATGACTAAAAGATGCTTTTTAGCAACATGGTTCGGGGAACTAGAGCATGTGCTTCGTGCTTTGTTCTAGTGTCTCTATAAGGTTTGGTCTAGGGAATTAGAGCATGTGCTTCGTGCTTTGTTCTAATGTCTCTCCGTAAGGTTCGGCTCTTAAAGCGGCACCTAGGAACTTGTTCGCCGCCGTTGGAACTATAATGGCTCTGGTCTTGGATAACTAGCTTGTACGTCTCTAGCTCGCCAGTGGTTACCGAAAGGCGTATGTGGGGAACATTCGTGAGAGTATAGTTTGATCCATCGAGGACGGATTTATCCGTTGGCTATGTCTCGTTAGGCAAAGTCCCGTGATGTAAGCGCCCGATGTACGGCAGCTTCACACGTTGCGATGATTGCGCTCTCGCTCTGGACGCCATTGACCCCCTCACGTTGCGCCCTGAGCGTACGTCAATCTCGATGCCTTGGGTTATGCTGCCTATGTTGAACCAAAACGGCTACTGTGCTTGTTAGGGTGTTTTGTGAAAGTCCTCGTAACATAAATTCTTTCGGATTTATGTGACCGGCAGGTAAAGGGCGAAACCTCTGCAGAGTGTTGATCTATCATGATAGCCGTGCTCACGGTTACGAGCGGCCTGGATCCTTTTTGATTAGAAGATGATATTAGTAGTTGATGTTGGTTTATTCTATAATTATCTATACATTATTATTAATGGGTTTATATTTGGGTTCTACTCACTTGTAGTTAATTGGATGATAATAAAATAAAACAAGTAAAAGTGCTAATGCAGTATAACCATGTCAAGCCTTTTGTTCTTGCATAACCTGTGTTATACTTGTTAAGTAAGATGGTTTACTTACACTTCCAACTATTCAACAAAATCCCGGATGGGTAACAGATGGAGCAGTGAATGATCAGTCGTTTGCTGAATTTCCGGAGGATCTGCTGTACTTCTAGCTGTGTTCAACCAGTCGGTGTCCCTGTGGCTTTTGAGGCTCTACCTAGTTAAGACGTTTAATAATATTAAGACTTCCGCTGTGTTATTTGTTTAAGAGTTTGTCTTGTGTTAAACTCTGATGTAAACTATTTTATTCGAGCATTGTGTTCTCTGTGATTCAATATTTGTAATCTATATGTGTTCTGTGGACAGCCTGGGCATGCATATAGAAGCATTCGGATTTCTTGGAAATCTAGGTGTTACAATTCCATCCGTCATTGCCAGCTTATAAGAACCTGGGCGGAGGACCCGTACTACGGTGTAGGGCCCTTCCCAAAGAGGTGAAAGCTTGGTGAAGCCACGGCGATTTTGGGCTAGCCTCAAGACCAGGTCGCCCACTTGACACGCGCGGCCACGCACTCGCTGCACGTGATAGCGCCTCAAACCTTGCTAATACTTGGCCGAGTGCACCACCGCTACTTCCCGAGCTTCCTCTAACTGGTCCGCGGCGTCCTCAAGGTTGGTTGCATTCGGTTCCTCATTGAAGGCTTGAACCCTTGGGGAGCCATAGTCTACGTTCGTCGGGAGGATCGCCTCAGACCCGTAGACCATGTAGAACGGGGAGAAACTCGTGTCGCGGGTCGGAGTCATCTGCAGACTCCACAGGACGGAGGGTAGCTCCTCCACCCACTTGGCGCCGAGCTTGTGAATGCGCTTGACCAATCGGTTGAATATTCGCAGCTTCAACCCTTGCAGGATCATGCCATTGGCGCGCTCGACCTGCCCATTTGTGCGCGGGTGACCGACTGCCGCCCATGCCACCTCGATCCCGTAGTTGTCATAGAAACGGGTGAACTTCTTCCCCGTGAACTGAGTTCTGTTGTCGGTGATAATGATGTTTGGAACAGCGAACCAGCACAGGACGTCACGGAAGAAGCGGACGGCTTGCTCTGACGTGATCTCTGTTAAAGGGCACGCTTCAATCCACTTCGTGAATTTGTCGACGGTGACAAACATGTGGGTGAAACCCCCGGGCGCTCTTGGCAGTGGCCCGACCATGTCCAACCCCCAGACCACGAATGGCCAGGTGATGGGTATGGTCTGAAGCGCCTGGGCTGGTAAATGTGTCTTCTCGGCGTAGAACTGGCAGCCTCTGCACGTGCCGATGTTCGCCCGGAGGCAGTCGACGAGCGCGCTTTCCTACCTTTCTGTGAGGGTGGAAGAGATGATGACCGTCTTGCTCCCAGAGCCCTGGGGGTCAAGGAGCACCTTCTTCGTGTTGCTCGATGGCTGGAACTGCCTCTCGGCCTCCAGCTCGAGCATCGCCCTCTTGCGTGCGCGGCCGTCGTCATCCCTGGCGTCGTGCGCTTCCTGACCCCCAGGAGTGGAAGCTAGCGACACGCGACGAGAGCACCGCCGCTTGAGAGACGGCAAACTCTTTGGAGTCCTCCACGGCCGCCTTGGCCTTGGTGAGTTGGCGACACGCGACGAGAGCTGCCGCCAGTGCACAGCTCTCCTTCTCGCATTCGTATGCCACCTGGGGGGATGTTCCTACCACAATGACGTCATTGGGACCCGGCATCTTGAGCTTGAGGTAGACGTAGTTTGGGACGGCCATGAACTTAGCGTAGCACAGCCTGCCCAGGATAGCATGGTAGGAGCCGTCGAAGTCCACCACTTCGAAGCAGAGCGTCTCGGTGCGGAAATTCTCCCTATCTCCAAAGGTGACCGGGAGGGTGATCTGTCCCAACGGGACCGCCTCCTTCCCCGGGACTACTCCGTAGAAGGGAGCCCGTTCCGGGCGCACGTGGGACCTCGGGACACCCAAGGCGTCCAGAGTGCTTGCGTATAGGATGTTGAGGCCGCTTCCTCCGTCCATCAACACCTTGGAGACGCGCTTCCTCCCGATTATTGGAGCCACGACCAGAGGAAGCTTCCCCGGATGCGGGATGTACTTCGGGTGGTCAAACTGGTCGAAGGTGATCGCGGCCTCAGACCACCAGAGGAACTCCTGATTGGTGGGATGAGCCGTGAACACATCCCGCTCCATCAGGTTGGTGCGTCGCTTTGACGCCTGTGCCTCTGGGCCTCCGAAGATCATGAGGCACTCATCGGGTTCGGGAAACGAGTCGGTCACCACCCCCTTCCGTTGTGATTGAGGGGTCGGGCTGACCCCATCCAGCCTACCCAAGAGGAATTTCCTCATGAGTTCGTACTTGCGGTACTTGTGCTTGACGGGGGTCGCGTGGTTTGGGCACGGACCCTCGAGCAGCTGCTCGAAATAGTCGGGGGTCTGGCCCTTGCTGGTTCGCCGCCCCTAGGGTCGGTCGTCTCGTCTCTGACCTTGTGGCACCCGTCCTTGGGGTCGGGAGGGTTTGGGGTCTGCTACGGCGACGAACTCGACCCTCCTTTCCTTCTCCTTCTTCTTCTTCTTCTCACGACAGTCCGACGGCCCTTCCTCGTCGGCAGTCTCCGCGTGCTTCTTTTTCCCTCCATCTTCGGGAAAATGCGCCAGCACGGCTTCCTCTCCCTGCGCTTCCTAAGCGACCATGTTGAGGACCTCCTTGATCGTCTTCGTGCACTCCCTGCCCATCCAGTTGACCAAGGGTCGGCTCTTGGTGCCTCCCATCAGCGCAGCGATGGCGTCGGCATCCGTTGCGTCCGGGAGGTTGTTGTACTGTTGAGAGAATCGGCGTAGGTAATTGCGTAGGGTCTCCCCATGCTTCTGCTTGCACCTTTTGAGATCCCAGACCTTGCCCGGGCGTGCACAGGTGCCCTGGAAGTTCCCGACGAAAGTACTCCTCAGATCTACCCAGCTTCGGATCTTCCTGTTTGGCAAGCGCTCGAGCCACGCGCAGGCTGGCTCCGCCAAGTATAGGGGCAGGTTGCGTATGATGACTTTGTCATCGAAAGCTCCACCCGCTCGGCATGCAAGCCGAAAGTCATCCAGCCAGACCGAAGGGTCCGTCTCTCCATCGTACTTCCTGAAGTTGGTGGGGAGGCAGAACCGTGGGGGAATTGCGACGGTACGAATGTCGTGAGAGAAGGCAGCCGGATCGGGGCAATCGGAGTCAGAGTTCGAGTCCCAGTCTTCCTTCGTCTCGACGTGCGCCACGCGCCGACGGTGCCTGATGCGTGGGACACGATCCTCCGGCTCTTCCGACTTGTCCCAGTGCCGAGCCTTGATGGTGTGTCGTAAGTTGCGGTCAGGACCCAGCCTGTCCTGAACCTTCACGGCGTCCGTTTTTGGGGCATTCCGTCGTGAGCTGTCGGCCGGCCTTTTCCTGTCGATGGGGCTGGGAGATCGCGAGTTTCCAGCGGATTGCCGCCTTCTTCCTGCGGAGCTCGCCGCCTGCCGCACCGCGGCGCGTTTGAGGAGCGTCCTCAGCCTGTTCTGGACTCGGTGTTCCTCCGGGGTGGACGGCTGTGGCAGCTGCCGGCTGAGCAGCGTAGCCGCTGTGATGCACTGGCTCGCCCGGTCGAATAGACGGTAGCCATCGGCGTTGGTCTCGATCCTCTAGCCCACCTCACGGGCCCGCGCCCGAGCCGACGGCTCCATGTTTGCATCGAGCTGAGCCTGCTCTATCTCGATGGCGAGCCGCATGTCCTCCAGCTGTTGCTGCTTCGCTGCGATCTGCTCCGGCGTAAGCCGGATCTGGGCCCCATTCGCCCCGTTCGTCGCGTCATCCGGGGGAACCACGGTGAAGCACTCCTGCGTGGGACAGTGTGTGCCCATCCTCGGGGATGTGCACTTCCAGATCCTTCTACCGTCTAGGCTCGCTCAGGCTGGTCATGGCGCTCGAGGCCGAGTAGCGCCCCAAGATGCCTTCGTACCTTAGCAGGCGCACCCTGGCGTGCGCTCTTTCGAGGCCTTTCCAAGCCTGGCGTCGCGCCGAGTCGGAGAAAGTTTGTGACGCGTTCTTGAGTCCAAAAGGAAAGGCTGACACCTCGCCTTTTCGTGAGCTCGCGTCGACCTTCTTGGTCACTCGGCTTTTGGAGCCGCGTGACGAAGACAAACCCAAACGCTTCATCTGACAGTACACGATCTGCTCGCGCCCCACCCTAGACACTGCGATGGAGCTCCAAGAGACGATGCTCACGGCCTGCGTGGCCGTCGCCACATCTTCCGAGGCGGCCGAGGACACTGCCGGGCCACCACAGGGGACTTGTCCCGCGTGGGCGGCCGGGCAGTCGGGGTTGTCGACGAGAACGAGGCGGAGCGTGCCACCGCGAGCGTCCGACATCTCGTTCACGAGGAACTCGTGGCTGCCGAAGCGGATGGTCGCGCCCAACTTGAACTAATGGTCACCAGAACCAGCCATCTCGCACCGGGTGTCGAGGAAGACGTAGACGTGCGCAGGCCCCTACCTGGCACGCCAACTGTCAGCGGGTGGCACACGGGGTACCTCACGCCGGTGAGTGTCGATCACAGAACACGCACGTCTCGGTGGAGAATGGTTCAAGAGACGCAAGACAGAGGGTTTATACTGGTTCGGGAGTGATCCCTAAGTCCAGTGCAACGGGCTCTTGATTGTATTGCTCTCTTGGTGGCAGATTACAACAAAGGCCGGTTCAAGCCTTGTGTGTGTGGAATTTGCGTGTAGGGGACTAAGTGCTCTAGAGATCGAGAGTCCAGAAATTGGAAACAGTCCCCTTCGCAGGGGGATGCCCTCCTCTTTTACAGCTCAAGAGGAGGCCAGCTTTACAATGTCGTTTTACCTATCTACCCTCGAAGACCGGACACCCCCGACGGTTGCTCACTGTCGGCCTAGTGCGTCTTGGCGACCCCTTCCTTGGTTGTCGCGTGTCCTTCACCTTCCCACCGGCAGCTTCGCGGTAGCTTTCTTCTTGGCCGCTAGCGCAGCAGCGCACAAGCAGCTACCTTTTCCCAAGCGCAGGGCTGCAGATCAGCTTTTTTAGTTGGCAGGCGGGCAAGTGATGTCGGGTGTCGGTCGGGAGAAGGCGTAGGCCGCACGCCTTCTCCTTCGCAAGCCAGATTTGACTTGAGGAGGGTCTCCGGGACTCCCCCGTTTTCCTCTATGCGTGTTCGTCGATGGATGGGACCCCTCGAGGGAGTCTGCCCTTCCGACCCGAGGGGTCGGCGGTCGGGCGAGACGGACGCGCCTGACCCCTTTCACCCCCTGGTCGTCTGGAGGGGACTAGGGTCGGACGAGACGGAGGCTTCTATCCTTACGTCTGTAGCGATCTCACCCGAGAAATGGGCCCACTTAAGTATATTCCACCGTCCATTGGTGCTAATACACTAAAATGTTCCCAAGTGCGGATTCGACCGTCGAGTCAAGCTCGACCAACGGCTACTGAAGATCGTCCGTCCATACACTCACTCGAAGGCGAGCTTTCCAAAGATCACATCATTCCACAATTTAAATTACAACAAGTCTTAGAGTTATTACAACCAAATTGAAATGATAAGTAAATAAAATAGTTCGAGTTCATGCAGCGGAAATAAACGAGATACTAGCGACGACCATAGTATCGTCACGATGAAGTCAGCCGTGACGCTACTCCTCACGGTCCTCGGGAGAGGCCGGCTCCCACTCGATGCTGTAACCAGGAGGAAGCTGGGAGGCCCAAGCCATAGAGGCAGCTACCTCCTGAGGGGAAGGTCCTGAAAAATTAAGCCACAAGCAAGGCTGAGTATACTAGTTATACTCAACAAGACTTAACCGACTGGTGATCACTACATCACCGACTCCTAAGATGAGATGCTGTTTGGCTAGTGGGGTTCTTTTGCCAAAAGCGACTAAGCTGTTTTTCTAATTTCTTCATTTCAATTTTAGTTTCTTTAGTCTATCCATTCTAGGTGAACCTAGCTAAACAATCAAGTTTTGCAATACAATTATTTCATACAAAGATTTCATCCTTCCAAGTTCCACTTCATAATATGTCATACATTGGTCAAGCAGTCTCATTAACCGCGAGAAGCGGACAGTTCGAACCGAATTTACTACCTGGCCAGGGAAAACCCAAACATACGGAATGGTTGGAAATGCCAACACACCCCAATCCTTTCTCCTCTCTCTGCGAGTGGCTCCCGAGTCCCACTGCCTCAGGGTAAAGGTTTACCACTACTGGGACTCACGGAACTACCCTCATGTGCCCATGGGATAACGTTTCCAAGACAAATGAGCTGTCGGACCTGCTCGCATCAATCGGATACCGGGACTTACCGGTCCCATAAACCGTGCATATGTGTGGTACGTTCAAACGCTTGACACAAAAGTACCACATGTTTCCACTTAAACATCGATAGACGGGTATCTACAATCATCCGTCCATCATCTCTAGTGTTTCTGATATGAGTAGTCATACAACTCCTATATCTCGCGAGTGTCGGAAAACACTCGACTTCTATCGGGCTTAAGCATAGCAACTAACGAACCTAACATACTAGTGTCCAATCAAAGGAACCTATGATCATGCAATCTAGGGTTTCATTCAACTCCTGGAAACTTAAATGCACAAACATATAATCAATTAAATTGCGTAAGTAAAGTTAGGTTATGCTCCGGGGCTTGCCTTCCGGCTCGAAGCGGTACTCCTGCTCGGGGCTCGGATCCACGTGCACCACGTTCACCTCGGACTCCTGGGTGACCTCCTCGGCAGCGGGGACTAGCTCGTAGACTCCGTCGGCGAGACCCGAATCTATACGAAATGCATGGAATGCTTAAGTATCGAGATTTAAATAGTGCACGTTTATTTTAATCTTGTTTGATAAGTTGGAAAGGATAAACATTAGTTATAAGTGAATATTTCATCTCCCTGTTGAACCTTTACCTTGATTTTTGAGTTTTAGGTTTTCTCTTTTCTTTTCTTTTTCTTCTCTTTTCCTTTTTCTTTTTCTTCTCTTTTCCTTTTTCTTTTTCTTCTCTTTTCCTTCATTTAAGTCCTTTTTCCATTATTCAAAAGGTGACCTTAGGAACATTATTTTTAGGTGCCATTGGACCAGAGGCTCACTCATGCCAAGGCAGAAGCTTAGCCCAAAGTTTGGCTCCAAATAATTTTTCTATAATTTATTACAATTTCTCTCATCTTTTTGCCTAAATTAAAACTAAAATCATAACAAAATAATTACAAGGTTTTTATCCAAACCACTTGGCACAGTGGCTGAGGATGCCAAGAGTGACATCTCTGCAAGTTTGCAAGTGATTTTGATTTTTGGTTATTTTTGTGAAATTTCACCATATTTAAACTACCAAAAATCATTTAGCCATTTTCTAGTGTCCAAAAATTATCCTTTTCATTTTTCTAAGGTTTCTTATGTCTTGATTGAATTTCTGTGTGAAGGATGTGATTTTTCACTGAGTAATTTATTTTCTATGATTTATTTGCCAAAACTGCAGGGTATATGTTTGGAAAATCATAACCCTAAATCCACTGGGAATTTTTGTGCACCCTTTGCGCATTAAGCTAATGACAAACACTCTAACAACATATCCCAAGCTCAGGCCCAGTGCATGTGTAGATTTTGAACTATGATGAAATGTGCTCAAACCTAAATGAATTTATATTTCAAAATCTACTGCTCAACTGGGTGAGGTGCAATGGAGGAATTTGTTCTTCTAGATTCACTGGTCACTACAAAATTGGTTTGACATTTTTCCGATTTTTCTACGATTTTCTACGAATTTTTGAAGATCTCTGCGAATTAATCCAAAAATTAAGAATCTATTTTACGCGAGGAACCCTAGAACTTTTGAACTTCTTACAAACAGACCCCTGCATTTTGCGCTCGGCCCCCTGGAAAGAGGTTGAAGACACAACCTCGTCCCTGGGCTCGCCGGCGTGGTTACGCCGGCCAAACGGCGGCGAGACCGGGCCGGGGAAGTGGGGGAAATTGAAGAGGGGCTCACCACGGTTCGTTTGAGCTAGGTCTCGAGGTCGGGGATGGCCGGGAGAAGGGTCAGCGACGGCGGTGGCGGCTCGGCTTGCTCCGGCGAGCGGCTACCGGCGGCGTCGGGGTCGGAGAAGCTCGGTGAAGAGGTCGGTGAGCACCAGCGTGACACGAGGAAGCTGTTGGTGCCCTTGGTTTGGCCGGAGGTGGAGGGGAACGGGCTGTGCACGTGCGCGAGCGGCGGCGGAGTTCTCTGTGAACTCCGGCGAGCTACGCCGGGGGCTCTGGTGGGGGATTTGGTGCGGGGATTTCTCGGTGAGCGGCAGTGGGGGTTGGGGAAGCTCGAGAGAGCCTCGGTTTGGCCGGGGGAGCAGCGAGGAGGGCTGTGCTCGTGAGCGAGCTCGGCGGCGACGCTGCGGACTCCGGCGAGGTTTTTCCGGCGTTTTGAGCGAGGGGAACTGTTGCTGGCTTATGTAGGCGCGAGAGGGGAGTGAGAAGGTGCTCGGGAAGCTTGGGATGGAGGCCGGGGCAGCTCAGTGAGCTGTCGCGGCGACAGCGGCACTGCCGCGGCCGTGCTGGCGCCGCGCGCGGTGTCAACGCGCGCACGCAGGCGTGCTGAGGGCGGCAGAGGTGTGTGAGCGAGCGAGAGGGGACAGGGCATGGAAAAGGAGCACGCGGGGGCGCGAAAGTCGCCGTTTGGACCGGCGGGCAACGGCGGCGACGGCAAGGACCGGCGGTCCGCGGCGGCGACGCGGTGGCGAGCGCGGAGTCAGCGCTACAGTGCGCCTCCGACCGTGAGACCGTGCCAGGCGCATGCGCGGCGAGAGGGGACACCCAGCCATGTCGCTTGTCGACGCAGGCGAGGACGGACGGCGACGGGAGCTGCCGGCGGCGAGCTCGGGCACGCGCGAGCGCCGCGCTGGCATGCCGTGAGCACGCCGTGAGCGGTGCAAAAGTCAATTGATTGGCATGGCTCTAATTTCAAAATTTTGAACATAACTTGAAAATCTTCCAACATGAAAGTTGTTTAGAATTTCATTAGACACGCTACTGCACTGGAATTTTGGAGCAAAAGTTGAAATCTTGGCTGTAATTCAAAAAGGGGTAAATCCCTGTTTTGATCTGAATTTCTGAAATTCGAGGGGCTAAATGGCAAAATTGGCCAAAATGTCCAAAGAGGCAAAGTTCAGAATTGTTATGAAGAACAACTTTTCTTTTGGGAGATTTTGATGTTCTGTGGTAAAATCTTGAGTTTTGGCTAAGATTCCATTTCAGCTTTTGAATTTGAATTGAAATTTTCAAATTCCAAGATTGGGGTTGAAGTTTTGAGATGCTTCCAAGCATTTTTAGGCTATGGTCTGAAAATGAAAGTTACTTGGTTTGACTTACTCTACAACTTTTATTTTTGCACTTTTTCAAGTTTCTTAGAAATTTTCAAAGTTTTCCTTATGGGCTTATTTGAATGATTTTGGCTCAAATTTAAATGGTTTTTCCCATTTTCTTTGATTTCCCTTCTTAATCATGCTTAACTTAGCTTAATCATTTGTTTAAGGTTAATTTAACACTAGGGGTGTTACAACGTCCCCCGGGTCCTTCGTAGGTCGGGCGAGACAGAGCCTTCCGACCAGTCGAAACTAGCGCTGCCAGGGTCTTCCTCCATCCGTGCGCCGTTCGTTGGCGCCCTGACAATGGGCCCCCTAATCCATGACCTCCACAGGTGTTGGTCGGGAGAAAGCATGGGCCGCAGGCTTTCTCCTTTACGAGTCTGGCCTAGCCTCAGGTCTGTTTCCGAGGCCCTCCTTGACTCTTCTTTGAGTGCCGGGTCTAGCGACACGAGGGCCGTCCCACGGGGTATAATCCCCTGACCTTGTGGGACGGGGGTCAGGCGTGACGGGAGTCCCCGACTTCTTCGCCTCCCCGGCCGTCCGGGGGGGGGGGTCGGGCGAGATGAGAGTTCTCGACCCCTTCGTTCATCTGATCGTTTGGGGGTCGAGCGAGATGGAGATCTCCGACCCCTTCGTTTCCCAGGCCTTTCGGGGGTCGGGTGGGATAGAAGTCTTCGACCTGTAGTGGATATGATCGCCTCTTATCCGTTATCAGGCTCTCTCATTATTCACCAGCCGTTAACGGGTGCCGTGTCAGTGGGGCTCCCTAATTCATGACGCCCACAGGTGGCCGTCGTAGTAGTGCCTAAGCTTCTGCTTGGCAATGAGGATGGCGCAAACCATCTTCTGGATGTGGAGGTAGCGTGTCTTGGACTTGGTCAAGACCTCACTGATGTAGTAGACTGGGTGTTGGACCTTCAACGCATGTCCTTCCTCGTCGCGTTCTACCACAAGGACTGGACTCGCCACCTGGGTAGTTGACGCCACATACAAGAAGAGGCGATCTCCCTCACATGGGGGCACCAGGATCGGTGGCTCCCTGAGCATGTTCTTGAGGTGGTCCAGTGCTTGTTGGGCGTCCGCGGTCCACTCGAAATGGTCTGCTTTCTTCAAAAGCTTGTAGAGGGGGAGTCCCCACTCGCCTAGGTGGGATACGAACCGGCCTAAGGCAGCGAGGTACCAGTGAGCTTCTGGACATCCTTTACAAAGCTATGAGGTCCCATGTTGGTGATGGCAGCGATCTTCTCGGGATTTGCCTCAATGCCCCTTGCAGAGACCATAAATCCCAGAAGGAGGCCTTTCGAGACCCCATACACACATTTCTCTGGATTGAACTAGACGCAGTTCGCCCGCAGACTATCGAACATCGCTTCTAAGTCTTGTACAAGATCATCGGCTCGATTGTACTTGACTACGATGTCGTCCACATAGACCTCGATGGTTAGCCGACGAGGTTGCCTAAGCACTGGCTCATGCAACGCTGGAACGTTGCCCCAGCATTCTTTAGGCCGGAAGCCATTGTGGTGTAAAGAATACACCACACGGGGTCCCAAAGGAGGTGGCCAGTTGCTCGGATTCTTTGAGCGTAATCTGGTGACACCCAGAGTAAGCGTCAAGGAAACATAGGGCTTCGTACCGTGCTGTGGAGTCAACGACCTGATCGATGCGAGGTAGAGGATAGGGAAACTTTTCGCAAGCTTTATTGAGACTAGTGTAATCGATACACATCCTCCACTTCCCAATCTTTTTCTCGACAAGTACGGTTTGCCAACCACTCTGGGTAGTGTACTTCCCTAATGAATCCCGCGTCCAACAACTTGGCTACTTCCTCAATGATGATCTTTTGCTTGAACTCATTGCAGCGTCTCGTGGGCTACTTGACTGGCTTCGCGCCTTGACGAATATCTCGGGAATGCTCAGTGACTTCCTGGGGAATTCCTGCCATGTCTGCTGGGACCCATGCGAACATGCCGATGTTCGCCCGGACACAGTCGACGAGCACGCTTTCCTATTTGTCTGTTAGGGTGGAGGAGATGATGACAGTCTTGCTCCCGGAGCCCTGGGGGTCGAGCAGCACCTTCTTGGTGTCGCTAGATGGTTGGAACTGCCTTTTAGACTCCGGCTCGAGCGCCACCTTCTTGCGTGCGGGGCCTTCGTCACCTTCGGCGGCGCGTCCCTCCCGGTCCTTGCGAACCGAAGCCAGCTCTCCAACGACGTCGATCGCTGCTTGTGAGACGGTGAGTTCTTTGCAGGCCTCGATGGCCGCCTAGGCCTTGGCGAGCTGCTGGGATGCAACGAGCGCCGCTGCTAGCGTGCAGTTTTCCTTCTCGCACTCGTACGCCACCTGGGGTCACGTTCCCACCACGATGATGCCATTGGGGCCCGACATCTTGAGCTTGAGGTAGACGTAGTTTGGGACGGCCATGAACTTCGCATAGCATGGCCTCCCCAGGATGGCGTGGTAGGAGCTGTCGAAGTCGACCACTTCGAAGCAGAGTGTCTCGGTGTGGATGTTGTCGCGGTCTCTGAAGGTGACTAGAAGGGTGATTTGCCCCAAGGACGACCCCATAGAAGAGAGCCCGCTCCGGCCGGACGTCGGATCATGGGATGCCATGAGCGTCGAGCGTGCTTGCGTATAGCATGTTGACACGGCTCCCACCATCCATCAGTACCTTGGAGACACACTTCTTGCTGATGATTGGGGCCACAACGAGCGGTAGCTTCCCGGGGTGCAGAACGTACTTTGGTTGGTCGGATTGATCGAAGGTCATCGAAGCTTCAGACCACCGGAGGTAGGTTTGCTTCGATGGGTAGACCGCAAATACGTCGCGCTCCATCAGCTTGGCGCATCATTTCGACGCCTGTGCCTCGAGCCCGCCGAAGATCATGAGGCACTTGTCGGGCTCGGGGAGCGTGTCGGTCCCAGTGCCCTTCCCTTGTGGTTGGGGGATCGGGCTTACACCATCCAACCTTCCCATGAGGAACTTCTTCATGAGACCGCATTCGCGGTACTTGTGTTTGACCGAAGTTGCATGGTTTGGGCAATGCCCCTCAAGTAGCTGTTCGAACTAGTCAGGGGTCTGACCCTCTGTGAGTCACCGCCCATGGGGTCGATCGTCTCATCGCTGGCTCTGAGTCACCCGTCCCGGGGGTCGGGAGGGCTTGGGGTCTGCGGCGGCAACGAATTCGACCCTCCTTTCCTTCTTCTTCTTCTTCTTCTTCCTCTTCTTCTTCTTCCTCTTCTTCTTCTTCTTCCTCTTCTTCTTCTTCCTCTTCTTCTTCTTCTTCTTCTAGCACTGTGTGCGGGGAATTTGGGAATGGTGGAGGGACGGGGGTGAATTTGCTCCGGCGCTCGAGCTTGGTTCTCGCAGCCAGAGGTTGAAGACAAGGTGCGCAAGCGCGGAGGAGGAGAAATGGCTGTGGCGTGAGCAAAGGCAAGGGTCAGAGGTCACTTGGCGAAGCAAATGAGCACTCTAGAGCTGGTTGGGGCGGCTGTGGGCGTGCGTATGCATGCTCGAGCCATCGGGGTCGCCATGAGTGCGCCTGCGAGCTCGGGCGGCGCGAACGGAGGGGGTTGGGCGTCGCGGATCGTGGCGTGAGCGAGGAGAGATACGCCGCAGAGAGGCCTGGCGCGTAGCGGGAGGGAATCGCCCGCGGTCAGCTCAGCGCGGCGCGCGCGCGGCCGCGCCAGTGGCAGAGCTCTGCTCGCCATCATGGCGTTCCGCGACGCGAGGCAGCAGGGGTGCCGTAGTCCGCGATGTGACCGTACGAGAGGTCGGACACCCGCGCAAGGACAAGAGGAACACGCCGCCGCGGCTTGGCCGGCCAGGCGAGGCCTCCGCCGATCGCCGGCCACGTGGTGGCCGGGGCAGGGCGCGCTAGGGCGAGCTGGCAGGCGCCCGTGGAGCTCCTCTGTTCTCTGTAAATTTTCTCCAAAAATTTGAACTGAACATTCAAATGTGCAAAAATAAAAGTTGGAGCTTGAGATGTGGGACACAACTTTCTTTTTGGTGTGAACCTGAAATTTTAAATTTTTCAAGCTCAAATAGGCCATTTTCAAACAGGCGTTCAACACTGTTTTTCGAGTTTTTGAGGGCTTAAATGCAAAATTTGAAAAAGTTACCAACAGTGACTATCCCTTATTTGTGATGACAAACAACCTTTATTTTTGGAGATTTTCAAGTTTAGTAAAAAATTTTTGAGATTTCAGTTGGGTGTCAAAAAGGCCTTTGTTTTGAATTTAATTTGAATTTTTGATCAAATTTTTGTGTACTACCACCATTGTTACCCCTTTAATTCTGGTTTGATTGTGTTTTTAGAGTACTAACATCAGGGATGTCACAGCCTACCCGCCTTAAAAGGAATCTCGCCCCGAGATTCGACATTGCTTAAGGACAAGGTAGGAAAAGGTACCTTGGTCTTAGGAAGGATGTCGGGAAGTTCTTTTTAAGATAGTCCTCGGTTTCCCACGTGGCTTCCTCCTTGGAGTGATGTCTCCACTGAACTTTATACATTTTAACTCCTTTTCTTTGTGTTTGTCTTTTCTTCTCATCGAGGATCTTGATTGGATGCTCGTCATAGGAAAGATGCGGTTCAACTGAGAGTTCTTCTTGCTCAACAACCTCGGTCGGGACACGAAGACACTTCTTGAGTTGAGAGACATAGAATACATTGTGCACGGCGGAGAGCTTCTCGGGAAGCTTCACACAGTACGCTACCGGTCCACATTGTTGAGTGATTTCATATGGGCCAATGTAGCAAGGTGCAAGTTTTCCTTTCAATCCAAACCTCTGCACACCCTTGGTCGGGGAGACCTTGAGATACACATGATCGCCGGCTTCGAACTGAAGGGGCTTCCGCCTTTGATCAAAGTAACTCTTTTGCCGTGATTGTGTGGTTCTCAATTTTTCATGGATGATCCTAACCTTTTCTTCCGCTTCCTTCACAAGGTCAGGGCCATATGTGTACCTCTCGCCTGCTTGGGACCAACACAACAGTGTCCGGCATCTTCTACCATACAAGGCTTCGAAGGGTGCCATTTTAAGACTTGCTTGATAGCTGTTGTTATAAGGGAATTCAGCAAGAGACAGACATTTCTCCCAATTCTTCCCATAATGGATAACACAAGCTCGAAGCATATCTTCAAGGATTTGATTTACCCTTTCCGTCTGCCCATCGGTTTGAGGGTGATATGCCAAACTACGGATCAGTTTTGTGCCTAAGGATAGTTGCAATTGTTCCCAAAAGCGTGCCACAAATTGAGTACCACGATCTGAAATTATCGTCTTGGGTACCCCATGTAGACAAACGATCCGTTCCAAATAGATTTCAGCGTACCTCTTAGTGGCATAAGCGGTATTAACCGGAATAAAATGTGCGGTCTTGGTGAGGCGGTCCACAATTACCCAAATGGAGTCATGCCCCTGAGGGGTTCTGGGAAGTCCTACAATGAAGTCCATGCTTATATCTTCCCACTTCCATGAGGGAATAGGTAGAGGTTGAAGAGTGCCTGCTACCTTCAAGTGGCTAGCCTTTACCGGCTGACACGTGTCACATTCTGACACATACGTGGCAATCTCCCGCTTCATCCTAGTCCACCAAAAGTTTTGTTTTAGATCTTGATACATTTTGGTGCTACCGGGATCTATAGAAAATTTGGAGAGATGGGCTTCATCCATAATTTTCCTTCGGAGTTCAGTGTTCTTGGGCACTACTATCCGATGTCCAAACCACATCACTCCCTGCCGATCTAGCCGAAAACATTTATATTTTTCCTTTACCTTTTCTTTTGCCAATTTTCTCTTGAGGATTTTAATCTTTGCATCATTTAATTGAGCTTCAACAATCTGATCGTGCAGGGTTGGTTCGACAGAGATATGGTTGAAATATCCATGAGGAACAATCTCCAAGTTGAGCTTTGCCATTTCATGGCACAAGGTGTCAGCGTAGGACTCCACGGAAAGGCAGTGACAGCGAGCCTTGCGGCTTAGTGCATCCGCAACCATATTAGCCTTCCCGGGGTGATAATGCAAACTAAGGTCATAGTACTTTGCTAACTCCAACCATCTTTGCTGCCTCATATTCAAGTGTGCCTGAGTGAAGACGTATTTGAGGCTTTTGTGACCAGTGTATATGTTGCATGGAACACCCATCAGGTAGTGTCTCCATATCTTGAGAGCATGAATGACCGCTGCTAACTCAAGATCATGGGTAGGGTAGTTTTGCTCATGAGGCCGGAGTGCTCGAGAAGCGTAAGCAATGACTCGGTTCACTTGCATAAGAACGCAGCCAAGTCGGGTGCCTGAAGCATCGCAATAGACATCATAAGGCTTGGTGCTGTCGGGTTGAGCTAAAACTAGGGCTGAAGTTAAATGTTTTCTCAAAGTGTGGAAAGCTTCTTCACATTTGTCACTCCACTCAAATTTGACTCCCTTCTTTAAGAGTTCGGTCATGGGTTTAGCAATCCGAGAGAAGTCCGGAATGAAGCGGCGATAGTAACCAGCTAGACCCAGAAAACTCCGAATCTCATGGACAGAGGTAGGTGGTTGCCAATCCATCACCTCTTGCACCTTGGTTGGATCCACGGATATACCATCCTTGGAAAGCGTGTGGCCCAAGAATTTTACACTTTCTAGCCAGAATTCACATTTAGAGAACTTGGCGTAGAGTTGATGGTCTCTTAACCTTTGAAGAACAATGCAAAGGTGCTCGGCATGCTCTTCCTCATTCTTGGAATATATGAGGATGTCATCCATGAAAACCACCACGAACTTGTCAAGTTCGGACATGAATACTGAATTCATGAGATACATGAAGTAGGCTGGGGCATTTGTGAGCCCAAATGACATGACCAGGAATTCATAAAGTCCGTAGCGTGTAGAAAAGGCAGTCTTAGGAATGTCACAAGGTCGAATTTTTATTTGGTGATAGCCAGAGCGAAGATCAATCTTGGAGAACACTCTGGCGCCAGCTAGTTGGTCAAAAAGGACATCAATGCGGGGAAGTGGATACTTATTCTTGATGGTCACCGCATTGAGGGGCCGGTAATCAATACACAACCTCAAGGAATGATCCTTCTTCTTCACAAAGATAGCTGGACAACCCCAAGGTGACACACTAGGACGGATGAAACCCTTGTCTAGCAGTTCTTGGAGTTGAATTTTTAATTCAGCCAATTCGTTGGGTGGCATTCCATAGTGTCTCTTTGATATAGGTGTTGTGCTAGGTTGGAGTTCAATCACAAATTCAATGTCCCTATCCGGCGGCATCCTAGGTAAGTCATCCGGAAAAACATCACCATACTCACATACCACCGGAATGTCTTTTAGTTGCGTTTCTACCATTGTGTAAGCACAAGCATTGGCACAATTCCGTTGTGGCAGATATAGTGCACTAGGGCCGTGGTTAGGCGAGTTTATTTCCACAACTCGTTCAGCAACATCTAGCACAACCTTATGTTGAGTCATCCAATTTGCCCCCAAAACAATATCAATCCCTTCCATCCCAAGCAGAATTAAATCAGTAGGAAACACTTTACTACCCAGCCTGATTGGTACTTTTCGAGTGACTTGGTTGGATGCTATTTTACCTCCCGCTGTTGATATCACATATGCTGATTTGGTATGGTAAAATTTTAACCCACATTTTGCATGAAATCTTGTGCTTATAAAACTATGTGTTGCCCCGGAATCAAACAATATCACAGCAAGTTGATTGTGGATAGGAAAGGTACCGGTCATATCCGGTGCTCCCTCAGGTAGGTCAGCCAAGGTGTTGTAGTTAAGCCTTCCTTGCCTGACTTGCACACGCTGCTGCTTGCCCTTGCTTTGTTGATTTCCAGGACGCTGGGTTTGTGGCTTGTTTTGTGGGCAGTCCTTGATAAAGTGACTGCTGTTGCCACACTTGAAGCACTGGAAGCCAGCTCTAGGACGGGACGGCTGCTGCACGTTCTGCCTCGGCGCCTGTTGCTGCTACGGCGGTGGAGGGAAACGGGGCGCACCCTGCTGTGGTGGCCTAGCAACCCATCATCCTCCCTGAGGTGCCCTTCGCTGCCCCTGTGGTGTAGCCGGGGGAACCAGGCGGAACCTCTGTGGATGTGCACTCGAAGGTCCAGCGAGAGCCTTCCTCTTCTTCTCAGCCCTATGCACCATGTTAGCATCTTCCTGGGCAATGGCGATGTTCACAAGTTCGCCATATGTGGCAACTCGGGTGGTGGTCAGTTGGGCCTTGAGCTTGGTGTTGAGGCCACGTCGGAACCTCTCCATCTTCTTCACATCAGAGTCCGCGTGATGACCCGCATATGGGCACAGACCATTGAAGGCCTGGGCGTACTGGAGCACAGTGCGGGTACCCTGAGTTAGCGCCAGAAACTCAGTCAACTTCCGCTCAACCAAGCCAGCAGGAATGTGGTGGGCTTTGAAGGCAGTTTTGAACTCCTCCCACTCAATCACATGGTTCTCCTGCTGCAGGGCCAAGTAATTCTCCCACCACAGGAGAGCTGTGCCGCGGAGCTGCTGCGCCGTGAAGACCACCTTGCGGTTGGGAGTGCAAGGCGTGGCTAGAATAGAGAACTTAGATTCGATGGCTTGAATCCATGCATCAGCCTCCAAGGGCTCCTCGGCTCTGGAGAACACCGGCGGGTGTGTAGCCAAGAAGTCCTTATACCGAGCCACTTGAGGTTGAGGGGCCCGTTGACCTCCCTGTTGATGCATCTGCTGCTGCATCATTTGTTGCTGATGCTGCAGATTGCAGAGAATCTCTGTCTGAGTGGCATACAATTGTTGCCACGTCGGAGGTTCCTACGATGGCGGAGGTGGTGGTGGCTGTTGCTGCCCTTCCGGCCCCTGCTGGTTAGCGTTGGAGCCGCTAGCATCGTGACCGCTATGAGTGATAGCCATCTGCAGTAGGTACTTGTATTAGCCATATTTCATAAGCTTGCATAAATCAATGACAAGATAGAACGTGGCAATATAATGAAGTTTACTGCGTAAGGACAACATATCAGCAGGCAGTTTCGGAAGAAAAATCATATCTCCCAGTAGAAATCAAGTCAGATGCTCCAATTCGGTCAGTAGCTCGCCAATTTCATACTCTACAACTTTCATGTTTGGCTTAGAACCAAAATCAGGCTGGAACTAGGCCGAAAAAAAATCGAGTTTTAGCTCTCTGTATTCGCTGTTTTTCAGTAGGCCGAGCTGTAGTGTTTCGGTTGCCATTTTTATTTCGCTTAACCAATGGGGTTGAAATTTGGTGAGAATTTCGTTTGACAAATTCCAAACAACTTTGTAGTTCACACCACAGCCCAGAAGTGAGTGGAAAACATATTAATAAATTAAACAAGGATAGCTGCAGCATGTTTTCAGCACAACCATTACATCCTTCATCAAGTTTTGAGGCTCACTCACCCACACCATTTGAATTACATTGTTTGAAAAGATTAAAAGGGAAACTCAACTCCATCTAGCCTATTACATCATGGAGCCAAAATTTAGGCTATGCGGAGGAGTAATCTTGCTACTGCAGCTCCTAGAAGTCATCTAGGTTGTTAGCGGTAGCCTCGCTGCCCATGGGAGACGGTGGAGCTGGAAGGGGCGGCATGTCATCCTGGGTGTCCATGTCGGAACCAGGGGCCTCTCCTTCCCCATGCTCTCCACCCTCCTCAAGAAGGTGCTGAGCATCATGGGCGGCTAGCATGGCATTGGCATGCTCCAAGACACCCTGCACGTTCTCGAGCTCATCCCTTGTTTGGATTAGCTCGTTATGGACATTGTTGTGCGCAATGTGGAGGTCAGTCAATTGCCTCTCCAAATCTGCAATCATGGCGTCCCTGGTGCTCACCTCTATGGACAAAGAGGTACTCTCTATCCCAATATCGCGGGCACGAACAGACATATCAATGGCAAGGTTGAGTGCCTCACTCTGTGACCGTCCCAAAAGTGCCTGCAGCCGGTGATAAGCCCGGATCCATCTCATCAAGAGTGCAGCTGTAGCGACGGGGTTCTCCGCCATCCTCAAAGGTGAGCCAAGATAGCGCCTCATCCAATGAGCATCATCCGGCTGGGCCGGTGGAAACAGCCCAAGAAGCTGATGCTCCACGAGGTCCTGGTTCTGGGCGCAGAAGGAACTGATCCCATTGAGGGCAGCTAGCTCACAAGTGGTCTCCATGTGGTGCCCATGGACTTCCACACTCCACGTGGGGTAGCTGGGACACGGTGGGTGGCGATGCACCACCAAACGCACATGGGATCGAGTCACACCTTGGTCGGCGATGCACCACCAAACGCACACGGGATCGAGTCACACCTTGGTCACGGATGATGGTTCTCTCATATTGTGGTGGGGTTGGGTAATCGAGCGCCTGCAACACGGAGCAAAGGATGCTAGGAAAACCTTCCCATCCAAGACAGTCCGAGAAAGAGATGTCATTGGGGTAGCTGGCAAGGTCAACGTGGGCGTCCATTCTGAACAAAAAGTCAAGTGTGAGAACCGGTTAGCGCCAAAGACAATAAAAACAGTTTCTGAACAATGTAGTAAAAATTGTAAAACTCAGCATCTACAAACTAAAAAAATTCCCAAATTTGGCCAGAACATTGTTTAAATAATTTCAAACAAGTTTCATGTTGAAGGTTTGAGCAGAAACTGTGGCGGACCACTCCGAAATTATTCCAAGTTAAGTACCCCGGGACCACTAATCGAGTAGTCAGGCACTTAATCTGGAGTAAGCTGGAGCGCCGTCGGATTAAACCCGATTTAACCACGTACTTTTCTCGATCGAAACAACAGCACGCCCACACGAAGGTGAGTTCCAGAGATTACAACATTCCACAAACTCACAACATAAATAGCATCACAAAGTTATTACAAACCAAGTTCAAAATTTAAATCAGAGTATCAAGTTCATTGCAGCGGAAATAAAACTAGCGTCCATACATCGTAACACCATTATGAAGCCTGCCACGGTGCTACTCCTCCCGTTCCTCGGCAGAGGACGGAACCCACTCGATGTGCCATCCAGCGGGAACCTGGGTAGGCCAAGTCATGGCATCGACTGCCACATCCAACACTGTACCTGTAATAAAAGCCACAAGCAAGGCTGAGTATACTAATACTCAGTAAGGCTTACCCGTAGGGTGAAAACTACATCACCGACATCTAGACATGAGAGGCTTTTGGCTGGTGGGTTTGTTTGCCAAAAAGCAACTAACAGTAGGTCCTACCTTTCATGTTTTAGCATCATATTCTAGTAGATTTAACCATTCTAGATTGGCATCCTATCTAAGCATACAAGTGGTGCAATACAATTTAAGTCATACAACAAATTTATCAATCTCATAGTTCCACTTGTTACTCAATGCAGCAAGGCGGTCAAGCAGTCTCATTAACCGCGAGAAGCGGACAGTTCGAACTGAATTTTGCTACCTGGCCAGGGGAAACCCAACACACACGGATAGTGCTTGCTATAAAAGGTACAAGCACTTCCCAACCTTTCCCATTGATCCACAATTCGGTTCCGAATCCACCTTCCTTAGGATAGAGGTTTACTGCTTCACTCACAGTCTCACGCATATATCCACAAGTGTACGGCAGGGGAAACAGAGTTTCCAAGGAGAGATGGCTATCGGTCCTAGCTGCTTCAATCTGGTACCGGGCTTACCGATTCCCATATATCGGCATGCATGTGGTACGTTCAAAAACTTGACACACTCAACCACACGTTTCGACCTTAAATCCATTATCATACACGGACGGGAGATCTACATCTACCATCCCGCCCGTCAATCCTTATGATTCCAACATAAGTAAAGACAAGCAACTCCTATGTCTCGCGAGTGACAGGAAATCACTCGACTTGTAGCGGACCTAAAGCAATGCCCTATCGATCCTTTCATACTAGTGTTGCAAGTCATAGGTACTAGAAATGTGCAGCTAAGGTATTCAATCAACTCCTTAAAACGTAAATACACAAGCATAGGGAATTCATAGATGCATGAACTTTAAAGGTTAGGTTATGCTCCAGGGCTTGCCTTCTTGCTCTAGCTGGGGGTTAGCCTCCGGGTCGACTATTCCTTCGCCGGCATCGTGCTCCGGGATGCCTTCTCCGTCGGCGGGGATGAGATGGTAGAAGCCGTCTGGAATAGCGCCTTCGACACGAGATGCATAACTTATTGTGGCTGCCTGTTGATTCCAAAACTAAGGCCTTGAAGACCATATTCACCTAGACATGCTAAAGTACTACTTTCTCCTTCACAAAAATTAGAGGAGGGGTGTGGAAAAAATTTTACGCATCTTTGATGGTGATTGTGTACATATATAAAAGAATTTCTATTTATTATTTTGTAGATTGGGTGCTGTTCTGAAATTTAGGGCTTTCCTTATTTTATTTTAACTAATTATCAAAAAGGTTTATTCTTTTATATAACTCAATTCCACTTTAATCCCTTCTCATTTTTGTTTCTCATTTTCTGTTCATCCTTTTTATCTATAAACTTTAGGACAGCTACTGGAGTATAAGAGTTAGGTTCACTCCAAAATTTAGCTAAAACTAAGCTACACAGAATTTATTAAAAATAGTTCAAACTGCTGCCTGCAGAAATGAAATAAATTCATATAAAATCGAAAATACATCCAAATCAGGAAATTTTCCAACCAGAGCTAGTCATGAGTACAAGGAGGGCTCTGGCCAAGTGGTGGCTCAAAATAACACTTGGACAGTCCTCAATAAATTTCTATCCGAAAACACATATCTATTTATTTGCTAGTCTAAAAAGGGCAAAAATTAAGTTTTGCATTTTTCACAGATGTGCTAACACGTTTTTGGGCCTCCGGAGAAAAATGGTGATTTTTAGCAGCACAGATTATTTTTAATAATTTCTGGACTACAAAAAGACAGGAAATAAAATTAAATTCATAACTGAAGCTACAGTCCATATTTTTAGGTCCCCTTTGGACACAAGGTGTACAAAGTCATTGCAAACAACATATCCAAAGCTCAGCCCTATCGGAGCTCTGGATTTGAAATGGTGCACAAGTTTCTAAATTCACAGTTTGAATTTTAATTCAAAAATGGTTCACCAAAAGTATATACATGCTAAATGAGATTGGAGTTTACAGTCTCACGAGTCCAGGGAGTATTTTTGTGCATTTTTCTGATTTTTGTATGATTTTTGGTGGATTTTACAAGATTCGGGAAAAATAGATCTAGGTTTAAGAATCTTTTTACGCTGGAGACCCTAGAACTTTTAAAACTTCACGAACAGGTCCCTGACTTTTACACTGGGAACCCTGGAAAAACGAAGACGATGAACATATGCCCTCGGCTCGTCGACGGAGTTGCGCCGGCCAAACGACGCCGAGCTAGGGTCGGGGAAGTGGGGGAAAAGAACCAGTGGCTCACCACGAGTCGATTGGTGGCGGTTGGGAGGCCGGGGGAAGCTTGGAGTTCGTTGGCGACGTGCGGTGGCGGTGCGGCCGCCGCGTGCTCGATTCCGGCGAGGGTAGTGGGTCTCGTCGGGGTTGGAGGGGTCCTAGAGCACCAGTGGAGCTCGGGGAAGCTGTTGGCGTGCTCGGTTGACCTCGGGGATGGCTCGAAGTAGGGTCTGGACGTGAGGGTGCTCCGGCGGCCGAAAAATGGAGATTTGGGGGAATCTCGATTTCTCGCCGGAGAAGCGATGATAGCTCGAGAGGAGTGGGGGAATGGGAGGCTAGTGAAGGGGTCTAGCTTCGTGCGCGAGGGATTTGGGAATGGTGGAGGGACGAGGACGAATTTCTCTTCGAAGCTCGGCTCGGTCCGCGCGGCGCGAGGTTGAAGACGACGGGAGCGAGCGCGAGGAGGGGGAGAAGGACTGGGCACTGGCTGGGGGAAGGAATGAGGATGCTCAGGGAAGCGTTTGGGGTGCGCTAGAGGCACTGAGCGGCCTCGGTGGCGTGTGTGCGCGTGCGCGGGCTGTCGCATTCGCCATTGATGGCGCTGTGAGCTTGAGCAGAGCGCGCGCGTGGGATTGGGCGTCGAAGATCGTTGCGTGAGGGAGTGGAAGATCTTCTACAGGGTCCTTGGCGCGGAGCGGGACGGAATCTTCCGCGGAGAGGCTCTGAGCGTCGCGCGCGCGCGGCCACGGCGGCGCTCCGACCGCCATGATGGCGTTCGCGCGACGCGAGGCGAGGCGGCCTGACGACGGCGATGTGAAGGCTCGGGAGGGGCTGGACAAACGCGTGACGACAAGCGCCACCCGACGCCGTGGCTCGGCCAGCTCGGCGCAGCCTCCGCCGCTCGCCGGCCACGTGGTGGCCAAGCTCCGGCCAGCGCAGAGCGCGCCAGGGCCGAGCTGGCAGCTCCGTGGAGCTCCTTTTGCCCTTTTGAATTTTCTCCAAAAATTTGAACTGAACATGAAAAAGTGTAAAAAAAAGTTGGAGTTTGAGAGGTGGGACACAACTTTCGTTTAGGGGGGAACCCGAAATTCCAAATTTATCAAGCTCAAACAACCCAAATTCAAAAAGGTGTTCAGAACTATTTTTCGAGTTTTCGAGGGGCTAAACTGCAAAATTTTCAAAAGTTCCAAACAGTGACTAGGCCTTATTTGTGATGACAAACAACTTTTATTTTTGGAGATTTTCAAGTTTAGTACAAAATTTTTGAGATTTCAGTTGGGTGTCAAACAACCTTTGTTTTTTTGAATTTGAATTTGAATTTTGATGAATTTTTGAATCCTAACACCATTATTTCCCTTTTTGCACTTGTTTTAAGTGTACTTTTAATACTTTGACATCAGAGATGTCACGGCCTACCCCCCCTTAAAAGGAATCTCGTCCCGAGATTCGATTAAACTTAGGAGCAAGGTGGAAATGTACCTTTGGCTTACGAAAGAATGTCGGGGTAATTTTTCTTAAGATAGTCCTCGGTTTCCCAAGTGGCTTCATCTTCGGAGTGATGACTCCACTGAATTTTGTACATTTTAACTCCTTTCCTTCGGGTTTGCCTCTCTTTCTCATCGAGGATTTTAACGGGATGCTCATCATAGGAGAGATCCGGTTCAACCGAGAGTTCTTCTTGTTCAACAACTTTGGTCGGAACACGAAGACACCTCTTGAGTTGGGAAACGTGGAATACGTTGTGCACGGCTGAGAGCTTCTCGGGAAGCTTCACACAGTACGCTACCGGTCCACATTGTTGAGTAATTTCATATGGGCCGATGTAGCGAGGTGCAAGTTTTCCTTTTAACCCAAATCTTTGCACACCCTTGGTCGGGGAGACCTTGAGATACACGTGGTCGCCGACTTCAAATTGAAGTGGCTTCCGCCGTTGATCAAAGTAACTCTTTTGTCGTGACTGGGCGGTTCTCAAATTTTCACGGATGATCCTAACCTTTTCTTCCGCTTCCTTTACAAGGTCAGGGCCATAGGTATACCTCTCGCCTACCTGGGACCAACACAACGGGGCCCGACATCTTCTACCATATAAGGCTTCGAAAGGTGCCATTTTAAGACTTGCTTGGTAGCTGTTGTTATAGGAGAATTCGGCCAGAGATAAACATTTCTCCCAATTCTTCCCGTAATGGATAACACAAGCTCGAAGCATATCCTCAGGTATTTGATTTACTCTTTCCGTCTGCCCATCGTTTTGAGGGTGATATGCTGAACTACGGATCAGTTTTGTGCCTAGGGACAGTTGCAATTGTTCCCAAAAGCGTGCTACGAATTGAGTACCACGATCTGAAATTATCGTCTTGGGTACCCCATGTAGACAAACGATCCGTTCCAAATAAATTTCAGCGTACCTCTTAGCGGTATAAATGGTATTGACCGGAATAAAATGTGCGGTCTTGGTAAGGCAGTCCACAATTACCCAAATGGAGTCATGCCCCTGAGGGGTTCTGGGAAGTCCAACAATGAAGTCCATGCTTATATCTTCCCACTTCCATGAGGGAATAGGTAGAGGTTGAAGCGTGCCTGCTACCTTCAAGTGGCTAGCCTTAACCCGCTGACACGTGTCACACTCCGACACATACGTGGCAATTTCTCGCTTGATCCTAGTCCACCAAAAGTATTGTTTCAAATCTTGGTACATTTTGGTGCTACCGGGATGGATAGAAAATTTAGAGAGATGGGCCTCATCCATAATTTTCCTTCGGAGTTCCGTGTTTTTGGGCACCACGATGCGATGTCCAAACCACATCACTCCCTGCCCATCTAGTCAGAAACACTTGTATTTTTCCTTCACCTTCTCCTTTGACAATTTCCTTTTAAGGATTTTAATCTTTGCGTCATTTAATTGGGCTTTAACAATCTGATCGTGCAAGGTTGGTTCAACAGAGATATGGTTGAAGTACCCATGTGGAACAATCTCTAAGTTGAGCTTTGCCATTTCATGGCACAAGGTGTCAGTGTAGGACTCCACGGAAAGGCAGTGACAACGAGCCTTGCGGCTTAGTGCATCCGCAACCACATTTGCCTTGCCGGGGTGATAATGCACACTAAGGTCATAGTCCTTTGCTAACTCCAACCATCTTCGCTGCCTCATATTCAAATGTGCCTGAGTGAAGACATATTTGAGGCTCTTGTGGTCGGTGTATATGTTGCATGGAACACCCATCAGGTAGTGTCTCCACATCTTGAGAGCATGAATAACCGCTGCTAACTCAAGATCATGCGTGGGGTAGTTTTGCTCATGAGGCCGAAGTGCTCGAGAAGCGTAAGCAATGACTCGGTTCTCTTGCATGAGGACACAGCCAAGTCCGGTGCCTGATGCATCGCAATAGACATCATAGGGCTTGGTGCAATCGGGTTGAGCTAAAACTGGGGCTGAAGTTAATTGTTTTCTCAATGTGTGGAAAGCTTCATCACATTTGTCATTCCACTCAAATTTGACTCCCTTCTTTAAGAGTTCGGTCATGGGTTTCGCAATCCGAGAGAAGTCCGGAATAAAACGGCGATAATAACCGGCTAAACCCAAAAAACTCCGAATCTCGTGGACAGAGGTAGGTGGTTGCCAATCCAGCACCTCTTGCACCTTGGTTGGATCCACGGATATACCATCCTTGGAAACCGTGTGACCTAAGAATTTCACACTCTCCAGCCAGAATTCACACTTGGAGAACTTGGCATAGAGCTGATGGTCTCTCAATCTCTGAAGAACAATGCATAGGTGCTCGGCATGCTCTTCCTCATTCTTGGAATATATAAGAATGTCGTCAATGAAAACCACCACGAACTTGTCTAGCTCAGACATGAAAACTGAATTCATGAGATACATGAAGTAGGCTGGGGCATTGGTGAGTCCAAAAGACATGACCAAGAATTCATAAAGCCCGTAACGAGTAGAAAAGGCAGTCTTTGGAATGTCACAAGGCCGGATTTTTATTTGGTGATAGCTAGAGCGAAGGTCAATCTTAGAGAACACTCTAGCGCCAGCTAGTTGGTCAAACAAGACATCAATACGGGGGAGTGGGTAATTGTTTTTAATAGTCACCGCATTGAGAGGCTGGTAATCGATACACAACCTCAAAGAATGGTCCTTCTTCTTCACAAAGATAGCAGGACATCCCCAAGGGGACACACTTGGACGTATGAAACCCTTGTCTAACAGTTCTTGGAGTTGAATTTTTAATTCGGCCAATTCATTGGGTGGCATTCTATACGGCCCCTTTGATATAGGTGCTGTGCCAGGTTGGAGTTCAATAACAAATTCAATGTCCCTATCCGGCGGCATACCAGGTAAGTCATCCGGAAAAACATCGGCATACTCACATACCACCGGAATGTCCTTTAGTTGCGTTCCTACCATTGTATAAGCACAAGCATTGACACAATTCCGTTGCGGTAGATATAGCACAATAGGGTCATGTGTAGGCGAGTTTATTTCAACAACTCGTTCCGCAACATCTAGCACAACCTTATGTTGAGTCATCCAATTGGCTCCCAACACGATGTCAATGCCCTCCATACCAAGCAGAATTAAATCAGTAGGAAATATTTTACTTCCCAGCCTGATTGGAACTCTTCGGGAGATTTGGTTGGATGCTATTTTACCTCCCGCAGTTGATATCACATATGATGATTTGGTATGGTAAGATTTTAACCCACATTTTGCATGAAATCTTGTGCTTATAAAACTATGTGTTGCCCCGGAATCAAACAATATCACAGCAGGTTGAGTGTGGATAGGGAAGGTACCAGTCATGTCTGGGGCTCCCTCGGGTAGGTCGGCCAAGGTGGTGCAGTTAAGCCTGCCTTGTCGGACCTGCACACGCTGCTGCTGTTTGCCCTTGTTTTGCTGATTCCCTGGGCGCTGGTTCTGCTGCTTGTTCTGCGGCCAGTCCTTGATAAAGTGACTGTTACTGCCACACTTGAAGCACTAATAGCCGGCTCCAGGGCGAGCTGGCTGTTGAGCGTTCTGCCTTGGCGCCGGTTGCTGCTGCGGCGGTGGAGGGAAACGGGGCGCATTAGGCTGTGGTGGCCTAGCAACCCATCCACCTCCCTGAGGTGCCCTGGACTGTCCTTGCGGTGCAGCCGGAGGAACCAAGCGGAATCTCTGCGGCTGCACGCCCGAGGGTCCAGCGGGAGCTTTCCTCTTCTTCTCTGCCTTGTGTACCATGTTGGCGTCTTCTTGGGCAATGGCGAGGTTCACAAGATCGCCATACGTGGCCGCACGGGTGGTGGCCAATTGAGCTTTTAACTTAGTATTGAGGCCACGTCGGAACCTCTCCAACTTTGTCTCGTCAGAGTCGGCGTGATGACCCACGTACGGGCACAGACCATTGAAGGCCTGGGCGTATTGGAGCACCGTGCGGGTACCCTGGGTCAGAGCCAGAAATTCGTTCAACTTCCGCTCTACTAAGCCGGCAAGAATATGATGAGCCTTGAACGCAGTCTTGAACTCATCCCATTCAACCACATGACCCTCTTGCTGCAGGGCCAAGTAATTCTCCCACCATAGGAGAGCTGGGCCGCGGAGTTGCTGCGCCGCGAACACTACCCTGCGGTTGGATGTGCAAGGCGTGGCCAAGATGGTGAACTTGGATTCGATGGCTCGAATCCACGTATCGGCCTCCAGGGGCTCGTCGGCTCTTGAGAATATCGGCGGGTGGGTAGCTAGAAAATCCTCATATCGGGTCACTTGAGGCTGAGGGGCCCGTTGACCTCCCTACTGTAGCATCTGCTGTTGCATCATTTGTTGCTGATGCTGCAGGTTCCGTAGGATCTCTGTTTGCGTAGCATACAACTGCTGCCACGTCGGAGGTTGCTGCGGTGGCGGAGGTGGCGGCGGCTGTTGCTGCCCCTCTGGCCCTTGCTGGTTAGCATTGGAGCCACTAGCGTCATGACCACTGCGGGTGATTGCCATCTGCAGTAGGTACTTGTATTAGCCACATTTCATAAGCTTGCATAACGATGACAAGATAGAACGTGACAATATATTAAAGTTTACTGCGTAGGAATGACATATCAACAAGCAGTTCGGAAGAAAAATCATATCTCCCAACAGGAAGCAAGTCAAATGCTCCAATTCGGTTAGTAGCTCGAAAATTTCATGCTCTACAACTTTCATGTTTGGCTCAGAATCAAATTCGGACTGGAACTAAGCCCAAAAATTCAATCTTTAGCTCTCTGCGTTTGCTGTTTTACAGCAGGCCGAGCTGTAGTGTTTTGGTTGCCATTTTTATCTCGCTTAACCAATGGGGTTGAAATTTAGTGAACATTTTGTTTGACAAATTCCAAACAACTTTGTAGCTCACCTCACAACCCAGAAATGAATGGAAAACCCATCAATAATTAAAACAAGGTTAGCTGCAGAATTTTTTCCACACAGCTATTACAACCTTCACCAAGTTTTGGATCACAACCACACTAATAAATTACATTATCTCAAAAGATTAAAGATGAGCTCAACTCCATCTAGCCTATTACAAAATGAAGCCAAAATTTAGGCTAAGCGGAGGAGTAATCTCGCTACTACCACTTCTAGAAATCATCTAGGTTGTTAGCGGTAGCCTCGCTGCCCATAGGTGATGGTGGAGCTGGAAGGGGCGGCATGTCATCCTCGGTATCCATGTCGGAGTCAGGGGCCTCTCCTTCTCCTTGCTCCCCTTCTTGCTCAAGAAGGTGCTGAGCATCATGGGCGGCTAACATGGCATTAGCATGCTCCAAAGTACCATGTACCTCCTCAAGTTCTTCTCTTGTTTGGGCTAGCTCATTTTGGGCATTGTTGTGCGCGATGTGGAGGTCATTCAATTGCCTCTCCAAATCACAATCATGGCGTCTCTGGTGCTCACCTCAATGGACAATGAGGTCCTCTCAACCCCTATGTCACGGGCACGGGCGGACATGTCCATAGCAAGGTTGAGCATCTCGCTCTGCGACCGTCCCAAAAGTGCCTGCAAGCGGTGGTAAGCTCGGATCCACCTCATCATGAGTGCAGCTGCAGCGACGGGATTTTCCGCCATCCTCAAAGGGGAGCTAAGATAGCGTCTCATCCAATGGGGATCATCCGGCTGAGTCGGTGGAAACAACCCAAGCAACTGGTGCTCCACCAATTCCTGGTTCTGAGCACAAAAAGAACTAATGCCATTCAAGGCAGCTAGCTCACAAGTCGTCTCCATGTGGTGTCCATAAACTTCCACACTCCAAGTGGGGGAGCTAGGACACGGTGGATGGCGATATACCACCAAACGCACACGAGATCGGGTCACACCACGGTCTCGGATGAGGGTTCTCTCATATTGTGGCGGTGTAGGGTAATCGAGCGCCTGCAAAACTGACCACAGAATGCTAGGGAAACCTTCCCATCCCAGGCAGTCTGAAAAGGAAACATCGTTGGGGTAGCTGGCCAAGTCAGCGTGAGCGTCCATTCTGAACCAAAAAGAAAAGGGCAAGGGTGAGAACCGGTTAGCGCCAAAGAAAACAAAACAGATTCTTGACAGTGTAGTAAAAATTATAAAACTCAAACTCTACAAGCTCAAAAATTCCCAAATTTGGCCAGGACATTGTTTAAGTAATTCCAAACAAGTTTCATGTTGGAGGTTGGAGCAGAAACTGTCGTTAAGATGGTGTAAAAATTCAATTTTTATCTCACTGTTCCTAGAAATTTCCAGCAGACAGGGGGTTACCATTTTAAGCATAACTCCAGTTCTACTGAACCATTTTCGTTGAAATTTCTACAGCATAAACTTCATAACTTTTATGAAAACTTTCATGTTGAACACTTTTTCGTTTGACAACGTTTTCATTTTCGAATTGATGGTGCAAACAGATTGGTTTCGCCAGAGTTTCGGTTGTGGTTTGAATTTTCGACGGCGGTTTCGATTGGTCATGTGTTAAGGTTCAATATTATTTCAGTGAAATGCAATGCATGAGCGGCCTATTCGTTCTCACCAACACACATGCCAATAAACTTTTGGCCTACGAAGTTAGTGCGGTGGCTAGGCAATATCCGTCTCTCCCTATATTATCTAGCCGGACTTTTCTAACCGTTCATCATACGGAATCGTGGTTAGTGTACCTGCAGAAAATTCCATTCCAGAGCATATATAATCAACCTTTCATGCCAGAACTCACGAAAGCGTCTCCATACATTACCACCCACTATAGAGGTGGCACCCTGTAACACCCTAAAAATAGCCTTTTTAAAAAATTTAGTAATTAATTGGTTTTTATATTAGAGTGCTCATAAATATATAGGAAAATAAAATTTTTGAATAATTAAAAGCAAATATAGGAAATAGAAACATTATTGTTGCATTCATGCTGGTGCATTTATTTTTGTTTGTTGAATTCAAATTTGAATTTGAATTCAAATGAGTGTTTGAATAAAAGAAAAACCTTTTCTTTTTCTCTCTTTTTCTCTTTCTTTTTCAGCCCAGCTAGCCCACTCCACCTCCTTCTTTCTCTTTCCGCAGTCCAGCCCAACTCCTTTTCGCGCGGCCCAATTCTTCTCCACCGCACGGCCCAGCAGAGCAGCCCGCGCTAGCCCATCCCGCAGCCCAGCAGCCGCCAGCCCGCGCCTCCGCTGTGACTGACCAGCCGACCCCACCCGTCAGCCTTTCCCCTCCTCCGCAGCGCGCGCTCCACTCTTCCTCTGCCACTGACACCCGGGCCCACCTGTCATCTTCACCTCCTTCCTCCGGTCGTGAGCACGCAGAACTCCACCGCGCCGCGCCGCCGCGGACTCCGCCTTGCGCACGCCGTCTCCCTCGCGGCTTGGCGCGCACGCCAAGGAGATCTCCGCCTAGCCCCTATATATGTCGCCGCCCCTCCTCGCGGATCCCCCACACCTCGAAACCCTAGCGCGCCGCCGAGCTTCCACGCCGCCGCCATCAATCCGTCGTTTCGCCGCCGCCTAGCCGCCTAGGGTTAGCCTCGAGGCTTCACCGAAGGGTAAGCAACGTGCCGAGCTCAAAACCCTTTCTTTTCTCGCCTTGCAGCACGCGCGCGAGCTCGCCGTGGTTCCCGTTGCGCCGCCGCTCGTCGCGAGCCGTCACCACCGGCCAATCCCCACTCTAAACCCCCTATTTGAGATCCCCTCTCTCTCCTCTCTCTCTAGAAGCCATCGCGGCGAGAAACCGACCCCTGTAGCCCCCAGCCGAGCTTCCTCCGGCGAGTGCGCCGCCGCGCGCCGCCGCGAGACGCTGCGCTCCGGTGAAGCCGAGCCACGATCTAATTCCAGCCGTCAGATCTAGATCCGTTGGCTAGATCTGAAAGCCGTTTTAAACCAGGCCGGTTCTTGTGAACCACGGTTCAGGTCGGTCTACGGTTCGGTCCACGGTTCGGTCAACCATGACATCAGCTGACGTCAGCAACTACCCGCTGCCGTGGCGTTTTTGCAAAAGAGCCCCTCTGTTTTTCAAAAATCAACCCGCGGTCCAGCGCAGTTCAAAAGTATTTACAACCAAGTCCTTTTTCTTTCGTTTTAGCCCCTGCGCTTTTGAAAAATCGTGCCCGCCGTCCTAGATGGCAGTTTTACACCGCAGACCTTGTGTTTTTATATGAAATTATGTTTTAGGTCCCTGGTTTCTTTCAAAAACACCCCTGGAAGCCTAAAATCTTTACCAGCAAGCCCCTAGAGCCCGTTTTAAGCGTAGTTTCTCCGTTTTAACTCCGATTTGAGTGGTTTTCGCGCTCACGTGTTCGTAGTGAAGTGTAGATTAGTTCTAAAGCCTTATTTTCATCTTTTGTTTATGTTTGGTGTACTGTTCTAATTAAATAATCTTGTTTGCATGTTTGTGTGGATGCTTGTGTGGTGATCGATGTGAGTAGTTGCTGAGCCGTTCGAGTACGCCGACGATCCCGTTCCTGAAGAGCAGGTGCAGCAACAGTTCTCTGAGGAAGGCAAGTATAACACGGACCATCCTTGCTACCTATACACCATTTAATCACCCAAACTCATGTGCATGTGTCTAATATTGTTAGCCATTAAGGATGTTCCTAGTTTTTACCCTATTCCTTGTTACCCAGGGTTTTATGCATTATGGTTAGTCTATGCTACGCGCTGCAACCAACATTTATTGTTATGTTAATACTGAACTAATGGTTCACTTCAATGATGGTTAAAAGATGCTTTTTAGCAACATGGTTCGGGGAACTAGAGCATGTGCTGTGTGCTTTGTTCTAGTGTCTCTGTAAGGTTTGATCTAGGGAATTAGAGCATGTGCTTTGTGCTTTGTTCTAATGTCTCTCCATAAGGTCCGGTTCTTAAAGCGGCAACCCAGGAACTTGTTCGCCGCCGTTGGAACTATAATGGCTCTGGTCTTGGATAACTAGCTTGTACGTCTCTAGCTCGCCAGTGGTTACCGAAAGGCGTATGTGGGGTGCATGGGTGAGAGTATAGTTTGATCTATCGAGGATGGTTTTATCCGTTGGCTATGCCCCGTTAGGCAGAGTCCCGTGATGTAAGCGCCCGATGTACGGCAGCTTCACACGTTGCGATGATTGCGCTCTCGCTCTGGACGCCATTGACCCCCTCACGTTGCGCCCTGAGCGTACGTCAATCTCGATGCCTTGGGTTATGCTGCCTATGTTGAACCAAAACGGCTACTGTGCTTGTTAGGGTGTTTTGTGAAAGTCCTCGTAACATAAGTTCTTTTGGATTTATGTGACCGGCGGGTAAAGGGCGAAACCTCTGCAGAGTGTTGATCTATCATGATAGCCGTGCTCACGGATACGAGCGGCCTGGATCCTTTTTGATTAGAAGATGACATTAGTGGTTGATGTAGGTTTATTCTATAATCACTTATACCTTATTAATGGGTTTATACTGGGGATTCTACTCATCTGTAGTAAGTTGGATGATAATAAAATAAATCAACTAAAAGTGCTAATGCAGTCTAACCGTGTCAAGCCTTTTGTCCTTGCATAACCCGTGTTATACTTGTTAAGTAAGATGGTTTACTTACACTTGCAACTATTCAACAAAATCCCGGATGGGTAACAGATGGAGCAGTGAATGATCAGTTGCTTGCTGAGTTTCCGGAGGATCTGCCGTACTACTAAGCTGTGTTCAACCAGTCGGTGTCCCTGTGGTTTTGAAGCTCTACTTAGTTAAGACGTTTATTAGTATTAAGACTTCCGCTGTGTTATTTGTTTAAGACTATGTCTTGTGTTAAACTCTGATATAAACTATTTTATTCGAGCATTGTGTTCTCTGTGATTCAATATTTGTAATCTATATGTGTTCTGTGGACATCCTGGGCACACATATGGAAGCATTCGGATTTCTTGAAAATCTGGGTGTTACACACCCGAACGTTTAACATTGAACGGGCAATGCTCATATGTCACCAAGGCAACATATTGATAATTTCATACGCTCATGGAATAGCGTATTGACTTTGTGCCGCCATCATATTTGCATATGATGCCGTGGTACGCTACAGCAATCGCCGTACCTTGCGCCCACCATGCTATTCTAATTTCATACGCCATCACAGCGTATTGACTATGTGCCGCCACTATATTTTCATATAGTGCCGTGGTACGTTACAGCAATCATCGTACCTTGCACCCACCATGCTATTCTAATTTCATACGCCATCACAGCGTATTGACAATGTGCCGCCACTATATTTTCATATAGTGCCGTGGTACGTTACAGCAATCGCCGTACCTTGCGCCCACCATAGCGTAAAATAAATAACAGAATGAAATGTGCTGGAAGTCAATATAGTATATTATTTGCCACCTATCATATCGTGATCCCTTAACCCACATAGGCTTCACGCTCTAGGTAACATCCTTAGCGGTCCTAAAATAACCTTCCATCGCAAAGCGCGGCGGAAGTACGAGTTGGCAAATTTTATTTCAAAAATGTTTATTTAAGATTTGTTGCTCTCTTCGGTGCGCTGTTTCGGCTCTGATGCCAGCTGTGGCGGACCACTGCGAAATTATTCCAAGTTAAGTACCCCGGGACCACTAATCGAGTAGTCAGGCACTTAATCCAGAATAAGCTGGAGCGCCGTCGGATTAAACCCGATTTAACCACGTACTTTTCTCGATCAAAACAACAGCACGCCCACACGAAGGTGAGTTCCAGAGATTACAACATTCCACAAACTCACAACATAAATAGCATCACAAAGTTATTACAAACCAAGTTCGAAATTTAAATCAGAGTATCAAGTTCATTGCAGCAGAAATAAAACTAGCGTCCATACATCGTAACACCATTATGAAGCCTGCCACGGTGCTACTCCTCCCGTTCCTCGGCAGAGGACGGAACCCACTCGATGTGCCATCCAGCGGGAACCTGGGTAGGCCAAGTCATGGCATCGACTGCCACATCCAACACTGTACCTGTAATAAAAGCCACAAGCAAGGCTGAGTATACTAATACTCAGTAAGGCTTACCCGTAGGGTGAAAACTACATCACCGACATCTAGACATGAGAGGCTTTTGGCTGGTGGGTTTGTTTGCCAAAAAGCAACTAAGAGTAGGTCCTTCCTTTCATGTTTTAGCATCATATTCTAGTAGATTTAACCATTCTAGATTGGCATCCTATCTAAGCATACAAGTGGTGCAATACAATTTAAGTCATACAACAAATTTATCAATCTCATAGTTCCACTTGTTACTCAATGCAGCAAGGCGGTCAAGCAGTCTCATTAACTGCGAGAAGCGGACAGTTCGAACCGAATTTTGCTACCTGGCCAGGGGAAACCCAACACACACGGATAATGCTTGCTATAAAAGGTACAAGTACTTCCCAACCTTTCCCATTGATCCACAATTCGGTTCCGAATCCACCTTCCTTAGGATAGAGGTTTACTGCTTCACTCACAGTCTCACGCATATATCCACAAGTGTACGGCAGGGGAAACAGAGTTTCCATGGAGAGATGGCTATCGGCCCTAGCTGCTTCAATCTGGTACCGGGCTTACCGATTCCCATATATCGGCATGCATGTGGTACGTTCAAAAACTTGACACACTCAACCACACGTTTCGACCTTAAATTCATTATCATACACGGACGGGAGATCTACATCTACCATCCCGCCCGTCAATCCTTATGATTCCAACATAAGTAAAGACAAGCAACTCCTATGTCTCGCGAGTGACAGGAAATCACTCGACTTGTAGCGGACCTAAAGCAATGCCCTATCGATCCTTTCATACTAGTGTTGCAAGTCATAGGTACTAGAAATGTGCAGCTAAGGTATTCAATCAACTCCTTGAAACGTAAATGCACAAGCATAGGGAATTCATAGATGCATGAACTTTAAAGGTTAGGTTATGCTCCGGGGCTTGCCTTCTTGCTCTAGCTGGGGGTTAGCCTCCGGGTCGACTGTTCCTTCGCCGGCATCGTGCTCCGGGATGCCTTCTCCTTCGGCGGGGATGAGATGGTAGAAGCCGTCCGGAATAGCGCCTTCTACACGAGATGCATAACTTATTGTAGCTGCCTATTGATTCCAAAACTAAGGCCTTGAAGACCATATTCACCTAGACATGCTAAAGTACTACTTTCTCCTTCACAAAAATTAGAGGAGGGGTGTGGAAAAAATTTTACGCATCTTTGATGGTGATTGTGTACATATATAAAAGAATTTCTATTTATTATTTTGTAGATTGGGTGCTGTTCTGAAATTTAGGGCTTTCCTTATTTTATTTTAACTAATTATCAAAAAGGTTTATTCTTTTATATAACTCAATTCCACTTTAATCCCTTCTCATTTTTGTTTCTCATTTTCTGTTCATCCTTTTTATCTATAAACTTTAGGACAGCTACTGGAGTATAAGAGTTAGGCTCACTCCAAAATTTAGCTAAAACTAAGCTACACAGAATTTATTAAAAATAGTTCAAACTGCTGCCTGCAGAAATGAAATAAATTCATATAAAATCGAAAATACATCCAAATCAGGAAATTTTCCTACCAGAGCTAGTCATGAGTACAAGGAGGGCTCTGGCCAAGTGGTGGCTCAAAATAACACTTGGACAGTCCTCAATAAATTTCTATCCGAAAACACATATCTATTTATTTGCTAGTCTAAAAAGGGCAAAAATTAAGTTTTGCATTTTTCACAGATGTGCTAACAAGTTTTTGGGCCTCCGGAGAAAAATGGTGATTTTTAGCTGCACAGATTATTTTTAATAATTTCTGGACTACAAAAAGACAGGAAACAAAATTTAATTCATAACTGAAGCTACAGTCCATATTTTTAGGTCCCCTTTGGACACAAGGTGTACAAAGTCATTGCAAACAACATATCCAAAGCTCAGCCCTATCGGAGCTCTGGATTTGAAATGGTGCACAAGTTTCTAAATTCACAGTTTGAATTTTAATTCAAAAATGGTTCACCAAAAGTATATACATGCTTAAATGAGATTGGAGTTTACAGTCTCACGAGTCCAGGGAGTATTTTTGTGCATTTTTCTGATTTTTGTACGATTTTTGGTCGATTTTACAAGATTCAGGAAAAATAGATCTAGGTTTAAGAATCTTTTTACGCTGGAGACCCTAGAACTTTTAAAACTTCGCGAACAGGTCCCTGACTTTTACACTGGGAACCCTGGAAAAACGAAGACGATGAACATATGCCCTCGGCTCGTCGCCGGAGTTGCGCCGGCCAAACGACGGCGAGCTAGGATCGGGGAAGTGGGGGAAAAGAACCAGTGGCTCACCACGAGTCAATTGGTGGCGGTTGGGAGGCCGGGGGAAGCTTGGAGTTCGCCGGCGACGTGCGGTGGCGGTGCGGCCGCCGCGTGCTCGATTCCGGCGAGGGTAGTGGGTCTCGTCGGGGTTGGAGGGGTCCTAGAGCACCAGTGGAGCTCGGGGAAGCTGTTGGCGTGCTCGGTTGACCTCGGGGATGGTTCGAAGTAGGGTCTCGACGTGAGGGTGCTCCGGCGGCCAAAAAATGGAGATTTGGGGGAATCTCGATTTTTCGCCGGAGAAGCGATGATAGCTCGAGAGGAGTGGGGGAATGGGAGGCTAGTGAAGGGGTCTAGCTTCGTGCGCGAGGGATTTGGGAATGGTGGAGGGACGAGGACGAATTTCTCTTCGAAGCTCGGCTCGGTCCGCGCGGCGAGAGGTTGAAGACGACGGGAGCGAGCGCAAGGAGGGGGAGAAGGACTGGGCACTGGCTGGGGGAAGGAATGAGGATGCTCAGGGAAGCGTTTGGTGTGGGCTAGAGGCACTGTCGCGGTCGCCATTGATGGCGCTGTGAGCTCGAGCAGAGCGCGCGCGCGGGATTGGGCGTCAAAGATCGTCGCGTGAGGGAGTGGAAGATCTTCTATATGGTCCTTGGCGCGGAGCGGGACGGAATCTTCCGCGGAGAGGCTCTGCGCGTCGCGCGCGCGCGCGGCCACGGCGGCGCTCCGACCGCCATGATGGCGTTCGCGCGGCGCGAGGCGAGGCGGCCTGACGACGGCGATGTGAAGGCTCGGGAGGGGCTGAACAAACGCGTGACGACAAGCGCCACCCGACGCCGTGGCTCGGCCAGCTCGGCGCGGCCTCCGCCGCTCGCCGGCCACGTGGCGGCCGAGCTCCGGCCAGCGCAGAGCGTGCCAGGGCCGAGCTGGCAGCTCCGTGGAGCTCGTTTTGTCCTTTTGAATTTTCTCCAAAAATTTGAACTGAACATGAAAAAGTGTAAAAATAAAACTTGGAGTTTGAGAGGTGGGACACAACTTTCTTTTTGGGGTGAACCTGAAATTCCAAATTTTTCAAGCTCAAACAACCCAAATTCAAAAAGATGTTCAGAACTGTTTTTCGAGTTTTCGAGGGGCTAAAATGCAAAATTTTCAAAAGTTCCAAACAGTGACTAGGCCTTATTTGTGATGAAAAACATCTTTTATTTTTGGAGATTTTCATGTTTAGTACAAAATTTTTGAGATTTCAGTTGGGTGTCAAACAACCTTTGTTTTTTTGAATTTCAATTTGAATTTTGATGAATTTTTTAATCCTAAAACCATTATTTCCCTTTTTGCACTTGTTTTAAGTGTACTTTTAATACTTTGACATCAGAGATGTCAAAGAAACCATCGTTAAGAAGATGTAAAAATTCAATTTTTAACTCACTGTTCCCAGAAATTTCCAGCAGACACGGGGTTACCGTTTTAAGCATAGCTCTCATTCTACTGAACCAAATTTGCTGAAATTTCTACAGCACAAACTAGATAACATTTATGACAACTTTCATGTTGAAAGCTTTTTCGTTTGACAAGGTTTTCAGGTTTGAATTAATGATGCAAACAGACTGTTTTCGGCAGAGTTTCGGCACAATTTCCGGTTGTTTATTCAAATTTTGATGACGGGTAGTTCAATGTTCGTGCATTAAGGTTCAATAAAATTTCAGTGAATTGCAATGCATGAGCGGCCTATTCGTTCTCACCAACACACGTGCCAATAAACTTTTGGCCTACGAAGTTAGTGCCGGTGGCTAGACAATATCCGTCTCTCCCTATATTAACTAGCCTAACTTTTCTAACCGTTTATCTTACGGAATCGTGGATAGTGTACCTGCAGAAAATTCCATTCCAGAACATATATAATCAACCTTTCGTGCCAGCACTCACGAAAGCGTTTCCATACATTACCACCCACTATAGAGGTGGCACCCGAACGTTCAACATTGAACGGGCAATGTTTCATATGTCACCAAGGCAACATATTGACAATTTCATACGCTCATGAAATAGCGTATTGACTTTGTGCCGCCATCATATTTGCATATGATGTCGTGGTACGCTACAGCAATCGTCGTACCTTGCGCCCACCATGCTATTCTAGTTTCATACGCCATCACAACGTATTGACTATGTGCCGCCACTATATTTTCATATAGTGTCGTGGTACGTTACAGCAATCGCCGTACCTTGCGCCCACCATTGCGTAAAGTAAATGACAGAATGAAATGTGCTGGGAGTCAGTATAATATTTAATTAGCCACCTATCATATCCTGATCCCTTAACCCACATAGGCTTTACGCTCTATATAACATCCTTAGCGGTCCTATGGAGAACCTTCCATCGCAAGTGCGCGGCGGAAGCAAGAGTTGGCAAGTTTTATTCAAAAATATTTGTTTAGGGTCTGTTGCGCTCTCTGGTGCGCATGTTTTGGCTCTGATACCAGCTGTGGCGGACCACTCCGAAATTATTCCAAGTTAAGTACCCATGGACCACTAATCAAGCAGTCAGGCACTTAATCCGGAATAAGCTAGAGCGCCGTCGGATTATACCCGATTAACCACATACTTTCACGATCGAAACAACACGCGCGCCCACACAAAGGTGAGTCCCAGAAATTACAACATTCCACAATTTCAACATACATAAATAGTATCATAAAGTTATTACAAACCAAGTTTGAATTTCAAATCAGAGTACGAGAGTTCATTGCAGCAGAAATAATCTAACGATGATACATAGCAACACCACGATGAAGCCGGCCATGGTGCTACTCCTCCCGATCCTCGGAAGAGGACGGAACCCACTCGACATGCCAGCCAGGAGGAACCTGGGTAGGCCAAGTGATGGAATCGACTGCCACATCCATAACAGTACCTGAAATAATAGCCACAAGTAAGGCTGAGTATACTAATACTCAGCAAGGCTTACCCGTTGGGTGAAAACTACATCACCGACATCTAGACATGAGAGGCTTTTGGCTAGTGGGTTTGTTTGCCAAAAAGCTACTAAGAGTGGATCCTTACTTTTATGATTTTAGCATCAAATTCTAGTAGAGTTAACCATTCTAGATTAGCAGCCTCTCTAAGCATACATGTGGTGCAATACAATTTTAGTACATACAACAAGTTCATCATTCTCATAGTTCCACTTGTTACTCAATGCAGCACAGCAGTCAAGCAGTCTCATTAACCGCGAGAAGCGGACAGTTCGAACCGAATTTTTGCTACCTGGTCAGGGGAAACCCAACACACATGGATAATGCTTGCTATAAAAGGTACAAGCACTTCCTAACCTTTCCCATCAATCCACAATTCGGCGCTGGGTCCACTCCCTTAGGATAAAGGTTTACCGCTTCACTCACGGCATCACGCATATATCCACAAGTGTACGGCAAGGGAAACAAAATGTTTCCAAGGAGAGATGGCTATCGGTCCTAGCTGCTTCAATCAGGTACCGGGCTTACTGTGGTTTCGTCGTGGAGGAGCTACCTCCTCCGCCCTCGGGCGCTTCGTCCGCGGGTGTGTCCCGCTCACCCCTGTCGTCCTCTCTAGGAACGCTACGGCTCGCGGTCTGTCGTCCTGGTTCGACGAGCAGGTCAGCTAGTCTCCCTCCGTCATGCCCTCTGTTTTTTTCCTTTTTGTGTCGTTCGTGCTCAATCCTTGCTTTTGTGGTACGCAGTCGGTTAGGCGGCAGGTCGGGCCCTGGCTCGGCCCCGGTGAAGCGCCTTCGTCGGGACGCGCCATCTGCGGTGGCCCCTGGCTCACCGGAGCAGGGGACGCTAGGCGAGCCGCACCGCGCGAGCCCGAGCCCCACCGGAGTTGTGGAGGCGGCTCCATCACCTGTCGTCGAAGGTGCCTCTGCCGCGCGGGCGCGCGCGGAGACGGCTCGTTTGGTCGCTGCTTCACCGCCGTCCACTTCCACCCCGTCAGTGTGCATGCCTCTGGGACAGGGGTCACATACGTGCTGGCCACGTCGCCGATGGCCGGGGAGGCCGCTGGCGCGGCGGAACAGGCGAAGGGCACCGAGGCGGCCGCGGCGGATGTCGCGAGTGCGGGGTTCATGGCAGGCACTGAGATGGTCGTTGCGGAGCTCGCGGTGGGCACCGAGGTACCTGCCGCAACGCGGAGTTGGCAGCGCTCGGGAATCCGCCAGACCCCGTCGCCACCAGCTCTCCCACGGCGGGCCTCGAAGAAGGTGCGGAGGGGAGCCAGTGGTCCATGGAGGACCTCTTCGGTGAGGCGGAGGCGCGTGCGCGTTCCGAGCTGGAGACCTCCGTGGCCATGCCATCCCTCTCGTTGGTGTCAGTCCTGGTGCCGTCGTCCTCCGGCCTGCCAGCGGGGACCTCCGGGTCTGGTGATGGGCGCGGCGAGGCCCCGTCCTCTTTGGGCGAGCCTGTGTTTGACCCTGCACACATCATGCAGGTAAACACCTAGCTGAAGAGCCTTCAACAGATGGCCACCTTCCCTATTGCGCTCCTGGAGATGGCGTCAACGCTTCACACTACGGCGATTCCCACCAGTCGGGTATGTGGCTTACTTATTTCTCTTATCCTAGTTCAGCGTACGATTGCCTCCTTGGTTCTCCTTCGTTCGTGCCCTAAATCGGTTGTCTGGCCAACGCAGTCCATGCTGCTGGCGCTCTCCCGGACCCAGAGCATCGAGGAGGAGGCCATCAACCAGGCTCGCCGTGCATGGGAGGCTGCCCGCGCGGCCAGGGACACCGAGGCTAGCGCGCGCGACGAGGCCATAGGTAGTGCCCGTCGTATTTTGGAGCTAGAGCGCGCGCTGGCAGACTAGGCCTCGGCGCATCCGGAGGCACTCGCCACGCTGAACACCGAGCATGATGGTCTTCGCTCCCATGTCTCCGACACCCGCAACGGTATGCCTCCACCAGCCTTGCTTCTTTCTTCATGTCCTTCGTGCTCGCTTGGTTCTGACATTGTATGCTGGTCCCTCAGAGCTTCGTGCCCAAGTCGACACCCTGAGGGAGGAACGGGCCGTGGCAGTTCGTGCATGCATCGACGCCCAGGCGGAGCGCGACCAGGCCGTGACGGCGAAGGAGGACGCCAAGGGTGTGAGTGCCCAGCTGGGGCAGCTCGTCGCCGATCTCCGCACTGAGGCGCAGGCATCTGCCCGGTGGATCGAGGTCCTGGAGTCCGCCCTCGTGGTGACGCACCGCGGAGGAAAAGGCCACGGAAGTTAACGGTACGCTTATTTCGACCATTTCCCATCGAAACACGCTGCTGTCGCGCTTCGGGATGTTGCGTGACACGGCGGGGGTGGTCCTGATGCGGCTCGGGTTTCCTGTGTCAGAGGACATCGAGCGGCTCCCAGGAGACCTTCACCGGGCGGCGGAGTGTTGCAGAGAACTGCGCACCATGGCTGTTGCAGTGATGGAGGCGCTCGAGGTGCCGACGAGTGGTGACCCCACGTGCCTTCCTGAGGAGCTTGACCGCATCCCCCAATGCGTCGGGGCCCTCGCGAAGCAGTCACTGGTGCGCGGCGTCCTGGAGGCCTTCATGTTGGTGCGCTCCCATTATGACGGGATCTGTTTCGACAGGATGGCCACCGGCTTCCCCAACGAGATCACTTAAGAAGCCCTGGACGTCCTGGCCGTGGAAGTCCAAGTGCCGGCCGAGCAGTTTGCCAACAGCTTGGTGCCTACGTTCGACACGCAAGGCAACCCGGTGGACGGCGCCGACCCCAACCCGGCCCTCTAAATTTATCTTCTTTACTTTTCTGTCTGTTTGATACTGTCATGCCCTCACGTAGAGGGGTTAAACTCTTGAACCTGATGGGAGCTCCACTTGATGGGGCTCTCGTGTTTGTAATAGTTAGCTTACTTTCTGCTTCTCTACTTTTCTTTTGTCACCTTTTTTTACCCCGTACTTGTGGGCTTCTTTGTGTTTAGACCCTCCGCCAGCCCCCGAGTGGTGCCTGTCTTCCAGTTTCTTCGCGAACTGGTTGAGGGGCGCCACTAAGACAGCCTTGTGGGGTTATTTTTTTGCTTTTGATAGTGGGTTTTGGTTGGTTTTGCCCCAAGCCCCCGAGCCCTTGAGCTCGGACACGAGAGGGGCAAAGTGGACCTTGGTGTTCTACGGAGCCCCAAGCCCTTGAGCTCAAGCGCGAGGTGGGCAAAGCGGACCTTGGTGTTCTGTCGAGCCCCCGAACCCTTGAGCTCGGGCGCGAGGTGGGGAAAGCGGACCTTGGTGTTCTGCCGAGCCCCCGCAGCGAAGCGCATGCAGCTACCTTTTTCCCTGGTGCAGGGTTGCAGATCAGCTTTTCTGGTTGGCAGGCCTGCGTTGGTGTCGGGTGACGGTCTTTGTTACGAGTCTGGTCTAGCTTTGGGTCCACTCTTGAGGTCTCCTCTGTGCACTGGGCCGAGCGGCGTATGGGCCATCCCGCAGGGTCCGGCCCCTCGGCTTGGCGGGGCGGGGGTCGGGCGAAACGGGAGTCTTCAACCCCGTCGGTCTCTGCCCAGGCTGGGGGTCGGGCGAGACGGAAGTCTCCGGCCCCCCATCGCCCTCTGGTCGGTCTAAGGGTCGGGCGAGGCGAGAGTCCCTGACCCCATCGCCTCTCTGCCATGGCTAAGGGTCAGGCGAGACGAGAGTCTTTGACCAGCAGAAGATGTGATCGCCTTTTGTTCGTCATCAGGCTCTCCTCTTGCTCATCGGCTGTTAACGGGCGCCGTGTCGGTGGGCCCCCCTAATTCATGACCCCCACACGATGACCGGACAGTTTTTTTGGGGGAGAGAGCGAGGAGGACGCAGACGGGAATTAGAGGGCGGTCGTGAAAGGGGCTGGTCGACGACTACCCCAATCATCAAAGTTCTTAAAGGCTCCACATCTTTGCTCGCACGAGAGCGCTCTGTGCCTCTGTGCCCCCGCGAGCTCTTCATGGTGCGACACTTGTCCTTTTGCTTTGTAAAAAAACACCTCCAAGTTTCTAATAATGAACCCGTACTCCAGCATATCAAAATATCTCACCACTTTGTTCCTCTCCCTCCCCTTGCTTGATACCGCCACCGCCGCCCCTAGCGTCCTTGCTCGTGGCCTAACCGCAGCTGCTCTGCCGTCTCCTCTCTCTTTCATTCTCCTACATGCCCGAATCCGACCTTGGCGGCCGTAGATTCGATGGCGATGGCAGCGGATCCAGCCAGTCTCCCTCGGTGGTTGTTTGTTCAGCGATGCCATCCGTGCCCTCTCCCACGCCCACTTCCTACGCGGTGGCCATGGCCTCTGTGGGGTTCGAGGTGGCGTGCGGGGAGATCTGTGGCGCGTTTTGCCACCCGCATCGCCTGGACCTTCTCCTGGCCTCGTGGAGCCCTATCGAGAGGCAGCAAATCAGGCTGACCTCTACCGCCACCTCGGTCTAGTGGACCCTCGTGCACGCGGGCCAGGAGGACAAGGTAAAAAAAGGAGGCTTCTTTCCGTTCTTCCACGGCGGTCAAGTGCTGGGGCCGTCGAAGCGGGACGCCGTCGTGGAGCAGGAGGCGGTGGAAGGAGGCACCACCGTGGCCGGCTACCACACCCTCGTCGAGGTCTTCACGCGTCGGAAGCAAGACCAACTCTTCTTCACCAAGCATGCCTACATGGCCAGGTTCAGGAGGAACCTGGACTAGGACATGGTCACTGAGCCCGCGAATCGTCGCATCCTTACCCAGAGGATACTAACAATTGCAGCCTTCACTAGAGGAAAAACGCCCATTCGTCCACCTCCCGTCTGTACCGGGTGCTTACCAACCGGTACTAATGTCAATTTAGTGCCGGTCGGTAAGCACAGTACCCTCAGGAACCATTTAGTACCAGCTCGTAACACGACCCGGTACTAAATTGTGGCATTCAGTACCGGTTGGTGTTACGAGCCGGTACTAAATGGTCCACGGGGGTTCCCGAGGCCCCTTTTGCATTTGGTACCGGTTGGTAACACCAACCGGTACTGAATGCACCACCTAGGGTTACTTTAAAAGGATAGCATCCTTCTCTCAACCACAAGTGCTCTATAGGTGGGGTGGTTAAGGAGGAATCGCGTGAGGGGGAGGTCGCGAGTTCGAGTCCCATGGACCGCGCAGGCGCATTTACGCGTGAAAAATTCGCGTGACTTGTGCGATTTCAAAAAAAAAAATTCATTTTTTTAGGCTCAAAATCATTTGGTACCGGTTGGTAATTGGCGCCCATCGGTACCGGTTGTTACAACCGGTACCGATGGGCGTGCCCATCAGTACCAGATTGCCAGTACCGGTTGCATAACCGGCACCGATGGGTGCCTAGCAACCGGTACTGGGGGCTTTTTTTTCTGCTAGTGCTTTTCTCATTCTTTGTTCAGTTAATAATCTGCTGTCTCCACGCCGTCCGCACCACGCTTGAGGACCTCCAGGACTGTAATTTTGTACCTTTGAGTGCTAATCAGGTTGAGGTGAATAATGAAATTCATGAATATGTCCAGTGGTTTGGAGTTAGAGATATCAAGAGCAATGGTTCATTCATAATTTTTTGTGCTCCTAAAAATACTTTGTTCCACCTTATATTTACTTTTTATTGAATTATTCTTTTTGCAGACAAAGAAAGGAGGAATCTGGATGAAAATGAAAATGCGGATTGGGGTTAAATGAGTTCTTGGCAGAAGTAGAAGAGTATGATAATGTTCTTTTTCTGTAAAAAAAATATACCATTCTCATGAAAAACGTCCCTGATAGCACAATGCCAAGGGCCTTGGATACAACCATACAGGTAAATCTTAGTATCTGACACCATGAGCTAATTGTAAGACAGAAAACTAAGTGTCTGAATGTTTTAAGTTTACTCTATGTACCTGCAGGACTGAGTATAATCTTTGAGTCGTAAATCACAAGCCTAAAATTTTTTGCGAGAATGTTGTTTGAATTTTTTGTTCTTTTAATTTTGTCTGTGCTCTTGCAATGGAGCGGTCAAGAAAAACCTGATGCTAGGCTAGGGGCTGGTTACATATGGCAAGTTAGAGGTACAAACAATCAAATCGTTACAAATTAAACTTGCACCTGCCAAATCTGTAGTTGCTATCAGGAGTTTTTTTTTGTAGGAGAATAAAAGCATGTTGGGTTTAACTTTGAGAAGTTTTAATCAGTTTTTTCATGTCACTAATCCTCCTAAACACAGAGCATTTTAACCTGTAAGAGAAAACGGATGCTTCTTTCTTACCTTACAGGTCTATGAGTAGCATTTTAAATTGTAGATAATTGAAAATGGAGTATATTCTATTATCTCACAGGTAAAATGCTCTGTGTTTGGTATATTCTAAACTGCTAATCTTATTTCTTATCTCTACTTGAGCTATGCTGCTAATTATCATACATCAACACCATGTTTTGGACTATATCAGATATTCTATTTAGTTTTACCTATGACTGTGTCTTTCCAAGTATCCTGCTCTTTCAGTTATGTTCACTGCTTTATATAACTAGAACAGGATGCGCGCTATCGCGCGCCTTTTATTAAGAACCTTCTATCTTCAACTGTAAGAAGAAATGAAAGGTAGAGAGAGCTAACCAGTTCAAACCAAATCTCACTTCTTAAATGGATACCGACAAAACAAGACAAAAGCAGGAGGGGTGAACCAAACTGGTAGAATTAACTAACATGTATAAAGTTGCTGGGTGCAAGGAGATAGCAATAAAATCATGTTTCAGACACAGGTAATTGTTGGACACAAGGAGATAGCAATAAAATCATGTTTCAGGCAATACCAGACAGGCAATTCAACATAGAAATCATGTGTCACATGTATTAACTGATTTAGAAAGGAATTACCATGCATAATGAACATGAACGTAGCAAGCTTCACGCGCCCTATAAATAGTTTCTACCATCCTATGCAAGTCAATGAAAATGCAAAAATCACTATACCATCAAACACATAGCAGTTAAACCGAGTAGGAAAATGAACTTGCACATATTTTCCTACCTGAACAGAAACCAGATTTAAACCAAATCAGGTAAATCTAGTGAAAATGAAGTCTGAAAACTAAAGCTATAATTCTTATCTTTGTAATCATAGAGAACCTAGCCTAAATGATGCCGATTCAATCCGTCAGTTATTTCTATTGACGTCAAATCAAGCTCTGCCCACATCTCAGGTTATCAGCAACACAAAAACACGTTTCCAATCATAGTAATTAACGAAAGAATACAATGAGCCTACACCTACAGTACAATGACCCCGCACAAAATCAGAAAATGAATGAATGAATGTCTAACCACGTCCTATATGTAGTCTAGTATAGTACACTATCTACATGACCTACTATTTCCCATCGCCAGACTGCTCTAATCTTCTTCTTCCTAACTCTTATTCTTGTTCTCCAAAACTGGCAACTCTGCACCAAAACAACAGATGATATTGAATTCAAGGCCACACTCTTATTAGTAAATCAAACATTGCCAAATAGTACTATCTACACGCCCTATTATTTCCCATCGTCGTCAGTCAATTCAGGCTGCTCTAAGGGCAAGGGCAATGGTAACAGGCCAAATAACATTCAGACTGCTACATTTTTCTCTCCATTGCCTGGCTGCCTGCCGTAATCTTCTTCCTTTAACTTGCTATGCTAGAATGGCCACCAACTTTTCTTGTTCTCCAAAACTGGCAACTCCACACCAAACCAAGAGGTGATAACGAAATCTGACCCTGCCTAGCCAAAACAGTGTGCTAACAAAAGAAATCAAACCATATAAAACATACTGGCAGACTGCATAAAGCTCAACAAAAGTACTGAAGCAACAACTGTGAGATCATTTTATTGCCAATTGTGCATGCATCAGAAATATATAAATGTTTCATATATGCAGCTACATTCATTAGCCATTCATCGCATTGCAGGGTAAATATCACTCACTCTAATATATAGTTATTATAAATATAGAGTAAACATGTAGTTATTATAAATATACAGCGGCGAAAACACTCAATATGGCAATGTGTACAAGATTTGTGCAGTCAGTAAATGGAAAAACCAAAATCAGTACTAAATGAAAGCGCCTACACCAAGGAAGACACTACCAAAAGCTAAGTAAGACACTCCCAAATTAGAACATGGATTTATTCCTTCAATGACTCTTAAATATGTATAATTGTTCACAATAATAACATTCTTTAACTACTCAGATGTCTCAAGTTGAAAACAAGCAGTCGCTAAAGATCCCATTCATACTTTAAATAGCAGAGCTTGATGCAGAGTGGCAGTAGGCACCTCACCTTTCTGTATTTAGGTTCACTCAACTACTCCAACATCTCATGTCAACGATGTTGACCGATTTCGCACCTATAAACAACCAGCAAAGCACGGATCAGGCCATTAGAGTTGCAACCAGAGCATACCACCCTTAATTGAATACACATAACATTTTATTACTGTAACCACCCCTAGAATAATGAAATTGAAATGAGTGACCTGAAAAGCATTCCACCAAAGATAACCAAGTTTTAATCCAGTAAAAATATATGGGCAATGACCATCAAACTACAATTGCAAAAAAAAAAAGTCCATCGGTGACTTATTTCTTTTTTTCTCACATGTAAGTTACATAATATAACATGAATACCAATTTCCATTCTTTGTTGATCGCAGTCTGCTTAACATGAATTATAAAGCTACAAAGCAGGATAAAAGAGAAAGAGACTCACACAAGATAAACAGAAACTTCCAGTTTATTTAAAAAATAGAACATATTGAAACCAGAACTGCTATTGCTAAGCAATCTACATAGCCATTAGTTCAGGTTAATAATGTCTTGACACTTCCCTTCATGCAGAAAAAATATCAACAGAAGCTGAACTTAAGATAAGCTTTACGGTTTCATATACAAAATATATTAGCATTTAGCAAACATTTCTTTATATTCACATCATAGCGTGTAACCCATCATCCTTGCAGGAGCAGATGAGCAATCTACATCCACAATGAGGATTTTTTCAGATCTATAACTTTTTCATGGAGAGAAAGAATCCCATCAAAACGAAATCCCTTTCCTTAGCAAAATTAACACATCAATGAATTAATAAATCACCAGATCATGAATTAATAAATCATATTAACCATTTTCAACTCATCTGAGCTGACTATCTTAATCCATTTTGTGTATAGCATCATATTTCTATGTAGATTGTCCACATGGCCACATCGAACTAATTACGCAATAGAAATATGAAACCTAGTAATATCAGGACCCTTAATATGTACAATTGTTCCAAACAATAACTACTCATATGTCTCAAGTTGAAAACAAGCACAGCTGGATCTAGTGGCAGTAGGCATCTCACCTTTCTGTATTTAGGTCCACTCAACTACTCCTAGATCTCATGTCACCAACGTCGACCGTTTTAACACCTATACACAACCAGTCAAGCACGGATCAGGTCATTAGAGTTGCAACCAGAGCATAGCATGCTTAATTGAAATAACGAAATTGAAATGACAGTGACCTGAAAAGCATTCCACCAAATATAACCAAGTCTCAATCCACCAAATATAACCAATGAAAAGCAATAGTATGGTCAAGCAGCAGTAATAGCAGTACAACCACCATTTCAAGAGACGCATGATAAATTAACTAAAACATCAACAATTCAAGTGTCTATCCAGCATGCACTTGAACATTATCATTACACATGCGAGCACCATAGCTACCCTGGCGATCAGCAGTATAGGCGTTTTGTTTGGCATTATATCAGACATTACAACACATCCGAGCACCTTAGTTATCCTATCGATCAGAGGTGTCTATCCGGCATCATAAGCATCCAATATTACAGCATGTCTGATCACCATGATCAAGGATTTAAAATGGACAAGTAGTATCCAAAGCTACCAAACAATGAAGCTGGTAGCTTTGAATACTAACCGAAATGAGAAAAAAACTAACAGCTGATGCCACACGACTTGCAATCACATCCTTTCCAACACACTCAAAAGCTGGCCATATGTGATGGAGGCAAAATGACCATGAGCCCTGCTGCTCATGCGCCCGTGTTTGGGCTGCAAAATCCAACATAATTTTTAGTAAAACAGCAGATGCCAGATGGCTAGAGGAATATTTAGATAAAGGAAGATAGACATCAATGCACATCCATATGAAATGCCTCTAATCATGACCAGAAAAGTTCTATATGCACATATACTAATCATAGTAACTAATGCCTGCTGCCCTTGCCTTTGAATTGTTCTATTTTTTTTCAGATATCTTCAGCTAAACTGGTTCAGTTTAATTATTATCAAGCAAAGCTTAACTGGGCAGGTTCCTTGACAGTTCCTTCACAGATGGTGCTTATGGAAGGTGGGAAGTAAATGCTAGTAACAAACCAAATAAAGAAGACACGGACTCACCTAAAAGTGACTATTCTACTGAATAAACCTCTAAGGTAGAAAGGTACTGATTTAGCCCAAGTTCAATCACTGGATGGTATAAAGCAACTACTGATTTAGCCCAAGTTCAATCATCACTGGATGATGTGTAAAAACCAAGAAAAAAGGCACAGAAAAGCACCTGGTGCGATCAGCGGTACCCGGACCACCGCCACTTGCATCATTGCCATCTTTACCTTCATCATCAGTGAAGAGCTTCTTGGAAACCTGTTTTTCAGGGGATGGGCGAGACCTACAAATAAAAACATATACCTCATGTTTAGCAACAACCAAACAAAAGAACCAATAAAGAAGCAATAAATGAGTAATATGCTGTTAACAGAGGTGACCTCTTCTTTGCAGAGCTTTTCTGTGTCTTTGTAGAAGAATCAACAGGCACAACTGAAATGGAAGACAAAGCCTTCTCCTATAGCAAGGAATGCCAAAATTAGCAGTGGTGTAGCCTAAATTAGCATAACAGAAAATAATAAAAACTACTATTGCAGTAAGGAATGTTTAGCCACAGGGAGTAATCACCTTAGCATGAGCAGTGGTCCTCACACTCTGTGGAGTCTCTGGTGGTTCAAGAGCACATATGGATCCCTTAGTTGGTGTGGCGCTAGAGGCAAGGCTGGTTTCAGAAGCAGCAGGCTGGGAGGATACAACAAAGGCATGGCTTTTCTGAGGGGTGTCCTGAACACTGGTGCCTGCACCTCCTGAAAGCATGAAAGACGACGCCTGGGACCCTTCTGGTGTTTCTGGAATGACAGCACTTCCATCACTAATTTCCCCTATCACTGCATTAACTTGAAAGGTAACATTGCCAGAGTCAATCGTGCTCTCTGTAAAGCTGACACTCCAAATAAATGTCTTTTCAAGCAGGCCTGTAATTTCATCAGGGATAAACCCAACTGGGTTATCAGCAATAAGAGTGTCAGCTGTCTTTTTTGTGAGGCGCTGGGCTTGCCGCCCAAATAGAATGAACTCTGCATCGCCTGTCTCATCCCCAGCAAGGATAGATAATTTGTATCTGCATGGATAGATGAATCAGAAAACCCAACATAATGTAGCATAGTCTAAAGAAGGTGTCTCTAATAAGAGCAAGGAACGGACCTCTGCGTTGGCTTTCCAATGGTAGCACACTTAGGATTAGTGCACCTGTATGAATCACCATGTCGCTTAGTTGTTTTCATACAACTCTTGCACGCATTGTACCACCAGGAACCATCAACTTTCTTTATAGTCACAGTAATCAAGAACTCACTTTTCTGTACAACAGGAGGCAAAAGTAAGGAACAACTCATGAGCAGCACCATACATGCATGTAACGCTGAGATAACAGTACCTTGCATTCAAATGGATTAAGGTTTATGATATCAGAAATTTTCTTATCCACAGGAGCATCTTTCTGGACAGAACGCACCACAGCCTCATCCCAACTAATTGGCTTGTGCACAGCCATCGCACTGCACAAGACAGAGAAAGGCCAATATCAAATTTTATAATAGCATCACAACTTACCAACTATGGTCAGTAATTTGACAGATTTTAACTAAACTGCTGTTGTGGTCTTTTCATTTCCTTCATGTTTAAATCTATACAACAATTGTTATTTTTTAATTTGTACAGCAGCAGCAGCATGTTTCTGTAACCACCAAAAAGCGGGAGATTTTTTTTGCTAACTACAGAGGATAAACAGCTATCTTTCAATTTTGGTTACCTCTGCATAAGCTTCTTTGCTTCATGGACATCGGGATTTATGTACCACTTGCATGATGCACCACCAGACAGCGACAGACCTCCATAGCTTTTGACAAAAGTACCAACAAAGATCACCACTTGTGGAGAAGTTTGCCCATCACTATGCACTTGCTCCGCTGGGAATGAAGTGGCTCTCTCTTCCCAAAGCACAACATTTAACAGAGCACCGCTGTAAAACAAATGTACCAAGGGAAGCATATGTTAGCACACAACACAATATATGAAAATAAACAGCAACATGCACAAAGGATGTGCAGGACAGAGCTAACCTTGGGACACATATAGTGACAGTCCTCTTCATGTTCTCACTTGATCCTGCAGCTGTTTGTGCTTCCCCAATAGTTGAAATAGCAATGATGACTCCAATAACATCTATTTAAAGAAGCAACATTGCATCAACTACTGTTATTAAAATGTTGAAGCACCTAGGAGATAGAAATTTCCATTACCTGAGCATAACACTTTACTGCCCACACGTGCCCGTAACTCGTCCATGGAAGCAAGGGAGTAAGTGTACAGGGGAAAAGCAGGGGGGATATCAACGACCTCCTCAATCTTGGTCCACTTAGAAAAGGAAAGCATGAGATCATTTGCAACAGGCTTGTAGTTGTCGCCGGAGTTCTTGACTCGAAAAAAGTTGAAGTTGTAGACACCTCCTTCCTTCACGCATTGCTTGAAGTGATCACTGGCAGCAGGGTAGATCTGGGCATGCATGTTGTTGCCCTGTGGAAGAAAATGAAACCAGAACAAATGAGTTACTGCAAAAAAACACATTGCCAATCCAAACTAAGCAACACAACTTTTTTTGGGTGAATACCCCTACCTCCTCATCAATAAGAACCATATTAGTGTGCAGCAACCTCTTCGCATCATGAGGATGATAGAAGTCCCAAAGCCTCGAGACACGCACGGAAATGCGTTCATTGCAGTTTCCAACCATAAGATGGGGAAGCAGCAGATCTCCCATCTTCAAACATAGGAGAATCATTTAAGCAGTGATAAGCTTATCAATAATATGATCAGATCAGTTTTACCAGCAGTAAAGGGAAGCAAATAATGGAGTATAAACCTTAGACAAAAAAGACAGTTCAAGCAGACCACCCAGACCAGCCAATCAGCAACAAAAGGAACACAAGTCTTAATAATCAGCCATCATAAAAAATCAACAATAGAAGGCAACACATGTATCAACAATTGAACATCATAAAAAAACAAATAGGACCACAAAAATTATGTACAAAAAGGAGTTATTCCATGTCAGGAGTACTAAGCTGATGCTGCATTAGCAGCATCTAGGACTTCCTGGTACACCACGTTTCGAGTCTGAGATCCACAAGAACCATCATCATTTTCAATCAAAATTCTAAGGCCAGTTCTAGATGTAGCTCTTGAAACTGCAACATAAAGTTGGCCATGTGTAAAAACTGGTTTCTTCAAGTAAATGCCTACACTTGATAAGGTTTGACCCTGACTCTTATTTATTGTCATTGCATAGCACAATCGCACAGGGAACTGTCTTCTTTGCAGTGTGAAGGGCCATTTTACATCTGTCGTGTTAAGAGCAGTTCTAGGTATGAAGACACATTCGCCAACATTAGAACCAGTAAGTACCACACACTGTAGCAGGCGCTGACCAAGTTCAGTAATAAGTAATCTAGTTCCATTGCATAGGCCCATATTTTGGTTCAGGTTTCGCAAAAGCATCACTATGGCACCTTTCTTAAGCACAAGTCTATGGGAAGGGAAATTGTTCACTTCAATTGAGTTGAGGAATTCAGTAGGGTAGAGTATATCAAAATCAGGGATCTGTTCAGATGTTTTAGTTATTGTGTCACAGCTTATGTAGTCTACACTATCACCAGGGAGCATTGAGACAACATGTTTATTTATTTCATCAACCGTCACATTATTTGGACACACAATGGCTCGTGAAGCTAGATACCTAGGGTCCTTGTAATTTGATAACAAATCAGGGTAGACCTCAGATACAAGGGCAGCAATCTTATCGCCATCAGTATGAATCAGCAGATCATCAGGAATAGTAACCCATGAGGCCTCTCGTTCTTCCCCCTTTTTTCGACAGGGGCAGTACCATCGCCAATAGATAAGACCCACTTGCTAAAGTGGTCAAGTTCAGCTCGCTGGTTTCCTTCTAAAGCAGGATTTAAAAGTCTCATGTTCATATGCAGTTTTAGAAGAACCACATGTTGCCATAGCTTAGAGTTCGTAATAGATGCACCAACCACAGCAGATCGTGAACCCTTGCGCACTACAGGTAGAATTTGTCTAAAATCACCACCAAGAACGACAGGCTTGCCCCCAAATGGAAGCAAGGCACTGGCAGGGTTGTGTTCAGAAAGGATATCTCTCATAGTTCTATCCAACGCCTCAAAACATCGACGGTGTGTCATCGGTGCCTCGTCCCATATAATGAGAGCAGCCACTTGTATAAGTTCAGCAAGCATAGTACCTCTTTTAACACTACATGTGGCAGTTTCTGTAATGTCGAAAGGTATTTTAAACCTAGAGTGTGCAGTTCGTCCCCTAGGCAGTAGCAGAGATGCTACACCAGAGGAGGCAACAGCAAGTACAATCTTCTTTTCAGATCGTAACTTTGCAATCATAGCGTTCCACAAGAAAGTTTTGCCAGTCCCACCATGGCCACACACAAAGAAAAAGCCAGCAGACCCACTAAGAACACGTTCAATGATTGTATCAAACACTTTTGTTTGGTCAGCATTTAATTGTAACACCAATGAAGAAGCATGCATAGACAGCATCAACGGTTCAGGACTAAGCTCATCATTAATTAGCCGGTTATCACTGGAACTGTACTCACTTGTTGTCAGCTTTGGTAAGTTGTAGGTATGTATGTTGCCACCACTATTAGCAAACAAATCTGTTAGTTTCTGTATAAGTAGGTTCATCAGTTGTTCTTGTGGGACAACATAATTTGGGTTCCCAAGAGCATTCTTCAGTCCTTTCTGGATGTCATCGGTAAAGTAAACCCAGTACTTGTCAAATAAAGCACGAACATCACTAATAGAACAGAAAAGAACCACAGTGACAAACAAATGTCTAAGTTGATACGAAGATGCAGATACTATGGCCTCGTCAAACAAAAGGGTCCATTCATTATCGCTCTCAAGCAGACCTCTCGCTTCACACGCTTCTCGAAATGTACTGTACACTACATTGTTAAAGGTTCTCACATCAGGATAGTTTGTTGCGCCTTTAACTATCATTAGTAGCATTCGCAGGTAATAAAGCTCTCCAGCAGCAGGATGCACATAATACATACGGCCAATCTTGGCACAAGGAGCTCTTTTTCGCCAGCAACGGTCAGAAGCAACCCAGGTCCATTTTTTTGGGAAATCACAATATGACAGATTCCTAGCATCCTCATGTTTTGAATTCGCATCGAACCACGCAGTTAGCATTGTGCTCTTTGCAGCAGGGCTAGAAAGTAGAGCATGCAAGTCAGCCCCTGGCTCATACCGCACATGATTCATCCCTGGAAGGTGGACACATAATCGCTCTACCGGAGGCACTCTATAGTGAATGTCAAATTCAAAAGCACGCCATAGAGCCTCACAGGCAGACAAAAATCTAGCGTCAATATATTCTTGTATTTCGTTCCGTGGAGCCAATTGTGGTCCGGGAGATGCATTAGACGTCTTTGCAGTCACCTCAAAGTAAATTTTGGCTCTATCACTCCCCTTTGTAACATATTTAAATAGGTATTTGATCATGTTTGATTTATTACACCATTCCACATTGATGTGTGCGTTGTACTTTTTCAAAAGGTTCATGTTATATGGAACAACATTCCTGTTATCTAGCCTGACCCCATTTTTCACAACATATCTATCATCGTCTCTACGCCTGTAGATAGTAAAACCAAAGTCATCAACAATAGTCTCATCCTGAAATGATTTAGGGAAATTTTTTGAACACTTGTTTTCTTTCATGCAAGGGCATTTTGGGTTGTCGTCGCCACATGGACCGTGTATCATAAACTCGTCCACTAATGCATAACCTAGTGGGTCAATATTTATGTCAGGGATTTCTGCACAAATAAAACCATCAATGAAGGAGGCACTAAACTCTGAACGAGCATCAGCCAACCACACAAGGCAATGTATATGGGGCAGACCACGCTTTTGGAACTCAACAGTGTACAGAACTGCATAAAGAATGGCACACATCAAACAAACTAACTACATAAACAGAACAGCAATACCAACTATCTATTCTAAATCAGGCCTCACCTGCACGAACTGCACCAAACGTCCTACCCTCCCGGATATCGTCTATGAACTCATCAACCTTCATATGGAAAACTCGTACAACCAAATCGGAGCGGTCAGAAGGCTGCTGGCCAGGTTCGTATCGCATCGCATCTGCAATTTCTTTCCACTTAGTGTTGCATGTGAATGTCACAAAAAGATCAGGAGGGCCAAAGACCCTACATATGGCCATTGCATCCTGATAGTTCATCACAAAATACCTCCTCCCACCAGTAAAAGTGGCAGGCACAACAGATCTACCACCAACAGAATCAGCGCTAGTAAAGCCCTTATCAATCGCATCTGCTATGCCCTGAACAGATTCGTATCTCAGCTCTTTTTGGTGGTCAGCTATCCATTTTAGCCTAGAACCTTCAACCGTAGAGTAGAAATCAACAACTATTTGATCACTCAATCTACCATAACATGTGAATGGATTTGCTTCATTTAACCTGTAGTGCATATGGAATCTACCGAACTCGAGCATTGTAACGTATTTACGAAGTACACCTTCGTCGCCAGCATCTGAATACCTAATGCCAAGATGGAAGCCAGGATCACCATAAGGAAACAACAATGGGTACTGCAGAGCCATGTAGCATGGATGCAAACAGGAAACACGCTTCAACCCACTGTTTCTATCATGCACAAGGACGTCATATGTGTACTCATCAGCCGAATAATCACCCACTATAATCGCTGCAATCTCACCACTCGTTGGTAGATTGTATTGTACATCATCTCTCGAGTTGCATCCTAGTAGTCGCAACGTCACTTTCTGGTCACCCTCTTGATCTAAACGATCTCTAGCGTACCGAAATGCCTTAACAAGGCTGTTGTGTTCATTTAGCATTTCCAGCAAGGCAAGCACAATGGTTGGGTCTGGTTGGTTAGCAGCAGCCGCGTCAGCCTCGAACAAGCCTAAACGGTTACGCACTTCGTTTTCGGTATCGTATATATAAAGCTGTGCAAACTTGGGTTTCTCCTTACGATGTGGGATCAGGGAACCAATTCGATGGTGGACAACTCCATTAATTTTGAAGACATAAGGAGCAGTCCCATTGTTTATCGTGTTATCAATATTTGCACCCAAAGAAGTGAATGCAAATAAGGAATTGTACGATCGAATCTGCCTAATAAATCTCTTTGATCGTGCATCACCATCGAATTTTAACAAGTCATTTAGGGGAGCAGGTGGCTTCTTGTAAGGTCTTATATTAATCTTACCCCCCCTACAGCAAAGGTTGTACACAATTTTTCTTTTCGATACAATAGAAGTGTTCTTTACTCGTTCGTGAAACCAAAAGGTAGCACCACAGTATGGGCACTGATGGGTTGGGCCACCAAAGTAGGACTGCTCAGGGTAAGCCTCTACATGTGTATAGTAAAAGATCAGAACTGCTGGAATAGCAGGAAGAAAATAATTCTCCAATCAATTTTTAAAGAAGCCCGGTTACAAACTGTGACATCTCTGATGTCAAATTAACTAAAAAGTGCGTTTAAGATTAATGCAACAGAGATTTAAGATTAGAATCCAAAATCCCTCAAAAATTCACCAAAATTCAAACTTAAACTCCAAAAACAGGGATTATTTGGCACCAACCAAAAACTCGAGATTTTTGTACTAAACTTGAAAATCTCCCAAAATAAAAGTTGTTTGGCATCATAATTAAACCCTAGTCACTGTTTGGAATTTTTGAAAATTTTGTGGTTTAGTCCCTCAAAAACTCAAATTACCGGTTTAGGCACATTTCTGTTTTTGGGCTTTTTGAGCTTGAAAAACTTCGAATTTCAAGTTCATCCCAAAAAGGAAGTTGTGTCCCATCTCTCAATCTACAACTTTTATTTTTGCACTTTTTCAAGTTCAGTTCAAAATTTTGGAGAAAATTCGAATTCAAACCCGGCGCTCCCCGGGCCGTGAACAGTGCCCCTGGCGCGCGCCGCGGCGGCCAGAGCTCGGCCGCCACGCGGCCGGCGCGCGGCTCAGGCGGCGCTGACGCGGCCAGGGCGCGGCGGAGCGTGGCGCTCGTCGTCTAGCGCTTGTCCGACCACTGTGGAGCCGTCGAGTCGCCGCCGTCGCCTCCCTCCTCCTCGCGCCGCGGACGCCATCATGGCGGTCGCGCGCGTCGCGGTCGCGCGCGCGCGAGCGCGCTGCGCTGGCGCTCTGCTGGCGCTAGGAGCCGCCCACATCGCGCCAAAACCGCTGAGGAAGATCCCCACTTCAACACGCCGCGATCCCCCTCGCCTGCAGCGCCCTCCCCACTCGCGCCGAGCTCACTGTGCGGCCATGGCGGGTCGCGTCGAGCATTAACGCGCTCGCGCGCTCCCGAGGCAATGCCGCACTCCCCTCGCGCACTCGAGCACCCCACTGAGCTCCCCACTCACTCCACTCGCTCGCTCAAGCCTCCAGAGAGCCCACTCGCGCACTCCCCCTCCTTCTTCTTCCTCGCGACGCGCAAGCCGAGCTTGACTCGTTCGTGAAATTCGTCGCGCACACGCAGCCATTCCCAAATCCACTCCGCACAGAGCTAGACCATTCCCCTAGCTCCATTTCCCCCAACTTTCCCCAACACATTGCCCACTCCCCGGCTTGAATTTCCGAGTTCCCCCAAATCGGGTTTTCCGGCCGTCGAACCACCTCACCGTCGAGACCCTACTCCGAGCCATCCCCGAGCTTCCCCGAGCACGGCAACAGCTTCCCCAAGCCCTGTTGAAGCTCACGGACCCCTCAGCCCTCCTCGAGCGACTCCGAGCTCGCCGGCGTAGATCCCGCAGAGGCCGCGCCGCCACCTCCTCGTCGCCGGCGTGACTCCGGCAACCCCCGACCTCCCAACCGTGCTCAAACGACTCGTGGTGAGCCAAGGACCATTTCCCCCCACTTCCCCGAGCCCAGTTCGCCGTGGTTTGCCCGGCGCAACTCCGGCGAGGTCCCAGGGACCTTTCTTCATCTTCTTCCTTTGTCCAGGGGCCTCTGCGCAAAAACCAGGGGCTTCTTCGCGAAAGTTTGAAAGTTCTAGGGTTCTCGGTGAAAATAGATTCTTACCCTAGATTTGATTTTTCCCGAAACTTGTAAAATCGATTAAAAATCGTAGAAAAATCAGAAAAATATGCAAAAATACTCTCTGGAATCGTTAGAGTCTAAACTACAATCTCTATTAGACATGTGTATGCTTTTGGTGAACTGTTGTTGAATTAAAAATCAAACTGTGAAAACCTAAAGTTGTGCACCATTTCAAATCCAGAGCTCCGCTGGGGTTGAGCTTTGGATATGTTGTTAGTAGTGGTTTTGGACAGCTTGTGTCCAAAGGAGACTCAAAAATATGATGTGTAGCTCCAGTTATAGATTTAAATGTGTTTTCTGACTTTCTGCAGTAAAGAAATTGTTAAAAATAATTTGTGCCGCGAAAAATCATCATTTTGCTCCTGAGAACTTAAAACTTGTTAACACACATGTTAAAAATGAGAAACTTAATTTTTGCTCTGTTTAGAATGGCAAATAATTAAATATGTGTTTTTGGATAGAAAAATAATGAGGACTACCCAAGGGTTATTTTGAGCCACCACTTGGCCAGAGCCCTCCTCATGATATTGCTTAGCCTTGGTAGGAAGATCTCCTGAAATAGATAAAATTTCAATTTATTATGCCTTTAATTCACTTCCTGCAGCTAGCTGTTTATAGATTTTTAATAAATTATGTGTAACTCGAAATTAGCTAAATTTTGGAGTGAGCTTAGCTCTTATACTCCAGTAGCTGTCATAAAGTTTATGGCTAAAATTGATGAACAGAAATGAAGAAACAAAAATGGGAAAGAATCTAGGTGGAAATTGAAATGTATAAATGAATAAACCTTTCTGAGTAATTAATTGAAATAAAATGGTTAGAATCTGAAATTCAGAAACAACCACCCTAACTTGTGAAGAAATAAATAAAATTCTTTTATATATGTACACAATCACCATCGAATTCAACTAAAACCTTTTTCACACCGACACCTTGCTTTGGTGGAGAAAATGCAAATATCTAAGTATGTCTAGGTGAATATGGCCTTCAAGGCCCTAGTCTTAGCATCAAAAGGGCAGCCGCCTTAAAATTATGCGTATCATGTAGAAGGCGTTCTACCGGACGGCGACTACACCCTCGTCCCCGCAGAAGAGGAGCAAGTCCCGGAGCCCGACTCCGGTGCAGACGTGACCAACACAGGAGCTAACCCCCAGCCCGAGCAGGAAGGCAAGCCCCGGAGCATGACCTAACATTTCTAAATATTGCACTTTGAATTCTTTATGTTCGTGCATTTACGTTTCTAGGAGTTGATTGAATACCATAGCTGCAATATTTTCCTAGTACCTATGACTTGCAATACTAGTATGAAAGGATCGATAGAGCATTGCTATAGGTTCGTTACAAGTCGAGTGATTTCCTGTCACTCGCGAGACATAGGAATTGCTTGTCTTTACTTATGTTGGAATCATAAGGATTGACGGGCGGGATGATAGATGTAGATCTCCCGTCCGTGTATTGATAATTGTTTAAGGTCGAAATGTGTGGTAGAGTGTGTCAAGTTTTTGAACGTACCGCATACATGCCGGTATATGGGAGCCGGTAAGCCCGGTACCAGATTGAAGCAGCTAGGGCCGATAGCCATCTCTCCTTGGAAACTTTGTTTTCCCTTGCCGTACACTCGTGGATGTATGCGTGATGCTGTGAGTGAAGCAGTAAACCTTCATCCTAAGGAAGTGGACCCGGTTCCGAATTGTGGATAAATGGGAAAGGTTGGGAAATGCTTGTACCTTTTATCGCAAGCAGAGTATCCGTGTGTGTTGGGTTTCCCCTGGCCAGGTAGCACAAATTCGGTTCGAACTGTCCGCTTCTCGCGGTTAATGAGACTGCTTGACCGCCTTGCTACATCGAGTAATAAGTGGAATTCTGAAATTGTGAATTTGTTCTATGAATTAAATTGTATTGCACCACTTGTATGCTTAGAGAGGATGCTAATCTAGAATGGTTAAAATTACTAGAATGTGATGCTAAAACTTGAAAGTAAGGATCTACTTTTAGTTGCTTTTTGGCAAACAAACCCACCAGCCAAAAGCCTCTCATTGTCTAGATGTCGGTGATGTAGTTTTCACCCGACGGGTAAGCCTTGCTGAGTATTAGTATACTCAGCCTTGCTTGTGGCATTATTTTACAGGTATCATTCTGGATGTGGATGCTATGACTTGGCCTGCCCAGGTTCCACCTGGCTGGCACATCGAATGGGTCCCGTCCTCTGGCGAGGATCGGGAGGAGTAGCTTCGTGGCAGGCTTCATCACGGAGTTACTTGTTCAGTCGTTAGATCATTTTACTTCCGCTGCAATGAACTTTTAAATTCAGTTGTTATGAACTTTAATTTCCGCTGCAAAACTTGTGTACTCTGATTTTAAGTTCGAACTCGATTTGTAATAACTACTTTATCTATGTGTGTAATTTAATTTGGGAAATGTTGTAATCTCTGGAACTCACCTTCGTGTGGGCCTGCTGCTGTTACGATCTAGTTTAGTACGTGGTTTAATCGGGTTTAATCCGACGGCGCTCCAGCTTATTCCGGATTAAGTGCCTGACTACATGATTAGTGGTCTGAGGGTACTTAACTTGGAATAATTTCGGAGTGGTCCGCCACAGCTGGCATCAGAGCCGAAGCAGCAGCCCGGAGAGAGCAACAAACCTTAATAAACAAATTTTTGAATAAAATATTGCCAACTCGTGCTTCCGATGCGCTTTGCAAAGGAAGGATAAGTTAGGACCGTTAAGGATGTTACCTAGAGCGTGAAGCCTATGTGGGTTAAGGGATCACGATATGATAGGTGGCAAATAGTATATTATACTGACTTCCAGCACTTTTCATTCTGTCATTTACATTCCGCAATGGTGGGCGCAAGGTACGGCGATTGCTGTAACGTACCACGGCACTATATGAAAATATAGTGGCGGCACATAGTCAATACGCTGTGATGGCGTATGAAACTAGAATAGGATGGTGGGCGCAAGGTACGGCGATTGCTGTAGCGTACCACGTCATCATATGCAAATATGGTGGCGGCACATAGTCAATACGCTATTTCAATAGCGTATGAAACTGTCAATATGTCGCCTCGGTGACATATGAACATTGCTCGTTCAATGTTAAACGTTCGGGTACCACCTCTATAGTGGGTGGTAATGAATGGAGACGCTTTCGTGAGTGCTGGCACGAAAGGTTGATTATATATGCTCTGGGATGAAATTTTCTGCAGGTACACTAACCGCGAACCCGTAAGTTGAACGGTTAGAAACTTCCGACTAGTTACTATAAGGAGAGACGAATATCGCCTAGCCACCGGCACTAACTTCGTAAGCCAAAAGTTATTGGCATGTGTGTTTGTGAGATCGAATAGGCCGCTCATGCATCGCATCTCACTGAATTAATCTCAAATTTAATTTTTGACCAAGTTGAACCGCCGTCAAAGAAACTGAAATCAAAACTCAAAACCCCGCCAAGAACAGTCTGTTTGCACCCTTAATTCGAAATCGAAAACGAGGTCAAATGAAAAAGTGTTCAACATGAAAGTTGTCATGAATGTTATAAAGTACATGCTGGAGAAATTTCAATGAAAATGGATCAGTAAAACTGGAGTTATGCTAAAAATTGTAACCCCCTGTCTGCTGGAATTCCTGGGGACAGTGAGAAAGAAGTTGAATTTTTACACCATCTTAATGACAGTTTCTGCCCGAACCTCCAACATGAAACTTGTTAGGAAATACTTAAACTAAGTTCTGGCCAAATTTGAGAATTTTTGAGCTTACAGATTTCGAGTTTTGTAATTTTTACCACCTTACACAGAATCTGTTTTGTTTTGGCGCTAACCGGTTCTCACCCTTGCCCCGTTTTCTTTTGGTTCAGATGGCCTCCAACGCTGACCTGGCTAGCTACCCCAACGACGTGTCCTTCTCTGACTGTCTGGGATGGGAAGGATTCCCCAGTATCCTGTGGTCGGTTCTTCAGGCTATGGACTACCCGACGCCGCCGCAGTACGAGAGGACGATCATCCGGGAGAGAGGTGTGGTTCGCTCCCGCGTGCGGTTGGTGGTGTACCGCCACCCGCCGTGTCCTAGCTCTCCCACCTGGACGGTGGAAGTGCACGGGCACCACATGGAGACTACGTGTGAGCTAGCTGCCATGAACGGCATCAGCTCCTTCGTTACCCAGAACCAGGAGTTAGTGGAGCATCAGTTACTTGGTTTGTTTCCGCCGACTCAGCCGGACGACCCTCATTGGATGAGACGTTACTTGAGTTCCCCTCTGAGGATGGCGGAGAGCCCCGTCGCAGCAGCCGCCTTGATGATGAGGTGGATACGGGCATACCACAGGGTGCAGGCACTTCTTAGTCGGTCACAGAGCGAGTTGCTCCGCACGGCTATGGACATGTCCACTCGCGCCCGTGACCTAGGGGTTGAGAGGACCTCTTTGTCCATAGAGGTGACTACTAGGGATGCTATGATTGCTGACCTAGAGAGGCAGCTCAATGACCTTCAGATTGCTCACAACAACACCCAGAACGAGTTAGCCCAGACTAGGGACGAACTTGAGGAGGTACATGGCACTTTGCAGCATGCCAACGCCATGCTTGCTGCCCACGACGCTCAGCACCTCTTTGATGAGCAAGGAGGGGACATAGATGGTGAAGGAGAGGCCCCCGACTCCGACATGGACACCGAGGACGACATGCCTCCCCTTCCCGCCCCACCTTCCCCCATGGGCAGCGAGGCTACCGCTAACAACCTTGATGATTTTTAGAGTGGTAGTAGCAATGACTCCTCCGCTAGGCCTAGAATTTTGGCTTCATGATGTAATAGGCTAGATGGAGTTGAGCTCCTCATGTTAACTTTTGTGGCATTGTAACTTAATGGTCTGAAACTTGATGTTGATGTAAGGGCTGTATTGAAAACGTTCTGCAGCTTTCCTTTGTTTTAATTATTCATGGTTCTTCCTTTCATTTCTGGGCTGTGATGTGAACTAGAAAGTTGTTTGGAATTTATCAAACTAATTGATCACCAAATTGCAACCCCATTGGGTAAGCGAAATAAATATGGCAATTAAAACACTACAGCTCGGCCTGCTGAAAAACAGCAAACGCAGAGAGCTGAGGTTTGAATTTTTCGGCTTAGTTCCAGTCCGAATTTGAACTTGAGCCCAACATGAAAGTTGTAGAGCATGAAATTTTCGAGCTACTGACCGAACGGGAGCTTATGACTTGTTTCCTGTTGGGAGATATGAATTTTCTCCCAAAACTGCGTGCTGATTGTCATTCTGCGCAGTATACTTCAAATGTTGTCACATTCGACCTTGTCATTTATTATGCAAGTTTATGAAATGTGGCTAATATAAGTCCCTACTGCAGATGGCAATCACCCGTAGCGGTCACGATGCTAGTGGCTCCAATGCTAACCAGCAGGGGCCTGAGGGGCAGCAACAACCACCGCCTCCTCCTCCCCCGCAGCAACCTCCGACGTGGCAGCAACTGTATGCCACCCAGACTGAGATTCTTCGGAACCTGCAGCATCAGCAGCAGATGATGCAGCAGCGAATGCTGCAGCAAGGAGGACAACGGGCCCCTCAGCCTCAGGTGGCCCGGTACGAGGATTTTCTGGCGACGCACCCGCCGATTTTCTCTCGTGCCGACGAGCCTTTGGAAGCCGACACATGGATTCGAGCTATTGAGTCCAAGTTCACCATACTGGCCACGCCTTGCACCGCCGATCGCAAGGTCGTGTTCGCGGCGCAGCAGCTCCGCGGCCCAGCTCTCCTTTGGTGGGAGAACTACCTGGCCCTGCAGCAGGAGGGTCACGTAGTCGAGTGGGATGAGTTCAAGGCTGCTTTCAAAGCTCATCACATTCCGGCCGGTCTGGTGGAAAGAAAGCTGAATGAGTTTCTAGCGCTGACCCAAGGTACTCGCACGGTGCTGCAGTACGCCCAGGCCTTCAACGGTCTGTGCCCTTATGCTGGTCACCATGCTGACTCCGACGAGAAGAAGCTTGAAAGGTTCCGCCGTGGCCTGAACACTAAGCTGAAGGCGCAGTTGGCCACTACCCGTGCTCCCACGTACGGTGATCTTGTCAACCTCGCCATTGCTCAAGAAGACGCCAATACGGTGCACAAGGCGGAGAAGAAGAGGAAGACTCCCGCTGGCCCGTCTAGCTCGCAGCCCCAGAGGTTCCGCCTGGTTCCCCCGGCTCCACAGCAGGGACAGTCCAGGGCACCTCAGGGAGGTGGTTGGGTTGCTAGGCCGCCACAGCCTAACGCGCCTCGTTTCCCTCCACCGCCGCAGCAGCAAGCACCAAGGCAGAATACACTGCAGCCAGCTCGACCTGGAGCCGGCTACCAGTGCTTCAAGTGCGGAAGCAAGGATCACTTTATCAAGGATTGCCCGCAGAACAGACAGCAGAACCAGCGCCCTGGGAATCCGCAAGGCAAGGGCAAGCAGCAGCAGCAGCGTGTGCAAGTCCGCCAAGGACGGCTCAACTACACCAACTTGGCTGACTTACCCGAGGGAGCCCCAGACATGACTGGTATCTTCCCTATCTGCACTCAACCTGCTGTGATATTATTTGATTCCGGAGCAACGCATAGTTTTATAAGCACAAGATTCCATGTGAAATGCGGATTAAAATCATACCATACCAAATCCTCCTATGTGATATCAACTGCGGGAGGCAAAATTGCATCCAACCAAGTCACCCACAAAGTTCCAATCAGGCTAGGAAGTAAAACATTCCCTACTGATTTGATTCTACTTGGTATGGAAGGGATTGACATTGTGCTAGGAGCCAATTGGATGACTCAGCACAAGGTTGTCCTAGATGTGGCGGAACGAGTTGTTGAGATAAACTCGCCTACGCATGGCCCGAGTGTGCTATATCTGCCACAACGGACTTGCGTTGATGCGTGTGCTTATTCTATGGTCGAAACCCAACTAAAGGACATTCCGGTGGTATGTGAGTATGCCGATGTATTTCCGGATGACTTACCGGGGATGCCGCCGGATAGGGACGTTGAATTTGTGATTGAATTACAACCTGGCACAGCACCTATATCAAAGAGACCCTATAGGATGCCACCCAACGAATTGGCCGAATTAAAAATTCAACTCCAAGAATTGCTAGATAAAGGTTTCATTCGCCCAAGTGTGTCACCGTGGGGATGTCCCGCTATCTTCGTGAAGAAGAAGGACCATTCCTTGAGGTTGTGTATTGATTACCGGCCTCTCAATGCGGTAACCATTAAGAACAAGTATCCGTTACCCCGAATTGACATCCTATTTGATCAATTGGCTGGCGCCAGAGTATTCTCCAAGATTGACCTTCGCTCTGGCTATCACCAAATAAAAATCAGGCCTTGTGATATTCCAAAGACTGCCTTTTCCACACGTTACGGGCTATATGAGTTTCTGGTTATGTCTTTTGGACTCACCAACGCCCCAGCCTATTTCATGTACCTCATGAACTCGGTCTTCATGTCTGAATTGGACAAGTTTGTGGTGGTTTTCATTGACGACATTCTTGTGTACTCCAAGAATGAGGAAGAGCACGCTGAGCACCTTCGCATTGTTCTTCAGCGACTGAGAGACCACCAACTCTACGCCAAATTCTCCAAGTGTGAATTCTGGTTAGAGAGCGTGAAGTTTTTGGGCCACACGATTTCCAAAGATGGTATATCCGTAGATCCATCCAAAGTGCAAGAGGTGCTAGATTGGCAACCACCTACTTCCGTCCACGAGATTCGGAGTTTTCTGGGATTAGCCGGTTACTACCGCCGCTTTATTCCGGACTTCTCTCGAATTGCGAAGCCTATGACCGAACTTTTGAAGAAGGGAGTTAAATTTGAGTGGGATGACAAATGTGAGGAGGCTTTCCACACCCTGCGAAGACTTTTGACTTCAGCCCCAGTTTTGGCTCAGCCCGATTGCACCAAGCCGTATGATGTTTATTGTGATGCATCAGGCACCGGTCTTGGTTGTGTTCTCATGCAAGAGAACCGAGTCATCGCTTATGCTTCGCGAGCACTTCGACCTCATGAGCAAAACTACCCCACGCACGATCTTGAGTTAGCCGCGGTCATTCATGCTCTCAAGATGTGGAGGCACTATTTGATGGGTGTTCCCTGCAACATATACACAGACCACAAGAGCCTTAAATATGTCTTCACTCAGGCCCATCTGAATATGAGACAACGCAGATGGTTGGAGTTAGCTAAGGACTATGACCTCAGTGTGCATTATCACCCCGGGAAGGCTAATGTAGTTGCGGATGCACTAAGCCGCAAGGCTCGTTGCCATTGTCTTTCCGTGGAGTCCTACGCTGACACCCTGTGTCACGAAATGGCAAAACTCAACTTAGAGATTGTTCCACACGGGTACTTCAACCATATTGCAGTGGAACCAACCTTGCACGATCAGATTGTTATGGCCCAATTAAATGATGCGGGCGTTAAAGTTCTCAAAAGAAAATTGTCTAAAGAGAAGGTGAAGGAGAAGTACAAGTGCTTCCGGTTAGATGGGCAAGGAGTCCTATGGTTTGGACACCGCCTCATGGTGCCCAAAAACATGGAACTCCGGAGGAAGATTATGGATGAGGCACATCTCTCCAAATTTTCTATCCATCCTGGCAGCACCAAAATGTATCAAGATTTGAAACAAAACTTTTGGTGGACTCGAATGAAGCGAGAAATTGCCACATATGTGTCGGAATGTGACACCTGCCAGCGGGTTAAGGCCAGCCACTTAAAGGTAGCAGGCACGCTTCAACCTCTACCTATTCCCTCGTGGAAGTGGGAAGATATAAGCATGGACTTTATTGTTGGACTTCCCAGGACCCCTCAGGGCCATGATTCCATTTGGGTAATTGTGGATCGCCTTACCAAGACCGCGCATTTTGTTCCGATCAATATCACTTATACTGCTAAGAAATACGCGGAGATTTATTTGGAGCGGATCGTTTGTCTACACGGGGTACCCAAGACGATAATTTCGGATCGTGGTGCTCTGTTCGTAGCACGTTTTTGGGAGCAATTGCAAATGTCCCTAGGCACTAAACTGATCCATAGCTCAGCATATCACCCACAGACCGATGGGCAGACAGAAAGGGTAAATCAAATACTTGAAGATATGCTTCGAGCCTGTGTTATTCATTATGGGAAGAATTGGGAGAAGTGTTTGTCTCTGGCCGAATTCTCCTATAATAACAGCTACCAATCAAGTTTAAAAATGGCACCTTTCGAAGCCCTATATGGTAGGAGATGTCGGACCCCGTTATGTTGGTCCCAAGCAGGCGAGAGATACACTTATGGCCCTGACCTTGTGAAAGAAGCGGAAGAAAAGGTTAGAATCATTCGGGAAAATTTGAAGACCGCCCAGACGCGACAAAAGAGTTATTTTGATCAGCGGCGGAAACCACTTCAATTTGAAGTTGGTGATCACGTGTATCTTAAGGTCTCCCCGACCAAGGGTGTGCAAAGGTTTGGACTCAAAGGCAAACTTGCACCTCGTTATATCGGCCCGTATGAAATCACTCAACAATGTGGGCCGGTAGCTTATCAAGTGAAGCTTCCCGAGAGACTTTCAGCGGTACACAATGTGTTTCACGTTTCTCAACTCAAAAGATGTCTTCGTGTTCCGACCGAGGTCGTTGAACAAGAGGAACTCTCGGTTGAACCGGATCTCTCTTATGATGAGTATCCTGTCAAGATCCTCAACGAGAAAGAGCGACAGACACGAAGGAAGGGAATTAAAATGTATAAAATTCAGTGGAGTCATCATTCTGAAGACGAAGCCACGTGGGAAACCGAGGATTATCTCCGGAAGAATTTCCCCGACATACTTTCATAAGCCGAGGTATTCTTTTCCCCTCTTTACCATTAAGCGTAATCGAATCTCGGGGCGAGATTCCTTTTAAGGGGGGTAGGCTGTGACATCTCTGATGTCAAATTAACTAAAAAGTGCGTTTAAGATTAATGCAACAGAGATTTAAGATTAGAATCCAAAATCCCTCAAAAATTCACCAAAATTCAAACTTAAACTCCAAAAACAGGGATTATTTGGCACCAACCAAAAACTCGAGATTTTTGTACTAAACTTGAAAATCTCCCAAAATAAAAGTTGTTTGGCATCATAATTAAACCCTAGTCACTGTTTGGAATTTTTGAAAATTTTGTGGTTTAGTCCCTCAAAAACTCAAATTACCGGTTTAGGCACATTTCTGATTTTGGGCTTTTTGAGCTTGAAAAACTTCGAATTTCAAGTTCATCCCAAAAAGGAAGTTGTGTCCCATCTCTCAATCTACAACTTTTATTTTTGCACTTTTTCAAGTTCAGTTCAAAATTTTGGAGAAAATTCGAATTCAAACCCGGCGCTCCCCGGGCCGTGAACAGTGCCCCTGGCGCGCGCCGCGGCGGCCAGAGCTCGGCCGCCACGCGGCCGGCGCGCGGCTCAGGCGGCGCTGACGCGGCCAGGGCGCGGCGGAGCGTGGCGCTCGTCGTCTAGCGCTTGTCCGACCACTGTGGAGCCGTCGAGTCGCCGCCGTCGCCTCCCTCCTCCTCGCGCCGCGGACGCCATCATGGCGGTCGCGCGCGTCGCGGTCGCGCGCGCGCGAGCGCGCTGCGCTGGCGCTCTGCTGGCGCTAGGAGCCGCCCACATCGCGCCAAAACCGCTGAGGAAGATCCCCACTTCAACACGCCGCGATCCCCCTCGCCTGCAGCGCCCTCCCCACTCGCGCCGAGCTCACTGTGCGGCCATGGCGGGTCGCGTCGAGCATTAACGCGCTCGCGCGCTCCCGAGGCAATGCCGCACTCCCCTCGCGCACTCGAGCACCCCACTGAGCTCCCCACTCACTCCACTCGCTCGCTCAAGCCTCCAGAGAGCCCACTCGCGCACTCCCCCTCCTTCTTCTTCCTCGCGACGCGCAAGCCGAGCTTGACTCGTTCGTGAAATTCGTCGCGCACACGCAGCCATTCCCAAATCCACTCCGCACAGAGCTAGACCATTCCCCTAGCTCCATTTCCCCCAACTTTCCCCAACACATTGCCCACTCCCCGGCTTGAATTTCCGAGTTCCCCCAAATCGGGTTTTCCGGCCGTCGAACCACCTCACCGTCGAGACCCTACTCCGAGCCATCCCCGAGCTTCCCCGAGCACGGCAACAGCTTCCCCAAGCCCTGTTGAAGCTCACGGACCCCTCAGCCCTCCTCGAGCGACTCCGAGCTCGCCGGCGTAGATCCCGCAGAGGCCGCGCCGCCACCTCCTCGTCGCCGGCGTGACTCCGGCAACCCCCGACCTCCCAACCGTGCTCAAACGACTCGTGGTGAGCCAAGGACCATTTCCCCCCACTTCCCCGAGCCCAGTTCGCCGTGGTTTGCCCGGCGCAACTCCGGCGAGGTCCCAGGGACCTTTCTTCATCTTCTTCCTTTGTCCAGGGGCCTCTGCGCAAAAACCAGGGGCTTCTTCGCGAAAGTTTGAAAGTTCTAGGGTTCTCGGTGAAAATAGATTCTTACCCTAGATTTGATTTTTCCCGAAACTTGTAAAATCGATTAAAAATCGTAGAAAAATCAGAAAAATATGCAAAAATACTCTCTGGAATCGTTAGAGTCTAAACTACAATCTCTATTAGACATGTGTATGCTTTTGGTGAACTGTTGTTGAATTAAAAATCAAACTGTGAAAACCTAAAGTTGTGCACCATTTCAAATCCAGAGCTCCGCTGGGGTTGAGCTTTGGATATGTTGTTAGTAGTGGTTTTGGACAGCTTGTGTCCAAAGGAGACTCAAAAATATGATGTGTAGCTCCAGTTATAGATTTAAATGTGTTTTCTGACTTTCTGCAGTAAAGAAATTGTTAAAAATAATTTGTGCCGCGAAAAATCATCATTTTGCTCCTGAGAACTTAAAACTTGTTAACACACATGTTAAAAATGAGAAACTTAATTTTTGCTCTGTTTAGAATGGCAAATAATTAAATATGTGTTTTTGGATAGAAAAATAATGAGGACTACCCAAGGGTTATTTTGAGCCACCACTTGGCCAGAGCCCTCCTCATGATATTGCTTAGCCTTGGTAGGAAGATCTCCTGAAATAGATAAAATTTCAATTTATTATGCCTTTAATTCACTTCCTGCAGCTAGCTGTTTATAGATTTTTAATAAATTATGTGTAACTCGAAATTAGCTAAATTTTGGAGTGAGCTTAGCTCTTATACTCCAGTAGCTGTCATAAAGTTTATGGCTAAAATTGATGAACAGAAATGAAGAAACAAAAATGGGAAAGAATCTAGGTGGAAATTGAAATGTATAAATGAATAAACCTTTCTGAGTAATTAATTGAAATAAAATGGTTAGAATCTGAAATTCAGAAACAACCACCCTAACTTGTGAAGAAATAAATAAAATTCTTTTATATATGTACACAATCACCATCGAATTCAACTAAAACCTTTTTCACACCGACACCTTGCTTTGGTGGAGAAAATGCAAATATCTAAGTATGTCTAGGTGAATATGGCCTTCAAGGCCCTAGTCTTAGCATCAAAAGGGCAGCCGCCTTAAAATTATGCGTATCATGTAGAAGGCGTTCTACCGGACGGCGACTACACCCTCGTCCCCGCAGAAGAGGAGCAAGTCCCGGAGCCCGACTCCGGTGCAGACGTGACCAACACAGGAGCTAACCCCCAGCCCGAGCAGGAAGGCAAGCCCCGGAGCATGACCTAACATTTCTAAATATTGCACTTTGAATTCTTTATGTTCGTGCATTTACGTTTCTAGGAGTTGATTGAATACCATAGCTGCAATATTTTCCTAGTACCTATGACTTGCAATACTAGTATGAAAGGATCGATAGAGCATTGCTATAGGTTCGTTACAAGTCGAGTGATTTCCTGTCACTCGCGAGACATAGGAATTGCTTGTCTTTACTTATGTTGGAATCATAAGGATTGACGGGCGGGATGATAGATGTAGATCTCCCGTCCGTGTATTGATAATTGTTTAAGGTCGAAATGTGTGGTAGAGTGTGTCAAGTTTTTGAACGTACCGCATACATGCCGGTATATGGGAGCCGGTAAGCCCGGTACCAGATTGAAGCAGCTAGGGCCGATAGCCATCTCTCCTTGGAAACTTTGTTTTCCCTTGCCGTACACTCGTGGATGTATGCGTGATGCTGTGAGTGAAGCAGTAAACCTTCATCCTAAGGAAGTGGACCCGGTTCCGAATTGTGGATAAATGGGAAAGGTTGGGAAATGCTTGTACCTTTTATCGCAAGCAGAGTATCCGTGTGTGTTGGGTTTCCCCTGGCCAGGTAGCACAAATTCGGTTCGAACTGTCCGCTTCTCGCGGTTAATGAGACTGCTTGACCGCCTTGCTACATCGAGTAATAAGTGGAATTCTGAAATTGTGAATTTGTTCTATGAATTAAATTGTATTGCACCACTTGTATGCTTAGAGAGGATGCTAATCTAGAATGGTTAAAATTACTAGAATGTGATGCTAAAACTTGAAAGTAAGGATCTACTTTTAGTTGCTTTTTGGCAAACAAACCCACCAGCCAAAAGCCTCTCATTGTCTAGATGTCGGTGATGTAGTTTTCACCCGACGGGTAAGCCTTGCTGAGTATTAGTATACTCAGCCTTGCTTGTGGCATTATTTTACAGGTATCATTCTGGATGTGGATGCTATGACTTGGCCTGCCCAGGTTCCACCTGGCTGGCACATCGAATGGGTCCCGTCCTCTGGCGAGGATCGGGAGGAGTAGCTTCGTGGCAGGCTTCATCACGGAGTTACTTGTTCAGTCGTTAGATCATTTTACTTTCGCTGCAATGAACTTTTAAATTCAGTTGTTATGAACTTTAATTTCCGCTGCAAAACTTGTGTACTCTGATTTTAAGTTCGAACTCGATTTGTAATAACTACTTTATCTATGTGTGTAATTTAATTTGGGAAATGTTGTAATCTCTGGAACTCACCTTCGTGTGGGCCTGCTGCTGTTACGATCTAGTTTAGTACGTGGTTTAATCGGGTTTAATCCGACGGCGCTCCAGCTTATTCCGGATTAAGTGCCTGACTACATGATTAGTGGTCTGAGGGTACTTAACTTGGAATAATTTCGGAGTGGTCCGCCACACAAACCTTTCAACTGTTCTACATGGGCTTTATCAAGAGGTGGCACAACAGGCACATGAACACCGCATCCATGTCCTTGGTCGGAGGTTCTTTTAGATTGCACTATAGCAATGCGACGACGACGGTTCAAGGCTGCAATTTCTGCAGGGACGTCCATCAAGGACCTAGTTCCTGTTTGGTTCAGTTAACTAAAAGGTCATTTTTTCTAACCACGCACGAAGTTGCACATAAATACATCTAAGACCCACTCACTTGTTCTCTTCTGAAGAACAGACAACTGACCGCTGGAGGGGCCTGGAAGATCAGCAGCCCTAAAGTGTAAACTACTGGTGACAGGGATGGGCAATCCAAGAGGACCTAAGTAGGCACGGCAATTTCAAACAACAACCTGCAGTGAGGATAAATAGGAAGAAAACACGACACTTTTCATGACAAATCAACACAATACAACCCTATAGACCTTGCATGGCATGCGCTCTCCTCGCCTGCGCTTTTTCACGACACCGTACAGCCCTCTCATGCGGAGACCCAACCATCACTAAACAAAAATCACAGAATGAACAATAAAAAAACAACATAGAAAAATGACTAAAATAGAGCAAAAAGGCATGGAGCACATCAACACATAACCATGCAAGAGAAAAGGGCCTAATAAAGTAAGAGAACTAAACATATATAAAGGTACTTAATAGACCCTTAGAAGCTATAGTCAGGGAAGCAACCCTACAGATAAGAAAGGAAAGAATAGATACAAGAAGAGGAAATCTAAAGAGAAGTGGTTTTTACAGATAGGAAACTAAAAAACAAAGATAGCAAGAATAGAGATGAGCATAGACTAAAGAGATGTAGCTGTAAAAATACTAAAGAAAGACCATAAAGGGGAAGAGAGGGTCTAAAGAAAAACTGGTATGCAGATAGGAAAGTAAGACCAGAAAGGGGTGGAGGAGAACCTAAAGAGAAGCAGTTGAGATAGGAAAGAAAGAGCAAAGAGAGGAGAGAGAAAGAGCAAAGAGAGGAAGAGAAGAACCTAAAGCAAAGTAGTTATACAGGTAGAAACTATGCAGGCCCTTTTGTTTGCAGCATCCAGACCACATAAGAGCAAGAGAAATGAAATGCATGAAGCAAAAACAGTAACAAAACATGAAGAGCTAGCTTACCTTTCTTTTCTTGGGAGCCTTTACAACACAGCAACAGCAAAAAGTGTTAACCTGGGTGCTGCAAGCAACAGACAACATATCCAATAAGCACAGGTGAAAGGCCAACATATCCAATAAGCACAGGTGAAAGGCCAGTGGTACAAGCAAGCATAAGGCAAAACAACTATATGAAACTGTGAGAGCAGCCAACCCAAGAAAATTTAAAAAGTAATTGATGGGCAGAAAAGGAAAAATTAAATATATACTAAGCCTGATGAATAAATGAACTTTGTAGCGCCACCAACTCACTGCAAAACTACTCATGGTTCAAATATTCATTAGGCTCAGTGATCACTAACTCATTGCGAAACTACTCATGTACCAGTATGTTTAGATGCAACAGTACATGAACTTCCAAACTAAGAAATCGTGCAGGCCTTTTTTCTTTACAGCATACATCCAGACCACATTACAGTTGATCAACAAAAGACCAACAAAGGAGGAAGAGCAAGCTGACCTATTTTTTTCTAGTGCTCTTTCAAGACAAGAACAGACAGCAATGGCAACCTAGAGCTTGCAATCAGTCACCTAGCAACAAACAACAAATCCAAAAGCCCACGTAAGGGACCAGGGTAGAATCATAAGTCTGGAAACAAGAAAATTTGCACACTTCAGAGGACATGACTGAAAAGAAGAAAACCTACACACATAAAAGATCATCACAATAAATAAACTACACCAGACTTGCACAAATTGTCAAGGGCACGGCTACAGCAAACATAAACCAAACCCTCTATCTCTCCTTTTATCTCTCCTTTTATGTCTGCTTTAATGCGTGGCATTTTTTATATACAACATATAAACAAAAGGAAACAGAAAAAGAGCATATTGGGCGCGAAGGACTCAACCCCCCAAAATCGCAGATCTACTCATCCCAACCCTAGCTCGAGCAGCTCACCTCGTTATACCGTCGCTACTCGCAGAGCTAGGTCACCGACGCCATGGTCCGACACGCACCTGCAATGGCACATCAAAGAAACACGGATCTAGTTAAGGCACGATAGATCTAGAGAGTAGTTCAACCAAGAGAAGGCTCGAGAACAGCAACGTCTCACAGATCCACGGGCAAGCATGCAAAAAGGAAACTGTGAAAGGAAGGCACCGGGTTTGGGGAGGCTAGGGTTTTGAACCGGATCGAGATGGAGGGAGCAGCGGTGGAGGTAGATAGGAGGCGAGGAGGGGGAGAACTTATCTTAACGCCGATGGCCGGGGAGGAGCCCGAGGGCTGTGAGGCGCGCGCCCCCATCGCCGCGTTCGAGGGGAGAGCGTCGACATCTACCTCACTGACCGGTGGGAGCCATGGTTGTACGACGGCCGCGCCCCGCCGCGCAGGTACTGTTCCGACGGGCATAGTACTCGTCGAGTCGCCGGAGCCATCGAGCGCTCTAGAGAAGCTACCGAGGTCTAGCGCGCCTCTGCCTGCGCTCTAGCACGGCCTCCAGGGGAACGCTCATCTGGAGCACGGTGGCTCCTCGTCTCCCTCCCCTGCAGCCCTGCAAGACTGACTGCGGGTCCAGACAAGCGACCGGGCCCACCAGGCAGCGACAGGAGGACGTTCAGGCGCGGTGCGTGGACGACTCGCGCAGGCATCCGGGGGAGGCCGCACCCAGGGGCGTGCTCATCTGGGGCGCGGGTCCTCCTCGTCTCCCTCTCCTGCAGCCCTCTGCAGCCCTGCGAGACTGACTGCGGGTCCAGGCAAGCGACGCGGCCCACCAGGCAGCAACAGAAGGAGCTTTCGGCGCGGTGCCTGGACGACGTCGCTTGGATTCTTTTCATCTGCGCCCGCACGACTCCCTACACTCCTAACGTGTTCGTGTGGCTGTTCCACACCGAACTCGTGGACCAAAGGGACAGCTGGGCGGCAAAAGATTTCGGTCTATGGTGCTCTGGTTCCATTCGCTGTGCCTTGGGCTGGCGCGCGCCTGGCGCCTACCAGCGCTGAGCCTCGCCCGCTAAACAAATGCACCAGTGGGAAGAACGAATCAGTGACTGCAGGTTGGCCCACGGTTAGGGGAGGGCCACCGTTTAGTGACAGCAGGAAGGTCGAGTCCAGGTGAAGCCGGGAAGGAGCGAGGCAGCGCGAGCGCTGAAGAGAGTAAAGGAAGGGAGACGTGGAGGAGGCGCTGACGAACACGTCGGCAAGAATAGCCGTGGATCGCTGCGGTGAGAGCAAACAGGAGGGGATTTTAATAACTGCGATTACCCTGAACTAATTCAGGCATTGTGGATTTGGTTGCTGGCTTTCAGGAGTTGACATCAGCACTCAACAGGTATGCAGCCAACTGTCGTTCATTGTAAATGTCCTTTCACATTTTTTCTGTTTGGTTGTAGTACGGCACCCAAATTTAATGTGGCCTTCTTTCAAAACAGTACTATAATTTTCTTGATCAGCTCATGGTTTTTATATTATTTTCAAATATGACTTGAGAAATGGTTCTCGAAGAATTAGGGAACTAGGTGCATGCATTAACATTCTAGGATCTTTCTGTTAGCTTTGCAAATTTGACCTACATGACACATCTTGATAAATGTACTAAGTTTCAGTAAAGAGACATCAGTATAGCAACATGTGCGAGTAAACCTGATTGTGCTATATGTCAATATGCAGCTGGGATGTCATCAGGTTGGAGCAATGCTGCAGGGCGTTTGTATCATGTTACTCGGGAACATGATCAAGAAGCCCCTAAATGATCCTATGGTAATTTCTCACCATTCATCTGTTCAAAATAGATTTCTTCATTTAGTCCTTCATTGTCTCCTGGCTTGACTTATGACAAGAACAACAGAAAGGAGACAGAGTAAAAAAAATGTAAATGTATATACTAAGGTCTTAATTAATGGTGCACAGCAAGTTAGGCAGAGGGATGGTTCAGGGCTGCAGCCCTGCAGTGGGAGGATGTTGCTGGATGTGAGACACAATTTTTGCCTGAATCCAGAAAAACAACACTATAGCTTCGCTAAGAAAAAGACACCAATGGGAAAATACTTTCTCACAATATGATGTTCCCTAATGCAGTTTATATCGCTAGGGTAGACTTTCTCACAACCTGATGTTCACTCTTAAGAAAAATATGTAGTTTTCTTTAGAAAAATATGCAGTTTGTCGATGTCCAAACATCTCACTTTCTTTTGTTTATATACTTTGCAGATCACTCAGCATAAAAAGGAGCGGATATGCCTTTGCTCCAATCACATTTTAAAGGCCAAAACATGGGTCGGTTATGGCACCCGAAGGTCAAACATTTTGTGTAACAATTTATGGATTTAGATGAAGCTATGTTGGAGTTGTCGCCAGCAGGGCCAATACTTCCCATTGGAATGTGTCGTTCATACTCCTTGAATACATGATAATTCTTTTTATTAATACTCTCTCCGTTCCAAATTGTAAGTCATTCTAAGATTTTTCAAGAGTCAAACTTTTTTATGTTTGACCAAAATTATAGAATGAGTCATAAAAATTTATGAAACCAAATAGATATAATCTAAAAATATATTTAATGAAGAATCATAAAAAATATATTTTGTGTAACTTATTTGGTATCATAAAACTTAGTACTTTGTTATATAAATTTGGTCAAACTTGAGATAGTTTGACTCTCAAAGAATCTTGGAATGACTTACAATTTGGGACGGAGGGAGTACATGATAAGAATTTAAGCTTGTATTGTTGTGTTATATATAAAAATATCATATATATAGACATTTGCCGTGCGTTTCTACATGTGTTTTTTTGGATATACAGTTCTACTACTACCTGTATGTTGTATGCTGTTTTTATAAGTTGTTCTTAGTGGAAATACTGGTTTCTTATTAGTAGTAGAGATTTTGGGCACAGTCTGAAGATGCTCTAAGCGAAGCCAATCAGCGTTTTTTTTTTTCGCACGGCTGCACTGCCGAAGCAGCCCACGGAAAGGGATAGGAACCACCAGCCCACGAGAAAGAAACACCGGCGCCCCACTACACTCCAGGAGCTCTCCCAAGGTGGGCGACCCCGTGCTTTGCGTCCCCAAAATCCACAAGAAATTTCCTCTCCGAGGGTGCTTTCATTCGATCCCGTTCCATTCCTCCCTGCGAGATTCCCCCGCACGAAATCCCCACCACCCCGCGCCGCGCACTCCATGTCGGCCGCCGTACGCTCCTCTCGCGCCGCGGCGGCCGCGCTCTCCGCCGCGCGCCGCATCCACGCGGGGCGCGCCGCGGAGCAGGGGCAGCAGGGCGGCGGCGGCCCCGGCAACCTCCGACGCCCGTGGACCCTCTTCCGGCGCCAGCAGCAGCAGGAGCAAGGCCGTCTCCCCCGCGCTGCAGTCCCCGCCCTGGACGCCTTCGCCGGCAGCGGGGCCGGCGGCGCGGATGGCGGGGAGCCGCCGGAGATCTGGCGCCAGCCTGGGGATGCCCCCGGCGACCGCGCGGCCGCGGGCGCCGCCGTGGGGAGGATCGATGTGGTTAGGGTCGCGGGCCCCGGCGGGGAAGGGATTGATGGGAAGGACGGGGGCGGGGAAACCGGCGGGTGGGGTGGCTCTAATCTCGGCCGACGGTTCCCCACGCCTAAAGAAATTTGCCGTGGGCTCGATAAGTTTGTTATCGGCCAGCAGCGGGCCAAGAAGGTCTTTCTTTCTCATAGAAAAACCTTTGGCAGATTTTGAACACGTTTTTTTTATCTGATTGGATGGAGGTTGGAGCCATCTACTACCTCGGTTTTAATGCATGTGTTTCACCGACCATTACTCTCGGAATTTTGTTATCATAATTTCCTAAAATATAGTCATTTGGAAATATGTGCCATGACTAATCTAACAACACATTTCCATGTTTAGAAAATATTAAAAAACTTGTGTACATTAATGGCCAAAATTTTTATAGTTAAACTGCATGTATCCCGGGGTATTTATGGATCACCAAATAGGTAGCGAGTTGTGCTATATGCTCTTACCTTCTTTTTTCTTCTAGCACTTTAATGACACTTGGATATTTTTCAGACTGTGTTATAAGCATGTTCTTTTTTCTCTATATAAATGCAGGTGTTGTCTGTAGCTGTTTATAATCACTATAAAAGGATATATTGTGAGTCACTCTCCAGCAGGTAGGTATTGTGTAAGCATTGGTTTTTCCAAGAGTTGTTTTGTAGCATTTGGTGTTAAATTGAACAGAACATGTGGGCTGCAGGTCCACCGGAGATTGTAGCGAAAGCGATTCTTGCACGAGTGATACTGACATGGTAGAGCTTGAGAAAAGCAACATTCTTGTCATGGGTCCTACGGGCTCGGGTACATGCTTTGACCCTGGAGTATCTCAGTGTTTATATTTCACAATCGTCTAAAACCGTCCATAAATAGATACTGCATTGAAATTAGACATCTACTTCAAGCTTATCCCTTTTCTTTGTTTCCACTTTCTCTGTTTTGCATGCGGCTATACTAACACACTATTTTACTGGATAGTTGTTGTAGCTTTGTTGAAGCATGCATAAAAGAACAACTATATTGGGTGGTTATTATAACACTGTCTATTAGCCTTGCAATCATGTACCTAATGTAAAGTGATATGATATGTGTTGTATAACTTCAGAGCATATCAAGTGGTGCATTTGAGATTTTCTGAACATAGCATATGATGTCTCATTTTATTTGAATGTGAAACCGAGCTTTCATTTTTTTGAATATTTTCCCTCTTGTTACTGGTACATTCTGGTTGGGCGAAACAAAATATATAGTAGTAACCGAATTGAGCTTATCTCTACTTTTCATGTTACTTCATTTATGCAATCATAATCTTGTGGACCTTATGTAATTATGTTTATGAATGTTTTACTTATTATTCTAAAATCTTTCCCAAAGTCAGGGAAAACACTGCTGGCAAAAACACTAGCAAGATTTGTAAACGTGCCCTTTGTTATAGCTGATGCAACAACCCTCACTCAGGTATGCTGAATTATGCTTTTTATTAATTCATTCAGTTTGATCTTGCTGTTACTCTAGTACAAATATTTTGATCCTGCTACAAATCAAAGAGCACATTATTATTATTTTACTTTTTTTTTTGTAAAGTTTGTTATCCTGTTTTGGCTGACAGTGAGACTAATCTCCTGATATTTCAAACCAATGCGTATGCTCTTGTGTAGGTTTCTTCTGTTTTGTCCATATTTTAATGATTTGTCATCCAGTTCCTTTTACCACTGCAGTGTTGCATTGAATTGATTGTTGCGCTGTTGATGCAATTTTCTTCATGTACTCCTACAGACCATAGATGTTGCCCCCCCCCCCTTCTCAAGAGCTGCTGTTTTGATAGTGTGGATATTATGGCACTAACATAAATTTCTTTTATTCTCTTTTTCTTGTATGAAGTTCTTTATTACTATATGTAATGACTAGCAAGTGTAATGCTTTCTTTGAGAGTGTTGGTGTTGACGCACTTCTGGTCAACACACGAAAAGTGCTAGATCGCGCGGTTGTCGAATTCTCCTCGCCGGAGCTCCTGGACGCAGCCGGTCAGACCGCCTGTATGTGCCGGTCAGACCGCCTGTTGCAGAGGCGCCGTGAAAACCTACGATCACAACCTCGGGAGGGACCCCGTCGGAGGCTGCGAACCTAGGGTTGTTCTAAGGTCGGCAAGGCCACTTAGAACGTCCTAAAACGTCGCGGAGACGAAGAAGTAAAGCAAAGGGCTTGGAAAAGCTAGGGTTTGGAGATAAAAAGTAAGATAATGATTTGTTCGATTGGGTAGATGTCCTCAATCGGCCACGACCCTTTATATTTATAGGGTGGGGAGGTCTTGCCCCGCAAGGAAGTCCTTGTACACATCTAAAAACGTGAAAAAACCTGATTCTACTCGGACTCGGGACCGCCTGTGACAGGCTGGCACATTACCAGATCGGCTACAGGGCCAGCCGGTCTAACCGCGTGTACAGGCGGTCTAGACCGGCTGTCCCAGCCTGATCGGCTTTAAGCCACTTTTGGTCGTCAACATATGCCTCCCTGTTTTTTGGTAAAACTTTGTTTACCATAAAACATTTAATCAAACTAAGGACGACCCTCTCTTGTCGGCCATTTTTTCCCTAAGGGCGATATCACATATCGGCCATATCCTTTCAAGCATATTGCCAAACACTTGGATGATATTTCTTGGCAACTGAAATCCTTGCAAAGTCTCTACCACATAGGAATTCCCAGAACATACCTTCACAATACGATATGGTCCTTCCCAATTCGGCGACTATTTACCAAATTTGTTGCTCTTTGTTCCTATAGGCAAAATAGTCTTCCAAACCAAATCACTAACTTGAAAGGATTTGAGTTTTACCTTCTTGTTATATGCTCGAGCCACTCTTCTTTTGTCTTTTTCAATCTCCTCTAAGGTCTCCAAACGCTTGTCGGTCACATCATCAATATTATCCATCATCAAAGCACAATATGTACTAGCATCAAGATTATTTTGCTTAGTCAATCTATAAACAGTCAGATTTACCTCAACGGGCAAAACGACCTCTTGACCATAGACGAGCTCAAATGGAGTAACCCTAGTAGCACCATGTCTAGAAATACGATGCGCCCATAATGCTTCAGATAATACCTCGTGCCACCGCTTAGGATGATCTTCAATCTTCCTTCTTTATGAGCTTGATCAAAATCTTGTTGCTAGACTCGGCTTGACCATTGGCTTGAGCATAATACGGAGATGAATTGGGCAATTTTATACTATAGGATCCAACAAACTCACGTACCTCCTTAGAAATAAACGGCATTCCTTGATCTGTCGTCAATGTTTGAGAAATTCCAAATCTATGAATAATATGCTCAGTAATATACCAATCACCTCTCTATGTGTCATGTTCTTGAGGGGAATTGCTTCAGTCCACTTGGTAAAATAATCAGTAGCCACAATCACAAAACAATGACCTTTGGATGAATGAGGATGAATCGTACCAACAAAATCTAAACCCCATCCTCTAAAAGGCCATGACTTAATGATTGGATGCATTAACGCAACAGGTGCCATCTGAATATCCCCGAACTTTTGACACTCTTCACATCCTTTGTAGTAACGAAAACAATCGGCTATCATCGTAGGCCAATAAAAACAAGCCCGTCTAATGAGCCACTTCATCATTCGAGCCGATTGATGTGTACCACAAATTCCTTCATGAACCTCTGCCATAGCCAATCTAGCTTGATCAGGATCTAAACATTTTAAAAGCAATCCATCCATGGTCCGACGATATAGTTCACCATCAATCAAAGTAAACTTGAAAGCCCATCGTCGGACTTTTCGATCCACTGACCTGCTAGTATCCTGTAAATATTTCACCAGAGGCTCCCTCCAATCACCAGCATCGGCCACAATAAATTGAAAATCATTAACAGCCGAATCGGTGTTTTCAGAGGTGTAGGTGGTCAGACCGCCTGTATTGGCGGTTAGACCGGCCATGCCGGTCAGACCGGCTGTAACTGGCGGTCGAACCGCCTGTTCCAGAGCAGAAACGTCGGCCTCTCGAAACATCGGTCTCTTTTCATGAAAATTTCTTTTCTGAACATTACAGCCTGATGCTTGCTGCGCCAACGCATTAGCTCTAGGATTCTCTTCTCTGGGTACATGATAAATGACAAATTCATCAAAGCAAGATATAATATCTAAACACTTATTAAGATAAGCATTCAAAAATCCATCTAAGCATTGACAAACTTTAGATACTTGCTGAACTACCAAAAGAGAATCACCATATGCTTCTCAATGTTTTACTCCCATGTCATGTAACATCTTTTGAAGACGGTCTTTACTCTCCAATCACCACGTTCTTCCCTTTAGTAGATTCGGCTTGATGCGACCGAACCAAGACCTTCGGCTGCTGCAACTCCATGGTGTTGACCGGAAAAGGAGTCTCATCAATTTGCATCTCATGAAACTTCAAACGGCTCTCATTAATAGCCAATTGAACCTGCCGACGGAAGACATTACAATCATTAGTAGCATACGAAAAAGAATTATGAAACTTACAATAAGCACGCTTCCTCAATTCTTCCGTAGGTGGTAAAACATGAGAAATCTTGATGTAACCAAATTTATGCAATTCATCAAATATACGATCACATTTGGATACATCAAAAGTAAATTTTATGTCTTCTTCCAGATTCTTATGAATCGGCTTAAGAGATGAGCATGACACAGTCTTCTTATTAGCAAGCCATACAAACTCTGCTAGATAAACATCATTATCATCGTCGGTCGAATCATCGGATTCATAATCAACTATATGAACATTAGACCGACGTGTCTTTAAACTATCTTTTTCTTTATTCATTTGGTCTTCAGCTACTTCAGCTCTAATATGCACTTGTGGGACCGAATAATAATCACAATTGTCAATTTTTTCTCTAATAGAGGATTTTAAACCTCTAAAGCATAAGCCAGCAAGATCAACCTCAGAAATAGACAAATTAAAGCAACGGTTTTTAATGCCTTTAAACCTTTTCATAAATTGAGAGAGTTTCATCCCGACCCTGTCTAACCGACGCTAAATCTGCCAATTTCATCTCATGATTGCCACTATAAAAATGATTATGAAATTTATGCTCTAGTTGATTCCAACTCATAATAGAACCAGGGGCTATGAAGAAAACTAAGCAAAAGCAGTACCAGTAAGTGACAATGAAAACAAACGTACTCTAAATGCTTCATAGTTTCCAGCCTCCCCTAGTTGAGCTACATACTGACTAACATGTTCCCAAGTGGTGCGCTCATCATCTCCACTAAACTTTACAAAATCAGGCAAGCGTCACCCATTGGGAAAAGAAACAATATCAAAGCCAGAATGATAAGGTTTTTTATATACTCTAGTATTACCAAATCAACACCTAGCTTATTTCTCATCACATCCGACAATTCATCCCTGAATCTAGTAAATTCGGCCCGTTGGGGTCTTGTTGGGCCGAAGGTTGCATAGCATTCATATAATTCAAGTGAGGTGATTGCCTATTCTGCATATCTCTATGCGCATTAAAAACATCATCGGGAATACCACCCGAATTTGTAGTATGCATAGTCGTGGAATAAGTAGCGCCTGCTGTAGCTACTGGACCAGCACGGCCAGCGGAGACCGAGTTTGGAACAGTAGACAGCGTCAAAGGTTGCTCCGGCACGAACACCATAGCATTGGTCAAGTTTGGTCTGACCGCCTGTAGCCACGGTCTGACCGGCTGTGCTGGCGGTCTGACCGGCTGCAAACCCAACTGCTGCCGACCCAATTGCATTGACCGTGTTCGGTCTGGACATATTGGGTGGTGGCGGGGTCTGTCCAATAAAGTAATTTGGTGGCATACCATAGAAAATATTACGCTCAGGTAATTCATGAGTATCTATAGATTTACCCTCCAATTTTTCCATTCGTTCCAATAATCGTACAACCAATGCATCACGATCCGAAAAAGTTGGAGCCGAAGGAGTAGAAGTGCTTACATTGTCAATTACCTCAATTTGCCCCTTACTCATCTTGAAAGAAGGCATTACGAAGTCTCGAACACTCTTCGCCGATCGTTCTTCACGACCTTTCCGAAACGTCTTCAAGAACTCCGCCTCGATGTGCTTCTGGAGCGCCATGAACCTCTCATGATCTTCAGAAGAAAGATCTTCAAGCGAGGCTGTCACGATGTTGTTTTCTCCAACGTCAAAGCCCATAGTGCTAGGAATAGTAGATCGGTCTTCAAAAACCAGATTTCTATCCCCAGCGGAGTCGCCAAAATATGTTGACGCACTTCTGGTCAACACACGAAAAGTGCTAGATCGCGCGGTCGTCAAATTCTCCTCGCCGGAGCTCCTAGACGCAGCCGGTCAGACCGCCTGTTGCAGAGGCGCCGCGAAAACCTACGATCACAACCTCAGGAGGGACCCCGTCGGAGGTTGCGAACCTAGTGTTGTTCTAAGGTCGGCAAGGCCACTTAGAACGTCCTAAAACGTCGCGGAGACGAAGAAGGAAAGCAAAGGGGTTGGAAAAGCTAGGGTTTGGAGATAAAAAGTAAGATAATGATTTGTTCGATTGGGTAGAGGTCCTCAATCGGCCACGACTCTTTATATTTATAGGGTGGGGAGGTCTTGCCCTGCAAGGAAGTCCTTGTACAGATATAAAAACGTGAAAAAACCTGATTCTACTCGGACTCGGGGACAGGCGGTCAGACTGCCTGGCACATTGCCAGATCGGCTATAGGGCCAGGCGGTCTAACCGCGTGTACAGCCGGTCTAGACGGGCTGTCCCAGCCTGATCGGCTTTAAGCCACTTTTGGTCGTCAACAGTTGGTCTTTGTCCTAGCTTGATAGAACTACTTGAGTTTGTACTCAGAGTTCAACTTACTTTGACTGTGTTCTTTTTCAATTTTGTAGGCTGGATATGTTGGTGAGGATGTTGAATCTATTTTATATAAGCTCCTAGCGGTATGAATCAACTCACTGTTAATACAATACTCCATTTTATTTTATCTGCATTGTGATTGTTAACCTTCAAACAATCTGTTCTTCCTGTTTTGTCCTTGATTTTTTTTGTATGATAATATGAGTTCTAGAAGATTTAAGTATGTTATGGCAAACTCTCTATTAGAAGATATCCTTCAAATTAGCAACGGCTCTATTTTAGGTTACTTATGGACAGCATAAGTTGTTGCGAAGCTGAACCATAGTTGTTATGGGCAGTGGACCAGCCCTCCGTAGTTGATTAAGATGCCCAATTCCCTCCCACATGTTAAGATAGGATAAGAGGAAGTTGGAGGTTATTTTCTAGATATGGCTTGTTGGGATTGGGTTAGATACCTTTATACCTTCCTTAGGAGTCAAGCAGATCTTTCTTTATAAAATATAGGTTATCTTCTTAGGGATGATCTGAATAATTTACTAATTCTGGTAGGGAAAGTAGTAGAAAAGCTCATATTTTGGCTCCCTGGTGCGCTGCTAGACTTTTTACCTTTCTCTTTTGTACCTTTGCACAGACTGCTGATTTTGATGTAGCTGCTGCTCAGCAAGGGATCGTATATATTGATGAAGTTGATAAAATAACAAAGAAGGTTTGTTCTTTGAATCATAAGTTCATATTTATGCTTTCATCATATATTTTGACCTTTTATCTACATTCGAATTGTAATGCTTTGCAGGCTGAAAGCATCAATCTTAGCAGAGATGTTTCAGGTGAAGGTGTTCAACAAGCACTGTTGAAAATGCTTGAGGGAACGGTAAGTTTGTCAACATCAAATCTTTGAAGCTATGCATTTGTAGTTTATTATGCTTTGGGGGCTTTTGTGAAAAATTAAGTTCTGTAATTATATATTATGTTGTGCTTATCTTTGGGCCTGTTCGGAGCGCTGGCTGCAGAGCAGCCAGCCGAACAGGGCGTTTATCTTTTGGAGATAGTTTTCTTAGTTTGTTGTTGTGGAGTCAATTTCCAATGGATTGGTAGTGTAGAGTATGATAGCCACATCATTCCGTGCACAAGTTGTGATATCTAGTCTAGGCTTGTGCTGTTCCATTGCAAAAATAATTGGCTGCTTTTAATCCTATGTTGAACATCAAGCTATATAGTACGTATACCATCGAAAACTCAATTAACTTCCATTTCCAGCATCTATGTGAAAGTTCCGGTATGGATTTGTGATTTGTACGAAACACTGTTTCCAGCAAGTAACACATTTGTTTCTGAGAAGTGCAAAATGACCTGCAAAGGTTGAATCCTTATTAATATTAACTGATCTAAGAATAATTAGCAGTAGCAGTAGTGCATTTAAGGAATTTGAGAGGGCACCCTTATAGCGGATAACAGGTCTCTTCGGTTCTATGTTTCGCGGCTGAAATAAGCTGTTCCGAACTTCAAATTAATTTTTATTCCTTTTCTATATTTATTAAGTTTGTAAGATTTTCCAGATCAAACTTTTGATATAGTGTTTTGGTTATGTACCAAGATCGGACTGAGCCTGAACCCTAGCAGCCCGACCTCGCCGATGGCGGCAGTCGGACCACAAGGGCAGGGATAGAAGGGGCTAACCCTAATAGATTGATATTCTCATTGCCTGCCTCAACCGGTACAAGTCCCCTCCTTATATAAAGAGGCTAGCTTAACTCCTAAGGAAGGATCTAATCTTATCCCTAACCTAACCCTAATGGGCTTGACGAGCCGGCCCATAAGGCCTCTAACTGCCCATGACAGTTTCTATTTTCCATGACAGTTTCTATTTTTCAGAATGAAATATATATTATAATATGCATAGGAAAATAGTTTATTACTTACCTTATTACAACTTATGTTTCTGCTGTCAAGATAGGTTGTTAGTGTTCCTGAGAAAGGGGGCAGAAGGCATCCACGGGGTGATAATATCCAGGTATCTTTTTTTATATGATTTTGTTTGTTTTGGTACTGTTTGGCATTATCAAAAATCAGAGTACTGTATAGTCTTTATGGTTCCCTGTATCTACCATGAGGATGAGTATTATATAGTTCTATATGGTTGCGTGCATCTACTATAACTATGACTATTCTCTGGCTCAGAATAAGTGTTCTCATATTGTGATGCAAACATTTTTTTTATGGTATTAGGGTATATTTGGTTGGAAGGATGGCATGGGATAGAGCCATCCCATCCTATTTTTACATGTGTTTGGTTGAGGAGCACTAGGATGAGCTCATCCCTTAGTGAAGAATATTCCCAAAGATTCGGGACGGCTTCATCCTCCAAAATCGAGCGAACCAACTCGTCCTGGACGCACGGCGTCTCCTGTCTGTCTGACCGTCTCCTCCCTCAGCTCCTCAGTCCTCACGGCCCTGCTCGTCCCTGCCGCAACCGTTGTCTTGCTTCTGGTGGGGCAAAAGGAGCTGCAGCACCACCATGGCCACCCCTCCCAGCAGCGCCGCCGCTCCTGGCGGAGAGTCGCTCGCGGAGCTGCCGCAGCTTCTGGCGCGTTCTGCTCCACTCGCTGCAGCGCTAGCGCCCTCTGCTCATCGTGGTGCAGGCCGGTGGAGGCTCGTGCTGCCGTTCGTAGCTCCCCTCAGACCTGAGCCCCTCAATCGATGGCATGCTAATTTGCTGCCCCATCTGCTTTCCTCTCTGTCCAAGGAGATAAGGCTGAAGAGATAAAGACGAGGAGAAGAGACGGACACAGACAGGTGGGACCGAAATAATGGTAGCTAACAGATCTGTTAACTTTTTCATACTCATCCCTCCAACCAAACATAAAAATATAACCATTCTATCCCTTCAACCAAACATTGAGATGGAACCGTTCTATCCCTGAAATCAAGAATGGAGCCATTCCATTCTACTCGCTCTCCAACCAAACGCACCCTTAATGTCTTATTGGTATCTATCACGTGTAATCAGGGATCCAAAGCAGGACATACCTGATTTTTAGATCACCTTTCCCATTAAACTAGAATAGGTAATTAGCGTGTTGGTGAAGTAAGCCTCTCTATATAAAGAGAGTATTTGTATCCATCAAGGCAAGCAAGAAGAAGCCTCAAAATGTTTTTTATGGCGGTAGGGCAAGGTGTCGCGGCCCACCCCTTTCCAGATGCTTAAGCGAGTATGGCGTGCGGCGAGGCGACACTATATGCATACTTTAACCTAGATGGAGTGACACAAACATACCTTGTTGCTGTTGCTGCATATTTTGGAGCCCATGTGGCAGACATCATCCCACTTCCACATATCACAAAGGCACAGATCAATAAACTAACAAAAGGTTAGGTGAAGAACAAGGTTATATAGCAACTAGGCCTAGATGCAGTACACTCAGACTAAAAAGCAGAGGGCAGACCAAGATAGGAGCAGAGGAGGGAGGAGGGCATACACACTCAGACTAGAAAGAAGCAGAGGGCAGACCAAGATAGGAGCAGAGGAGTTAGGGGGGAGAGGAAGATGCACACACGTCTGACCAACCGTGAGGGCAGGACGGACTGCAGGAGGGGCATCGAGGGAGATGCGGATATGGAGGAGACGTCGATAGCGCGAACCGACGGAGCGGAGGTTGGAGCAGCAAATTGGCAGCGTGAATCGATGGAGCGGAGGTCGGAGGAGAGAATCGGCGGCACAAATCGATGGAGCAGAGGTTGGAGGAGCAATCACGGTGCGAATCAATGGAGGCCGTGGACGTGGGGCAGCAAGAGGCTGATGTGGCTGGATGGAGCGATGCGCCGCTGCTCTCTTCCCTTCCCCCTCTTACCTCTCTTTCCCTTTCCGACTCTCAATTGATGCGCTGCAGGGACAGGTTGCGGCCTCCCGTGAGGTGATAGGCAGTATTTGATATTGATAATAGCACGTCATATTTAGTATTTTTCATGTCATTTTTATCTACAATAATACTTATGATCTCTCATCAACTTTAAAGTGAGAGAACAATTTGAAGACAGAATCTTTTCGATGTCCTTTAACATATTAAACATGGCTGACTTTTATCCTAACATTCCTGTGAGCCAAAAAACCATCTTTGCCACTTGCACTTCTTTTCATTAGGTGTTCATTTTTGGGGTGGGCATAATTAACTGGGACCGAGGAACCGAACCAAACTGAGACCGAAACTGAATATTTCGGTCACAAATTCCGACAGCAGATCTCACTAACCGAATTAAATACGGGTACTTTGGTTTTTGGCCATGGTTGGATTAACCAAATAACCTGAAATACAGCCCATTCGTTCCCAGGTGTTGGGGGAATGGCCCTGCCCATGTTGTGACTGGGCCATTCCCCCAACAGTATCATTATCCTTATCCTGATGACGTTGGGTGACCCTGAGTCCTAGTCCAACTCGCTTGTTCTTCCCGCGCTGCACATGCGTGCTTGCCCGTCGACGTCAATACCGGTGGCCAGCGCCTTTCCTCCATCCACAACCGTGTCCGGCTCTGCGGCAAGCTTGCTCCGTGCTGTGCCATGTTGTTGCCGCGACTCCCTCGAGCCGTGTCCCCATCTGAGCTCCACTAAGCTCTACAACATCCACACGCTGCAGCCTGCAGATGAGCAAGGTGGCCACTGGGTAGTTGATTTTTTTTTTATTTTGCTATGTGCTGTTGATTTTTGGGATTTTTGTATTTTGATTTTGGAAGTCGGTTTGTTCGGTCCGAACCAAGACTGAACTGAATTAACTGAGAACTTTGGTTCTGGTCCCAAAAGTTTTAGAAACCGTTTGGTTCTGATTTCTTGGTAACTGAATTTTATAAAAAAACCAAGGAACCAATCGGTTTGGTTTGGTGTAACTGTACACTCACCCTTGTTCATTCGATAGCTAGAGCTGCGAAAGAAAACCATTCAGATTGTGATCTCATCTGTCTTGTATTGCAGATTGATACAAAAAACATTCTCTTCATTTGTGGTGGTGCTTTTGTGGACTTGGAGAAAACTATTTCGGAAAGGTTATATATATCGTCTTTAATGTTTTGCAGTTGTGATATCACAAAGGTTTGAATACTCAAGGTTCTCCTGGTTTTTTTTTCTAGGAGACACGATTCTTCAATTGGTTTCCGAGCGCAAGTTCGTTCAAATATGCGAACTGGTGGTGTCATAAATGCTGAGATAACATCTTCTCTATTGGATTCAGTGAGTAAAATTAAGAAATGAGTTTCATTTAGTATGCTCTACTGGCCAATGGCCCCTTCCAAATAGTATAACCATAAATTTCTATTTTGCTTTCATGCTAGACTCATGGTAGGTTTTTAAACTATCTGGATTCCACTTCTGCAGGTTGAAAGTAGTGATCTCATTGCATATGGATTGATTCCAGAGTTTGTTGGTAGATTTCCAATTCTTGTGAGTCTATCGTCCCTCAGCGAAGATCAACTTGTTGAGGTAATTTTGTCATTCCTTCGCCACTTTCACTTTATCAAGGTTCTTTAGGTAGCCCCTAATGTTGTTATTTATGCAAAGTTGATGTATCTGCATTCTGTTTTGCCTTTAGCCTTTTTATTATCCTTGAGCATTTTTAATTTTTGATGAAGTTATTTATGCAAAGTTGATCCATTGAATGGCTGAATTTATTCTTAGATTTATGCTATAGAAACTAGAATTGGTATGCATGCCGCGTTATTTTACAGGTACTCTACTGAGGCCTGCAGCGTTTACAGGCTATTTTCAGCTATTATGTTTTCACTGCTGTGCTAACAGGGTACAATCTGTACGCATGGAGATTCTTTTTAAAAGAAATATTTATTTTGTATGACTGTATACTTTACACATTTCCCTTCAAGGTTTACTTCTGCATATGATGAAGTTTGCAAAACGTAAATGCTATCTTCGTATCATATATTTGCTAAACACTTGTTCCTAGCATCCTAAGTAGACAGGCTTATATTAATTTCATAGCTAATACAGCTGTGCTTCTTTCTATAGGTTCTCACGGAGCCAAAAAATGCTCTTGGCAGGCAGTACACAAAGTTGTTTGAAATGAATGATGTGAGGATTTGTTAAAAACTCTACTGTCTTAACTTCTGTAATGTTGCCCCTTTAATGCTTGTTTATTTTTCTTGTGTTCTACACTTTAGGTTAAATTGCATTTCATGGAGAAGGCTTTACGTCTTATTGCCAAAAGAGCAATAGCGAAAAATACTGGCGCTCGAGGGTTAAGGTCCATATTAGAAAGTATATTGACCGAAGCAATGTATGAGGTATATGCTATTCTCTTCCTGCTACCATAATACTGAAATCCATTAATTTGGTCGGTACAACTTTTAGTAGTAGATTTGTCACAGCACTTGCCTGACATGCAAAACTAGTGTTCTGAAACATATAATTTTGTTCTAGCTCTTGTGGAACTCTGTCTTTAGATTGCATAATAAAAAGGGTAAAGAACCTAAGAGCCTTTAATGATGTTGAGTGGGTCATACAGCGGCATCATCAACAATGAACCCAAGGCTCTATTCGAGGAAAAAACTGAAGGACCAATTTTTTTGCCATAAATATTATTGTGGCAACTAATTATTGCCCGTATTCTACATGTTTCTTGTTGATAAAAATAATATTTCATCTGTGATATACTATGATCTAGTTAAATATGAAACCTAAGTATTCGAATCTAGATTGCTGCTATTTGATTAGATGTAGGCCTTAGTGGTAAACCAAAAATGAGACACCACATGTTTACTGTATAGGTAAATTGATGTACCCTTGTATTGAATCATATTCTTGGTGGTTAATTTGTATCATCGTGATTTTCAGTTAGCTGATAATATGTTTCCTCTCATTATTCCATGAGTCCTATATTCCACTGCTCTGAAAAATAAATATCTTATCAGATCCCAGAGACACGAACTGGAAAAGACAAAATAGATGCTGTGGTTGTTGATGAGTCTGCTGGATCTTCAAATCAACATGGAATTGGAGCTAAGATTCTTTGTGGCGAAGGAGCATTGGATCTCTATCTAGCAAAGCATGATAGCAAAAAATCAATGGTACACATTGTTTCTATTTTATTTCACTGCATCCGATTGCATCATATAGTTAAATGGAATTGAAACTGGCCATCTTACCAATTGCTTGTTATAATTTAATGTTTTACAACCGACTTCAGAGATCTCGACATAAGTTCATGTCTTACTACGTTCAATGATAGTCTACAGACGTGTTGGACATTTTGCTAGCAGATCTCCACAATCATTTCAAATATTAAAAAATGTTTCGTTAATCATGAAATTCCTTTTTTTTAGAAGGTTAATCATGAAATTCCTTGTGCGTTCATCAATACATGCAAAAACTAGCAGTTAATGTGCATGGCCAGTTAGTGAGTTGACCAGGCATTGAAGGATGGTTAACACAAATTCATTTGTATTTATCAGAATTATACTCAGGCATTAACACTACACAACCAATTGTTTGATTGGTCTGCTATTCTTATCCTACCTGTTATTTTTGCAGCATCCACAGCCCGAGAAATCGAACAGGGAATCTGAAATTGATACAGAAGCCCCCACTAGAGTGGCCAGCATGTAGGGCTACTGACAACAGTAATTATGTATATAAATAACTTGTTGCCGGCCTTGTAACTTTAGCCAATTCAAATGTAAAGCCTCCCCATGGATTCGTCATGTATAAAGTCGACGCCGGGGTTGTAATTTGTTGTGATGAATTGGTGACTGGAGCTTGATCCTTCAGACTTCACGTTCAAGAAAAGTAAAGGGGATAGCTTAGCTTCTTTTCTCCCTGGCCCTACATGTCCACATCATTTGCATGTAGGTCTTCAAGGTTGGACAAAGCAAGGGTGCCTCTGTCCAGTACCCTCAATTCTTCTGCACCTATTTACGCAAAGGGCAGAAATACTGCCTGCTCTGGGTTTTATGTTGCGGTTTTACGACGTCCGTGTTTCTCTACAGTTCAGGCAAAGCTCTTCGAATTCCCTGTGCCGCACGGTGCTCCTGACGAGCGATTCTGGGTGAGCTTACAAGTCGCGAGCACTTGTTTCATCTAAAGTGTTAGCAGTTTAGTCAGGTGAATATATCGGAGCAAACCTCTGATCAGCTTATAACCTTATATGCATTTTGTACCATTATAAGAGGACCACTAGCGCATCACTCCTGTTCATCCCTAATACCAAAAAGCTGCTATTTGAGAGATTAGATTTTGGAGATGAGAGAGCTTCAATGAATTACCAATCATTTCCCTAATATCAAATTTTTCTTTGGGAAATACCACAAATTTATTTCCTCGCTGCTGAATGAAGGGGGAAGCAACCATCCCCAGTCCCCCACCCATTGTTAGAGAGTGAAAAAAAACATTTTGATTTTGGATACGAGCAACCTAGTATTGAGCAATGAGCATCTCCAGCAGTCTGACCCCGTAAATATTTATCAATATTATTGAGATAAATCCTAGACAAGAATGAACATATTGGGAGCTAACCTTATATCCTATCTAGGATAGCAACGTATACAAAAACGCTAGATTTTGGCATATTATGCCTACGAAAATTATCAAGACCCTTAAAACACATGCCCAAGATGAGTACAAAATGTTTCCCAAACTCAGGTTCATTGGGTTAGCGAGTACACCTGTGCCTGTCAACAACCCTACATGATCAACCATGTTGTCAGCTCGACAAACACCTTCTTTTCATGACCAACCATGTTCCAATTTAAGAAGCAAACAAAAACAAGTTTGAAATAATGACCAGCAAGTTTATAGCTCAAAAAATAAAATAAAATAAGCAACAATTTATAGTTCGCTCCATAAAGTGTTCTATGAAACAGGATTGCTAAGTATCAACTCAATACTTGGTGACAATATAAAGATAATGTTTGGTATAAACGTAACAAAATAAAATGATAGTGTGGAGGTCATGGATTAGGGGGCCCACTGTTAGGGCGCCAACGAACGGCGCGCGGACGGAGGAAGACCCTGGCAGCGCTACTTTCGACTGGTCGGAAGGCTCCGTCTTGCCCGACCTACGAAGGACCCGGGGGGACGTAAGGATAGAAGCCTCCGTCTCGTCCGACCCCGGTCCCCTCCAGACGACCAGGGGGTGAAAGGGGTCGGGCACGTCCGTCTCGCCCGACCCCCGACCCCTCGGGTCGGAAGGGCAGACCCCCTCGAGGGGTTCCGTCCATCGATGAACGCGCACAGAGGAAAAGGGGGGAGTCCCGGAGACCCTCCCCAAGTCAAATCTGGCTTGTGAAGGAGAAGGCGTGCGGCCTAAGTTTTCTCCCGACCGACACCCGACATCACCTGCCCGCCTGCCAACTGAAAAAGCTGATCTGCAGCCCTGCGCTTGGGAAAAGGTAGCTGCATGCACGTGGCCGCGCTAGCGGCCAAGAAGGAAGCTACCGCGAAGCTGCCGGTGGGAAGGTGAAGGACACGCGGCAACCAAGGAAGGATCGCCAAGACGCACTAGGCCGACAGCGGGCACCGTCGGGGGCGTCCGGCCTTCGAGGGTAGATAGGTAAAACGACATTGTAAAGCTGCCCACCTGTTGAACTATAAAAAGAGGAGGGCATCCCCCTGCGATCGGGGATTCCAATTTCTGGACTCTTTGATCTCTAGAGCACTTAGTCCCCTACACGCACATTCCACACACAAGGCTTGAACCGGCCTTCGTTGTAATCCGCCGCCAAGAGAGCAATACAATAAGGAGCCCGTTGCACTTGACGTAGGGATCTCTCCCGAACCAGTATAAACCCTCTGTCTTGCGTCTCTTGAACCATTCTCCACAGAGACGTGCGTGTTCTGTGATCGACACTCGCCAGCGTGAGGTACCCCGTGTGCCACCCGCCGACAGTTGGCGCGCCAGGTAGGGGCCTACGCACGTCCGCGTCTTCATCGACACCCGGTGCGAGATGGCTGGTTCTGGTGACCATCAGTTTAGGTTGGGCGCGACCATCCGCTTCGGCAGCCTCGAGTTCCTCGTGAACGAGACGCCGAACACTCGTGGAGGCGCGCTCCGGTCTCATCCTCGTCGACAACCCCGACTGCCCGGCCGCCTGCGCGGGACAAGTCCCCTGTGGGTGGCCCGGCAGTGTCCTCGCCGCCTCGGAAGGGGCCGCGACGGCCACGCAGGCTGTGAGCGTCGTCTCTCGGAACTCCATAGTAGTTTCTAGGGTGGGGCCGCGAGCGGATCGTGCAACCGTCTTGGCGGGAGCGAAAACTCAACCCAAGCGCTCCAGATGAAGCGTTCGGGTTCGTCTTCGTCACGTGGCTCCAAAAGCCGAGTGACCAAGAAAGGTCGACGCGAGCTCACGAAAAGGCGAGGCGTCAGCCTTTCCTTTTGGCTGAAGAACGCGTCACAACTTCCCTCTGACTCGGCGCGACGCACAAGGCTTGGAAAGGCCTCGAAAGGGCGCACGCCAGGGTGCGCCTGCTAAGGTACGAAGGCATCTTAGGGCGCCTACTCGGCCTCGAGCGCCATGACAGCCTGAGCGAGCCTAGACGGAGAAGGATCTCGAAGTGCACATCCGCCCCGAGGCTGAGCACGCGCTGTTCCCACGCGGGAGTGCTTCACCGTGGTTCCCCCGGACGACGCGACGAACGGGGGCGAACGGGGTAGAGATCCGGCTCACGCCGGAGTAGATTGCGGCAAAGCCAACACTAGCTGGAGGACATGCGGCTCGCCATCGAGATAGAGCAAGCTCAGCTCGACACGAACATGGAGCCGTCCGCTCGGGCACGGGCCCGTGAGGTGGGCCAGAGGATCGAGACCAATGCCGATGGCTACCCTCTTTTCGACGGGCGAGCAGTGCATCGCAGCGGCTACGCTGCTCAGCCGGCAGCTGCCACAACCGTCCACCCCGGAGGAACGCCGAGTCCAGAACGGGGCTGGAGGACGCTCCTCGATCGCACTGTGGTACGGCAGGCGGCGAGCTCCGCGGGAAGAAGGCGGCAATCCGCTGGAAACTCGCGGTCTCCCATCCCCGGACAGGAAAAGGCCGGCCGACGGCTCACGACGGAACGCCCCAAACACGGACGCGGCGAAGGTTCAGGATAGGCTGGGTCCTGACCGCGACGTACGACACATCATCGAGGCTCAGCGCCGGGACAAGTCGGAGGAGCCGGAGGATCGTGTCCCACGCATCAGGCACCGTCGGCGCGAGGCGCACGTCGAGACGGAAGAGGATTGGGACTCGAACCCCGACTCCGACTGCCCCGGCCCGGCCGCCTTCTCTCACGAGATTCGTACCGTCGCAATTCCCCACGGTTCCATCTCCCCACCAACTTCAGCACGTAGATGGAGAGACAGACCCTTCGGTCTGGCTGGATGACTTTCAGCTTGCGTGCCGAGCGGGTGGGGCTTTCAATGACAAAGTCATCATACTCAACCTGCCCCTGTACTTGGCGCAGCCAGCCCGTGCGTGGCTCGAGCGCTTGCCAAACGGGAAGATCCGAAGCTGGGCAGATCTGAGGAGTATTTTTGTCGGGAACTTCCAGAGCACCTGTGCACGCCCGGGCAAGGTCTGGGGACCTCAAAAGGTGCAAGCAGAAGCATGGGGAGACCCTGCGCGATTACCTGCGCCGGTTCTCTCGACAGTACAACAACCTCCCGGACGCCACGGATGCCGACGCCATCGGCTGCGCTGATGGGAGGCACCAAGAGCCGACCCATGGTCAACCGGATTCGGCAGGGAGTGCCCGAAGACGATCAAGGGAGGTCTCGACATAGCCGCTAAGGAAGCGCAGGGAGAGGAAGCCGTGCTGGCGCATTTTCCCGAGACGGAGGGAAAAAGAAGCGCGAAGAGACTGCCGA